>JAMXBC010000009.1:56751919-57209419 GCA_024138005.1 Lumnitzera racemosa | reverse complement strand
TACTCAAATCCATCCCTTCCAATACTACAAATTTAATCCCTCAATATCATTCAACATTATGATATACTATAAAACCTACTAAATCATCATTGAGGTCAATTTCTTGAAAATTATTAAGTGCATTTAGAAAAATAGCTATTTAATAAGATTTCTAAAGCCTAAAAAATTAGATAAAAATTTACAAAATAGTTTTCGTGAAAAACTCTTCATAGTAATTTAATACATATTATTAGTGTTTTATATAAAATTTTTGGAGTTCAAACAACATAAGGTTTTTGAAAACGAAAGTAAAATAGGCTCGATTTTAGTAATTTCTTAAAAGCAACATATTTTGAGACTTAATTTCATCAAAATAACATTTGTCTCAAAAACTGCATACAAAAATATATCTAAGATATAATTTTTCATAATTTTTGGACTTAATTTGCTATTTTTAGCGATTTAATGAAAATCTAATCACTTTCGGAACTCACTGTAAACTACTGCAACAACCACCACCTGGCACTACCCCTTTGTTGGCTAGCCTAGGTGTAGGGTCCACCTTTAGTCTCTAGTCTTGGTTCCTTCCCAAGTATTCGTTTAATGCCCGTACTCTTAGTTAGCTCTAATTACACCTATTTTTGTCTAATTTTCCTAAAATACTAATTCACCTCTGCCAAATCTCTATCTATTTTTCTAGTATACTAGAATGAACAAAATAACTTTGGAAATGCTTATTTGAATTTATAAAAGATGGGATTATCGATTGAAAAGTTTGGAATTGGCAAAATGTCCTATTTTGTCTTTTAATCATTTTTAAGTGGCCTTAATCTTTTCCCAACATTCACTAAACCATGCTCTTTTACTGCCATACCATAGCTAACATGTCTTCTATTGCTAGCAAATTTTTTCCTAATTTTTTAATTAATTTTATTTAATTATTTTAATATATTTTAGTATATTTTGCATATTTTAGGTAATTTTGGATATATTTCCCACACATAAATTCATATTTAATACATATAAATATCCTTAAATATTATGCATATTATTTTATGGTTTCTAGTGTACATATAATTTATCTCTAGTGACTCATTAATTATCGAAACTCATTTTATGCGTTTCCGATAAATAATGAATAAAATATATATATATCCTTTGTTTTATTATTTTATTTTCTTAAATCAAAACTCATTGGACCACTTTTCCTAATATTTCTAACTTTGTTGTAAAATTTAAATTCAATTGGACAACTTTCGTAATTGTCCTAAATTTTATATATTGATTTCATATTGATAAATTGTAAGCTTACTAGCCAATTTTTGTGGAGTTTTATACTCTGCCTTCCTTACAAATAGTTTCTTCTTCGAAACTATCGCACTCTAGATCTTGTCCTAAAAGGATTATATATGTCTTCTTGAAGTTGCAACTTCTAACCTAGCTTCTAAATTTAGCTCTTTGTCTATCTTTTAAGTTCATATCCTCTTTTCTCATATTTTACTTTTGATATCAATCATATCTTATATCAATTTTATCTTAACTCCAACACCTAAGTCCTCTAACCATATTAGACTATCTGTTTTACAACTTAGCGTCATAGCTATTCAAGTGTTCTTGTTGTTTAATCTTCTATCATATTCCATGTATCACTTATTCCAAGTTTCATTTAAGATCAATAATAACATTAATCCACCATGTGCTATATATCTCCAATCCTTTTCCTCCTATTCATACGTTTCTTTTCACAATGGTTATATTACTACCATAATTATTGATTTATACCTTCATATAGCTTAGTGCTAAGTGGTAAATTTGAACTTTTTTCTATCTCGATCTCAAATGGGATGGTTAACAATTTGGATCAACTCGACTTGATTCAACTCAATTCAACAAGAATGGATGTGGCTCTTGATCAACAAACTCTTTAAGAGAAGAGATAATGGCATGAACTCATTACTTAACAAAACATGACATGACGTAACATCATGTACTTCAATAGTCATCAAAACAAAAAAATCAACAAATGAGAGATTTGTTTGTTATAGATTTTCCATTTCTCTATTTGATGATCCGTTGCCATTACTCATATTTTAGTTTGAATTTATATTTTGTTCCGTTTTTCATGATATGTCTTTTTTTTATAGTTAATTATTTGATTATATCTTATTATCACATTCATAATTATTGAATAATATAATTTTGTAAATTTTATATTCACATTTTAATAAACTTTGTAAATGTCGCATCAAATATAATGTTTACTGCTTTTATTTTTTCAAATAGTATACTTATTCCCTTAAATATTTTTTTAATGTGATTATTACAAAATGAATATTTTATTTTCATAAAAAATATTATGCATAATGCGTCTATAAAAATTCATTAATAATAATAATGGTTAATGAACCATTTAAGAAAAGAAAAATTGATTGGAAATAAATCTCAATGGACTCCATTCATTGGCATCACATAAAAGATTAGCTAAATTGAATAATTACTTTTGGAAAAAAAAGAAAGGTTAGATTTGTTTTATATTTTGAAAAATAGCTATATTAAAATTTACATGGAAAAAAATATACAGGTTCTACGACTATCCTATACCGTGTACAATCTACATAATATATGATGGTTCCATGATATTACAGAGTAGGGTACGGATAGTA
The DNA here is from genome assembly GCA_024138005.1 of Lumnitzera racemosa. Classification (NCBI taxonomy): domain Eukaryota; kingdom Viridiplantae; phylum Streptophyta; class Magnoliopsida; order Myrtales; family Combretaceae; genus Lumnitzera; species Lumnitzera racemosa. The sequence continues at coordinate 57,206,777 of JAMXBC010000009.1, read as the reverse complement.
AAATTTGAAAACTTATACTTATATAATAGGGTATGAATAAAGTTTCATATCCTATCGATTCTGTATTTGCCCTCCCCTAGGTTATATAGAAGTTACATCAATAACTTAAAAAATCATCACAATTGCAGTGTACTATCTAATAAATAAATTACTAGTGATATTAAGCATTTAGATAAGTATTGTCAAACTTGGATCAAAAGGTTGATTTAAGATAAAAATAGGTCAAGGGTCGAGAAAGTTGAAGCGAGATTAATAAAAATATTATAATATAATTCATATTTATTTATAATGTAATGAAATTTATCTAAATTTTTAAGAAATGAAAGTTAAATTTTTTTTAAGGTTTATTTTTTGTTTTTCTTTATTTTACTTTTATTTATATTTTTTTTAGAAAATTAGTGCATTTTCCAAGAAGTATAAAAAAAAATAATACATCTTAACATGAAAATAAACCCAATAATTTTTTATAGAACCTAATTAAAGTGGTTAAGTTAATAAGATTAAATCGAGGTGAGTTAAAAGATAAGTCAAATCGATTTTATAGATAGGTTTATTCAAATGGGGTTAGACTCAACAGGTTAATTTGGATTAAATAACTCTTATTTAGACAACTACAAAGCTCGAACAAATTAAAAAAAGAAAAATTAACCTCCGACGAAATTCAGTTGTAGGGAGAGAAAGGGGTTGAGACCTACGTAATTTTGTATGAACTCGCAAAGCTAGGCTACTAAAACTGCAAATGGTTTGATTAGATAATGATTTTACTTTTAATTTGATGAAATTAAAGTGAGAAACGATGTACTTTAAAGAGAGGTTCGGTCAGGGTCCATTTTCAAAGAAGGGGTTTTATGATGTGAATGAGAAAGAAGAGGAAGTGGTGTCTGGTTATTGTATAGCTTGACACGATTAGGTATTGGATATTGATTTCATTAAGCTCAATAAAATCGGGTGTTCAATACTGGGTCTCTTTACGCTGGAAAGTAAACATGTGTTCGATACCTAGCTATAGTATAACTTAAAATAGGATTTTTAAGTAAGATATTTTTAGACATATTTTTACAAGAGCCATATTTTGAGAATTTTTCTTCTTTTAGGTATGATTTCAATACTGAATCGTTTGGAGTCTAATTTCAAATAAATGCCAATTCGAATTGTGGGGTGGGTAGGATACGGTGTCGCACAGACGATGCCTATATTCCTGGGTTTTAGCCGCCGAACGATTTGACTAACCCAGTCGTGTATGGTGCCTAGGGTTTCACTTTCCCCGCGAAAGTTCGAATCGTTACAGTAACCTTTCCCGGCCCCTCTCTCTCTCTCTCTGTCTCTCTCTCCTTCCTCTGAGTATTTCTTCGCCAAAGCTCTTCGTCTAAAACATGTCGTCTTGCTCTCCTAATATTCAATATCAATCTCTCTCTGCTTCATCAAGCAATACCCGCAATGCGTCGCTTAATCTCCAGAATTTTTGCTCTTTCAATAATATTAACTCTGTAACGCTAACGAAATGGAAATCATCGTTCCTGGCGAACTGCTCACGCTCAAGCGTTAGAACAGTTGACGGATCGGATGCAAAGATCGGAGCTGCGTTGAGACTCGATGGAAGTGGTGGCCGAGGCGGAGGAGGAGGAGGTGGTGGTGAGGGTGATGGAGGTAATGGTGGTTACGATGGTGGCGGCGACGGAGAGGAAGAGGAGTTCGGGCCGTTATTGAAGTTTGACGATGTGATTAGAGAAGCAGAAGCGCGTGGAACGACGCTCCCGGATGATATGTTGAAAGCCGCGAAAAGTACGGGGATCCGAAGAGAGTTTCTTCTTCGATATCTTGATTTGGAGGTCTCATTTCTTATGAATTTATTTATTTTATTTTTTGGTGGAAGATTTTTATATTGTAGAGTTTGAATCGGTATTTATTGTATATTTTGTATTGAGTAAAAGTACTTTTTCAAGGGAGCTGGATCAAAAATAAAACAAAAAAAAATTGCCATACTATATTTGGCCGAATTTTTTTTTTTTCTCTTTTTTAACTATCTACATGCGGAATTTCAATTGCTACAGAGGAAGCTTTTGTTCGATATAGCTTGGTAAAAAATTAACAAAGGTCAGGACACTTTTGCGGTACTGATAAAAGGATGGTGAATATCATATACATGCTTCGAGGATGGGAATATTGTTTCAGTGGTAGTTTCACGCCTAAAATTATGAAGAACCTGCTTGGTGGAGAAAGATATGGATAAATGTTATTAATGCAGATTGGAGGAATCGATCCACTGCTCTCTCTCTCTCTCTCTTCCCCTCTGTCTGTCTGTACGTTGTTTTTTACATGTGCGTGCGGTGCCAAAGGCAGCGTGTATATGATGATGGATTTACTCAATCTACTTGTCTGCAGAACTCTGTTTGGCCACTAGGGTTCCTGATGAAGCACTGTGCGATGCTTCGGAACAGGATGTTGGCTGATCCCTCCTTTCTCTTCAAAGTTGGCACAGAGGTTTGTCACACCACTTGTGTTTGACTTTGATGTCTATTCACCATCAATTATCAGTAGCTTGTATATACACAATTGTTCATGCAACTGAAATATATAATACAAACAATGGAATTGTTCTTAGTACTTGTAGCAGTGAGCAATTAGAGCCTCTACATTGTAATGTACACGCATAATATTGAATGATTTTTATTTTCTTTCTTATTTTTGGCAATTACTTGCACTATATATAGGGCTATATACTTGTGTACTTGTTTGTGTTTAGATGAGGCTTGATCGACTAGTAAGTAGCTTTTTCATGCTGCAGATTGCTATTGATTCTTGCTGTGCAACTTTTGCTGAAGTTCAGAAAAGAGGCAAGGACTTTTGGTCAGAGTTTGAGCTATATGCTGCAGATTTGTTGGTTGGTGTGGTTGTTGACATTGCTTTGGTGGGTATGTTGGCACCCTATGCTCGTATAGGCCAGCAATCTGCATCAAAAGGTTTAGTGGGAAATTTCCTACGTGCTTGTGATACTCTTCCCAGCAGGTTGATCTTGCCATCCCTTTTCTTGAAGATGATTGCATTTTGTGCTTGAATAATTTTAGATTTTATAATGAGGGCAATGTTATCATCTTTAACGACTGAACTGTTGGCTGAGGACAATGGAGGAGAAGTTGAATAAACTTCTTCTCTTAAAAAAACTTGTACTGTTCTTAATATTCTGCAGTTTGATGAGTTGTGCAACAGTTTAAGATGACAGCAATAACTACTTTCTGCTATTCAGTGCTTTTGAAGCTGAAAGGCCAGGATGTAGATTCTCTGTAAAGCAGCGAATTGCCACCTACTTCTATAAGGTACCGCTTTCTATGGTTACGTGATTTTGACCTATTTGATTATTTCACTAAAAAAAAGTCCTTGATCTGAGGGTGAAAATTAAAAAGAAGTCATAATTCTTTGTTTTTCTACCCAGCAAATCTTTCTTGATCATCATATGCTTATGTCTCCGGATATAGGATTTCCTGGTACAATACATTTGTACCATGTAGTTGCTACTTGAACTGAGTGGTACATATTTCAATCCAGGGTGCATTATATGGATCAGTAGGCTTTGGATGCGGTCTCATTGGTCAAGGTATAGCAAACTTGATTATGACTGCTAAAAGGTATACATCTTTCCTTGCTTGCCTTTTATTTTAGTAATTTTTGGTTACTTAAGAATGCTAAGAACACTTGGCTACGATGGATAAAATTTGTTGCAATAGGCTAGTTGATTTTTGGCTCTGCCTTACATTCTCACATTGGACCTGTTATGCTCTGGTTCACAGGTTGCATTGTTAGCATGCATCTCAAAATACTTTTTCATTGCTAGTGAGGGATCACTTTGTGTTTCGCATTTGTTTATAATGGGGATGAACTTGAAAAAATTGTTATATTCAAACGACTAGCTACCATTGTATAATTTTCTCACCTCTGTGACTGATTTGACCACTAGCATATGCTAGTCTGCTTCTTTCTTAACATATTTTTCCTTCCTTATCTTTTGGCATTGTTTTTTCAGAGTGATTGCTCACCATATTTCTCTGCATGTCTCAGGAGTGTGAAGAAATCGGAAGAGGATATACCCATTCCACCCCTTGTGCAAAGTGCAGCCCTTTGGGGTAAGTGTATCCAGCATATGTATGATCATAAGAAGCTGAGCATAAGCTATTTATTAGTTGTCCCATTTCTGTGCTTTCTTTTTCTTAAACCTGTAATTAGATTTACTTATTTGAACTACATTGCTGGTCCGATAAAAAAAGTTCTATCACTTTCGTTTAACATGAGCACTGACTATCTCCTGCAGACAGACCATTTCCTTACTTTTCCATCATTGTCGGGCAACTATGCTCATAGGTGTTATTGAATAATTTCTTTCTGCTTATATCTGTAATTGATTGTGGACATTTGGAGATTTGCTTGAGTACTTTGTTTTCTTTCTCCCACTACAGCCACATTTCCTTTAAGCTATTTTGACACTGTTTTGTTTTTTTGTTTTTAATGTGTGTGTGTAGGTAATGTTAGCATTTGATTTGGCAGGTCATATCATAGACTAAAAGCCCAATTGACGTTTTGCGTCTCTCTGCCAAAACATGTGCTTTCAACATGTAGTCTTAATGTCAGCATATAAGTTTTAACTTATTTAGATGGTAAGATCAAATTGAGTAAAACATAACGGATGGATCCTGCATATGAGTGCATGCTAGCATTCTTATGAAGCTGTTACTTAATGCGGGATTTTGGCACTGACTTAACTTGTGCATATGATTTAGGTGTTTTTCTTGCTGTATCTTCAAACACACGTTATCAAATTATCAATGGCCTTGAGCGACTGGTTGAATCATCACCGTTGGCAAAGAAAGTTCCACCTGTTGCTATGGCTTTCACGGTGGGAGTGCGTTTTGCAAATAATATTTATGGCGGCATGCAGTTTGTAGATTGGGCTAAAATGAGTGGGGTTCAGTGAATACACTGCGATATCTCACGTCATATATGATGATGCTCCATCAATTTATTGGAAGATGAGCTTTCTAAGCAACCGTATTTCATTCCATGCCTTTATTTATTTGGGCATATTATGGCTAGCATCAGGGTAAGACCCTGATGATTTTTTCGTGGTTAGTCGAAGATTTAGATTGTATTTGCTTCGTTAATGCAAGCTCCTTTATCCAAGCATTCATTTTGAGGATGACTTGTTTGTTGTGGGATATTAGTGCAATGATAAAGCAGAGCCTAGTGTGGGTAGTTGCAAGTAATTTCAGATATTTTAAAGTCATATGTGGTGAAAAAAGCGGATGGTGCAAATAAATTGCTTCCTGAGTGATGAGTTATAAAAGTTAATAGCTGTTATGGGTGCATTTGTTGCTTCAAATAGAGTAGCAGTATTCCATTTTGATATGAAGCGATACATAATGACGAATTGAAGCGGACTTAAAAGTGCAGCGGATGTTCAATGGATATAAATATAGCCTGGGAAAAGCAGAGTAGTTATTACCTCTATTTGGAATTATCTGAATTAGGATAGTTTTAGTATGCATCTGCATTCTATGAGGAATGCCTGTTTAAATACAAATACGAAAAAAAAACATTTACTTAGCATCTTGATATCGGAGTTTCAATACAGCAGACACGACTGCGGTATGAACACTTTGATTCTCATTAGACAAATCAAGCAATTATCATCTCAGGGGTGCGAATAAGGCAAAATATTTAGCCATTTATCAAAATCTTACATTCTTGTGTTTGGATCATGACAGGACCCTAGTATCTTTAACTTCTTCCAAACCACAACTCGACAGCATTTTTTTTCTTTTTTTTTTTTTTTTCTTGCGTCCCAGATCTGATTGCATAAATTTACAATTTGACATTCAAAGCTTCTCCAAGAATCCTTTCATGTTTAAACTTTAACTAATCGCCCTAAGAATGCTAATGGATTCAAAATGCTAGAATATTTGAGAAATTTTCCTGTAATTTCGCTCTGGAAATGGATCGGATGGGATGTTGGGAAGCACTTTTCCCCCCATTAATCCGTGAAGATGTGAATGTGATATCACTTTCTATGAATTATCCTATCGTAAACACTTTTTATATTACAGAGAATTCCTGGTCCATTAAATCATACATTAGCAAATAATTGATATGTTTTAGCATCAAGGACTATTTGGCGAACTGCTGCTACTGATGCAATAACACCCAATAAGGAAAAAACCACTGCAATCGTCATGTTTAACCAGAAAATTGGGCTACGTTTTGAGGGCTTGAATGTAAGGTTGAAGAAGACCACGGGCAATATGAAGTCAAGAGGCAGGAACCCAAAAGCTCCGATCAAGGAATTGATATCTCCAAAAAAGGGAAGCATTGCTGCGATTGTTGTGGCACAAACAACAGATAAGGATCGAGATATTACTCTGGGGATGACATTGCGCATTGAGAACTCAGTGCTCATTGGATCCGAAAATACCTGCTCTAGAACTTCATTGGTAGGTTGCAAATATACCTGCATATAATTAGTTTTGACATCTTGTTGGAATCACTTCAACAGATATGTGAACGATTAGAAATAAAGGGTGGAGAGCTTTGGAACCTCACCACACCAACAGCTGATAGTTGAAGGATGGTGAACAAATTTGTCATCAAAACAAACCATTTGGGTAGCAGAGCCTCGCCATCAACAACAAAGTTGGTAAGGATGAGCCCTTCAGATTGGTTTCCAAATGCCCAATAACCCGAGATGGCGACGCTGAAGAAAGTGACTGTAAGCACAGCATAACACAAAGAAAGCCCCTTGAACATTTTTCCCTTGACTGGAGGCGCTAACGTTGCCTGTCAACATTTGAAGACGAAGTAGCCTTTAGTATGTTGGCTTTTTTCTGATTAATTTGAACTACAAGTTTATGTCGTTTCAAGAGTTGAGCTCGAGTTAGAGATTTAAAGTCCATAAACAATCGGAATTCGGAAAGTTAAAACTTTAAGAATTTGTCTCACCGTACCTGAATTTCAGGAATTATCCCATTCCCATATGTCGTTGCGATAATGGCAATGGCATTGAAGATGCCAAAAATTTGATCCTCTGTGTCCCCAGGTATGGAGTAGTCTTTCTTAGGCCCTTTAGATGAATTTCCTATAAGATAAAAACAACTCAAAAACATTGGATTTGTTTCACCCGCAAGAACGAAATTCTAATTCCACTCTAAACAAACACGTCTCATTATCGGCGTTCTTACCAATATCAATGGAACCGGCCGTGGCACATGCACTATAGGAAAGGCATAGAATGAGTGATACCATGTTGATATGCCTAAGAGAGTGAAATGAAGGAACTTGAGCTAAAACTAGCATAAGGCATCCAAATATGATCACGAATTCATATAGTTTCATGGTTCCTTCTGGTTTAGACAACAAATAAATTGCCTGCAAAGGTAATAAAAGAAATAGCGTGTGGTTATGGAACGGAATTTTCAAAGAAATACCATGTTGTTATAATCCACTTTTTTTTTTTTTTTTGGTAATAATAGAATAGTAGGTCCAGAAAAAAAATTTTAAAAGATGCAAAATATATGGATGTGCAATTAATTCATTTTGTCATAATATATATATATATATATATTTTTAATTTTGCTATATTTGATCTTCGTAATTGTCGTATTTTATGAGAGGAGAATGTAAAATGGTGGTAGGCGGTGGTCAATTTTGATAAAGGGATATCGTTTTGGAGCATTTTGATAGCTATGACCACCTCCACCACAACCAATCATAAGGAACCATCGATATATGAAATTCTTATAGATTATAACAGTAACGGTTGATATTTATCATGAAATAATGGACTACCTTTAGGCACTGTCCTCCTAGGAGAGTACAAGCTACTACAGCACCGTAGCAGACCATAAACTGTATCGGGCCTACATAATATCGTCCCCATTTTGGGCCTGCAAAAGAATTCGTTAAATGTTCAGCGATGAGATATAGTAAGTTAAGATGAATGAGAATTACAATAGGGGTAATTTTAATACGAAAATATTTCTCAACCTAATAGTAAAAGATTTGCTGCTTACGGAAATGCAACCAGGAGCGGGTTTGAAATGGATTTTGTGAAACTCATTCCTATAGGATTTTAATGTTTTCTAAAACCTATAAAAGTCTTATAAAGTTTTATTCTCTATTTTTAAAAGCCTAACTCTATAAGATTTTTTATCCTATAAGATTTACGGTAAGTTTTTATAAGATTAAAATAAACCTTATAAGGTCAGGTTGTTATAGAATTTATATGAAATTAAGTAAAAAATAGAATGAAAAAAGTTTAATAGAATTAAGATTATATTTACTAACTTACATAATAATAAAAATTAAAACTTAAATGTATTATATAATATAAAACTTATATAAAATATGTATATTATATAATTTAAGAATAAATATTTTTATTAATATATACTTTTTTTTTTTTAATCTCAAAACCTAATCTTAAACCCTACAGGGTTTCAAACTATATCCCAATCAAGTTCGATAGGTTTGATATCCTTTAACAACCAACCTGGTTACATCCTTAGCTGCTTAATGCAAAATAATCTGCCTTCGAGTGAAAATTGTCAATGAGATATAAGGATAATAAAATCAGCGTCTTCTTTTTCCTAAAACGAAAATGAAAAGAGAGACTATTTTTCTCATTCTAGACTATTTAAATATGGAAGATGATTACTAGCACACACTGGACACCAATAGCCTCGGTTTTTATTTTCTCTATCTTCAATAACTGCCTCACAAACATACGGTATACACGGCTTTATTATTTATTTTAAATGGGGATTGAGAAAGTCTATCAACATAGTTTAGATGGATGCCCACGTATATTCTCCGTGAACCATATGACTCCAATGAAACACGTAGTAGAATCAAATTTAAACGGGTTTATATTATTTATGAGGTTTTTGTTCTGTCATGTTCCACATAAGGGAATTATTAGAATAAAATGGATTTAAAGTTTATGTTTTGAAATATCCAATAATTGATGTAATATCCTAGACCAGTTAAACTAACAAATACTGATTGACCTATTTTAATCATTTAATCTAAAAGTTTTAAGTTTGTATTAACAAAATATTCACAATCATGATTTTATAAATTAATACCATAACCTTTTACAATTTATATAAGATATTTAACTATAGAATCTCATAATTGATGAATGGAATGTTTACATAGAGTCATATTTATCAAAATTACACTTAATAATTGGATGTTGCAGTTAGATTAAATATTAAATAGGTAATTTTAATTAACAATAATCAATAAAAGGGTATAGAATTACGATTTCACTTTCTTAAAGATGAAATCAAGTTTTCCTTAAAGGCGAAATAGCCAACTCCATGGACTCATGATTCCACATTTTAAATACACCATCAAATATAAAAAAAGAAAACAAACCTTAAAATAACAATTCTATTTCGATTCATTCCAATATCCAAACTTTTACATTAGAGTTTAAGCCTCCATTATTTGCTTAGATCACAAAATGTCAAAGCATAAATTGCTTGTATTGGACATTAAGATGGAAAGCCACGATACTAGAGTAAGAGTAAGCGTGGTTTGGTTCGATGCCATTCACCCCATTTTATCGAATCCTGAATTGAACCTAATATAACAGTTTGGTTTGTAAATTTTTTAAACTTAATTAAAACCTGTTCGATTTAATGGTTCTAACTGTTTATATCTAATTTTCATTAAATATTTTTATCCCCAATAATATTTTTTTCCTTTCATTAAACTTTCATATGTTTCTAATTAATTTTTTATATATTTATTACATGTAATGATACTTAGTAAAAAATTGCACAAAATCTTAACAAACTCAACTTGATTGAATGAGAATTAGATACTTTATTCCAATGAATAAACAATAAAGAGGGAGAAGTAGAACTACTCATCAAGAATCAATATGAAAAAAACAAAAAAGATACACCAAAGACTAAAAAAGAAATAAGAAACATGTAAAAAGCATCAAAGTGAAACTTTAGATTTAAAAATATATAAGAAAATGAAAATTTCTAAAAGTGAAATTTCATATAAAATTCACTCAATTTAATCTTAATAATTTATCCAAAAGTAAGATATAAAAAATTTGATAAAATCTATAAATCTTGATAAAAAAAAACAAAACAATTGCATGAAATTATTTTTTTTTAACCAAACAGTTCAATTTGGTATAAAACGGTTTGGTTCGATTTTTTTCCTTAAATCAAACCATGAATGGTTTATATATAACTAAATCGAACTATAACAAAATAATTTGTAAAAAAAAAAAAACTCAATTTTTTATTTGGTTTGCTTTAGTTTACAATTTGATTTTTAATTTATAGTTTTTTCACCCAACTTTACCAAAGATATAAGATCTTGAATTTTGATTAAAATGAATGAAAAGTTAACATTTTTAGATATTTTCTTTAATTCCATAGAAAGGAATCTTGATTTTTCTTTTGATTCTATTAATAAAATTAAATTATAGTAACTGGTATGGAATTAAAAAAAGGGTTTTATCATATACCCAAATCCTATCAAAATATGTAGAGTGTTAGTACTACTATCTAAAAATTTAATAAAAAAGGTTTAATTTAATATATATACTCTTAATTTATCAAATTTAATACTTAAGAATAATACAAAATCCTTCTATTTCTATTGAGTACCAAATTTAACAAATAAAACTTTTCAGATTTTATTTGCACCACACTCCATTAAAATATTAACTCTTCCAAGTGATACGGAAGCAGATGCGAATCAGACGTGACATGACAGAACAAAATGACCCCACATGCTGTAAAATCGCCTGCTTGGTGTATTCAGTAAAACAATGATTGAACCTAGTGGAACACGTCCATACACGTGTAGATAATACAAAGCATCCACCCACTTAAATGAACGGAAATTTTGTGAAATATGACGGATATGAAATTTTTAGATGTAACTTTACTGCTCCATGTCATTTAAAAATATTTATATAGGTTTGAATTGATTATTAAAGATGGTTTTTGAATTTTAACAATTATTTTAAGGTTATATATATATATATATATATTTTAAAAATTATAGGAGATAAAAACACATTATAAAAATTTAACGATGTAGCAACATAATATTTACAATAATTATTTGGATAACTTTTAAGGATGATACCATTGGCATAATTTTACAACCTGAGATAACTAAAGTGCTTCTTTCTTCTTATAATCATAAGTTCATTTTCTAAACTTCTTAGATTTTGTTAAACTTTTAAAGTTTGGATTCGTTTTCCTTTAATATTAATATAGACAAAATGGATATAGAAATCAACGATGAAGACTCAAAAACTTTATTATTTCGTTATTCATTTTGTTGAGGCTTTTATTATTTCATTATTTATTTTGATATTTTTAAATCTAAATTATTAAATTTATAATTTATTCAATTATTTAAATTTAAAAATATCAAATCATGAATAATATAGCAAAATTGGGTTAGAAATATCTCCTTATATTTATTTTACTTGTAGTTAGTTTCTTATGTTAAAATCGAGTAGTTATGGTGCATGCCAATTTTTGGAAAAACAAGCTTTTAAATATTATTTCACTATTTCTACCCTGGTATAAACGATCAAATAAAAATCAATATAACTTTTCTTTTTCTAGATTTCAAGGTTAGGAAGTAAACAGGGATGAATTAAGTATATAGAAATTTACTTAAATTATTAATAATGACGAAATGCTCTCAGGAAACATATGTCGGTTGAGTAGCCAATTTCATCACCACCACTTATCAACGGGAGAAAAAAGAGAGGAGAATTTGTGGCTGTAGTCATAGTCAAACGATTGCTAAATCAAACGTGCGCCAACAAATAATACAATTGCTTTCTATCAACTTGGACAAGTTGATTAGTCATCATTTGCTTCCAAAAGTAAGGTTACACCGTTAAAGAGAAAAAAAGTTCTAGCTTTAATTAAAGATTATTTATGCTATAAAAAAATAAAATAAAAAACAGATCTTTTATGTTTTATGAATTACTCCCTTTCTTATTCCACTACTACCGGCAGATTAAAACTAATATAATTATATAGAGAATAACGGTACAATTGATTTTCAAAGTGTAAAATTGGAAAAATATCGTTTTTGGATTTGCCATTATAAATGCATGGTGGTGGTCATAGACAATAGAAATATATAGCTTATTAAAAAATACACATTTGAACATTCTTATAACTAAGTTGACGACTTTAAAAAATACACACAAATTTAGGTTTAAAGACATCTATCATTTGGCATACAATTTTTTTTTTTTAATTTTTTTTAAAAGGAAAAGCTATATGCATTTGTCACATAAAATAGTGAAGTTACTTTTTTTTTTTTTCCTTCCCCTTATCCAACTATCATATTATAACTATTATAACTATAGGGATGGGACTTTAGAAAGGAATAACACCTAACATATCCTATTAAAATATAAATATTTATAACATTTAATTATGATATCCTCGGTATAAAATAATGAAGTTATTAGCAGATAATAAATTTAAAAAAAAAAAAAGACAACAACATGATTGAGAAATTCTTTCCCCACATATTTTGTATCATAATCCATGCTCGAACTTCTGACTATTTTATATACCAAAACACATTATATGTATTATAAAATTAGTCGAAACATAAAAGGACTTACCCAAAATATCGTGAGCCATATCTCTAAACCGAAGCTGTCGGTGACCCATGTGAGCATAGTGTTCCAAGACCAAGGAGAGGAGGTTATAAGAATAAAACGTAACCAATGCTCCAATCACCAAGCAAACCATACCCCCACCCCACCCTAGGAATTTAAATGCATACGGAAGACTCAGGAGAGGTGGTGCAACGATCGATGTTGACAGATGATACCCACAGTGAATCCAGGATCCTGTATTTACATAAACGACGAATATTCGTTTACTAGCTCTATATTAAAATATCGAAAACAAATTTGTATTTTCACCACCAATAGAGTCCTAGATTACATATACCTTATTAGAAAAAATCTATATCAGTGTTTTGTCTGATGTTCGTGATTTGGGCTCTACAAGAGAGAGATATGTGTCTGCCACGAGTCATTATAAGCGAAGACTGGTGATTGCTTATCGAAGAATAATATAAATCATGCATTTATATATATATATATATTAAAAAAAGAAAATATTAGTAAATTAGGGAAACAAAAATAATGTTCACGTTTTTTTACTTTACCTTTTTTTTTTTTTTTCCTTTTCTCTCAATCTTATTCACACATTGTTTAATAAAAAAAATGAAAAAGAAAAATTATACACACATATCAAAACTTTCTCGTGACACCGAATTTTATTAACAAATGAGGAATATATAGATAAAATACGAGTAATAAATAAAATTTTAAAAGATTTTAAACTTAAACTATAACCTATTTCAGGAGTAAAAAATAGGGTTCTCCAGCTTTTGGCTCTAGGAAACATGATTAAAAGGCCGGTATAATATATTACTTTCCCCCCTCGTTTCTGGGTCAAAACTTTGAAATTCATTTACCAATCGGAAAATTAGTTTCTTTTTCTTTTTTCTTTTTTCTTTTTTTGCCCCATCCAATTATATATGAAGAAGAATAATGAACAAAAACAGGTAATAACTCAAGTATGAATACAAATCGATTGATATGAAGCTTAGTTTCCATTAGGAGGAGGGAAAGAAGAAAAGAAAAAAGAAAAAATTCATTAGGAGTGAGACTGACGCCAAAAGACGATATTAATCTCAATAGCATCTTTCGAGTTTGGGGTTTTATCTTTAATGTTAAAGCACGATAAGAGAGAGATGAAGAAGAGACCTTTAGATTTGAGAACAAAACGTGCTCCAGCGTCGAGTCCCTTGACATCATTATCATGAGAATAGGACGCAGCAGCAGCACCTCCTTCATGATCAACCATCGAGCTTGGATTCGAAGTTCCCATCATCCCACGTTTATGTTTATATACAAAACAAGCTCTTAGTTTGACGAGAAGTAAGATTATTGTACCTTATATAAGAACCTACTAGTAAATGTCATCAAGGCTTACGTATAAGAGACAACCACAACTCAGCTGCCTTATTTGATGATTACAGTGTAATGTGAACCCTAATAAGTCATATATACTATTTCTATTCTTCCTTTTTTTTTTTTTTTTATCTCATAATTTGACTCGTCTGACGATGAATTTGAAACGAGCTACTACTTAACAGTCAACTTCCATTTTTTTAAGTATTATATTCTACCTGTCGACAAGCATTTCGTTTTCCTTTTTTCTTGTAAAGGGACCACCCCCATTTTAGAGTAATGAGCCATTTTTTAACCGGCCTATACTAAATGGGCTTAAACCGGTCTAAGGTCCATCGATTCATAGGAGTTTAGCTAATTTAAACCCTTCAACCCATACTTTTTGGTTATATATATATATATATATATAACATATATATGTATAATATATCATACGCATATTATCATGTCTCCAATATAAAAAATATAATAATCTCGTCGTATAAATTAATCTAAAATAAAAATTAACTATGCAGCTATTATCATAAATATAATTTATATAAAGTAAACATGACTTAATCAGCTTAAATTATCTAGTCTGACACAAGTTAATAATCAAACTTATGGTATAACTTTTTAAAATACTTCTTTAAAACGATCTATTTTTCGATAATACAATGGCACTTATATAATTATTTTTACACATAAAGTTATAATTTACATTAAAATTTTACAAAAATCGTAGGCCTCGAAGTTTATTTATAAGAAGATAAGAAACTAGTGGATATCTCAATGATTTTTAGTTAGTTTTCTCAAAACAAAAAGAAAAGTCAAAAACTCATATTCAATGGATTCTCCTTTCCTCACTTTCCTAACCAATTGCACACTAACTTAAAAGTAGTGATATCTGTACATCTTTAACTGTCGGTTATCTTCTATATAAAAGTCTATAGTGATGTGAGTATAACTAGCTTAATAAGTAAAATAGAAATAGAAAAGTACCGTATATTTACAAACAAATGTTATTAATTATAATGAAATGAAATACAATGCAACGTAATCAATTACTTGAAACATCATACGATGTTATCTGATCCATTGTAAGGTTAGAAAAATTATATTTACTCTAATTCAAATTAAGGAGTTTACTATGACTCAAAATCAAACCAAATCTAGGCTTATGCAATGGAAAACACTTTTTCTCTCGTAACCATCTTCGAACAACAATTTATACCCTTGTCATGACCTCTTCACCTATAACTTAGTTCAACTAGGGATGGAGAAATGATCATTTTAGTTATTCTTATCGAAAGGAGTTGGTATTTGGTCTGAATGGTCTAATTGTTCCCCTAATGGTTGTTATGCATGTCGTAGCCATATTACTTTATTTCACTGAATGAAATGAGGGAGGAATGTAATTGGAATTCCTTAGGTACTTAATAAAAGTGTAATACATATTATTTTGTTTAGCTAGATTATAAATAACTTAAGAATAGACATGCAATAGAACTTTAATGGCTAAATTACTCTTGATCAATTTTCTTTTTCAAGTAATTCTAAAGTAATAGATGGTAGTAGTTGGCTGCAGGGGTAGAGGTGGTGGTAATGGTTAACGGTAGATATAAGCGATGGTGATGGTGGTCATTGATGGTGGCAGTTGATTGGTGGTGGCTTGGGGAAGGGGGATGGAGGTGGTGGTAGTTGCGGCGGTAGTAATGACAGTGATGATAGCGATGGTTAGAGGTAGTGGCGGCGGTAGCGAGTAGTGTTGATAGGTGATAGTGGTGGCAGCAGTAGTGATACAAGGCAAGTGTACTTATCGGTTTTAATATAACGGATGCGAGTCCGAGTCGATCCCTTAGAGACTTCGAATACTAATATTAACCTTAACTCTATTATCTAAATGAAAAATTGTTATGAGTTGAATGAATTAAAAATACTAAAATTGACAAACTAACCTAATTATAAGACTTGATTAAGCAATTTAGAAAGCGATAAAATTAAGAATGACTTCAAGAAGATAATAACGTATTTAGGAATTATTTCCCCTAGTATTTAATATGTGACTGCTTAAAATATACCCAATTCAATCTCTATTATTCTTGACCAGAGGGATTCACAATTAAAGTTAACACCTTTCTCAAGCATATTAACCCTAATCCTAAATTATTTACCGGAATCTCTTCACTTAGTAATATAATTTAGAACCGCATTAATGTATAATGAATTTCTACACAAAAGAACGACTTTTCGGAAGATACATGTATCTTATCTCTAAGTACACATGTAATTCTCTCCAATTCTGTCAAGATCTCATTACATATGTGATTTCTCAATCATCATGCATAATATCATAGATCGATACCCTAGAAATATCAATTAACAATTAAATAACATAATTGAATCAAGAAAAGATAGAAACTTTATTGAAGATTATCAATCAATCTAATAGTCACATGAAACCCTAGGTTCCATAATCCTAAATACAATAATTTTAAGCTATCATAATGAAACTAAAAATGAATTGCAACAAAATCAATAAATAAAACATGAAAGATCCCTTTTGTTGATGATAAATTTCTTCAATCTTGAAGTTGGGTGTTTCTTTTGCTTTTGCTCCTCCTTCTCTTCAAGTTTCTTCTCTTTTGAATATCCAATCTTATGTGCAAAACTCTAGTAAGTCCTTTATAATGTATTGTAAAGTTTCCATTTTCGTCACCAGACATAACTTGGGATACAGTTGTGTTCTGTATCCCCAGGTCATGTAACATTCTGACCTCGGCATATCTTCCTGGATGGATACAACCTAAGGACACAGTTGTGTCCTAGATTGTGTAAATTTCTGACCAAAATTCCTATTGTCTATGTAACTTCAAAACTTTATAATTCATTCATTTGAACTCTAAATTGAGTGAAACTTGATTCCTTTTCTTCGTTTTCAATCCGAGAACGTGTTCAAACCTTGAAATCAAAATTTTACTCAATTAAATATCAATTTCTTTAAAAAAAAACCAAAGATGTAAGGGAAATACTATAAAATCACCATGTGAAATGTATTTAAAATAAGAGTTATGCAATAGCGATGGAGTGTTAGTAGTGATGATGGTGGTGGTAGTGTCGGCGGTGGTGACGATGATCGATGATTAGTAATAGTATTGATGGTTGTAGCGGTGGTGGTAGTGGCAATGGCAATGGTAGTGGCGCTAATGGCAGTAGTAGTGGCGCTAATGGCAATAGTAGCGATGGCGGTGGTGGCAGTAGTTGTGGCGGTGACAGTAATAGCAGTAGTAGCTGTGGCGGTAGTGGCGGCTGTGGTAATGACAGCAGTGGCGGCTGTGGTAGTGACAGCGGTGGCGGCTGTGGTAGTGACAGTGGTGGCGGCAGCAGCGGCTGTAGTAGTGATGACGGTAGTAACAGTAGTGGTTGGTGGTTAATAGTAGTAGTAACGGTAGTGGTAGTAGTGGCCGATTGCAGTGATAATCGTTAAATTAATATGAGGTTATTTTTGTAAAAAAATATGAAATTTTGTAAGGAATCGTGATTCTTTTATTGAATTAAGGAATCCCTATTTCAAGTAATAAGGATTTCTAAAACGTTGCGATTCAAAGACAAAAAATAAGTGAATGCTGCAATAAGGAAGAAGAAGGGAATGAAATTTCAATTCTTTCCAAGTGAATGAGGCATTAGTTTCATTTAGGGGTGGCTAGACAAATTCACTTAATACAAAAATATGAAGTCATGCAGAATAGTTTGGTAAGGAATTCAACTTCTGTTATAAACAGGATACTAATAACGTACATGACATGCATACAGATAGCTAATTTACAACCACAAGCAAAAGTATTCTTATGCCTCTAAATACTTTGACGTAGTATCTCAATAAGCGGTAAAGCCATGTTCTCAATTTATTTGTATTGATGCTTATTGTGGTAAGTTTATATCATTGACGTTCTACTTACTAGGAGATCCTATATGTATATCAAAACTCAAATTTAGTTTTCATAAGGGTACATTAAGATTTTATCTACTCTTTATATCATCATGAAGTTATATATATAAATATACATATATTTAAAGTATATTATTATTCTCATATGATGGAATATAATTTTATTTAAATATATATTTATTATAGTTCTATTATATATTAACATATATATGTAAAATATGTATAGTATATCATACACATATTGTCGCATCTCAAATATAAAAAATCATAATAATCTCATTGTGTAAACTAATCTAAAATAGAAATTGACTTCATACTATTACGTAGATATAGTTTATACAAGACAAATACGACTTAACCAACTTAAATCATCCAGTTTGATACAAGTCAATAATCAAACTTTTGGTATAACTTTTTAAAATACTCATTCAAAACAATATATTTTTCAATAATACAACGATGCTTATATAATTATTTTTACATAAAGTTATAATTTACATAAAAATTTTATAAAAGCCATAAGTCTCGAAGTTTACTTACAATAAGATATGAAACCAGTAGACGTCTCAATGATTCTTAGTTAGTTTCCTCAAAACAAAAAGGATAGTCAAAAGCTCAGGTTTAATGGATTCTCCTTTTCTTACTTTCCCAGCCAACTGTATGCTAACTTAAAGGTAGTGATATCTGTACATCTTGAACTTTCACTCATCATCTGTACAAGGGTTTATAAAGATGTGAGTATAGCTAGCTTAATAAGGGAGATGGAGATATAAGAGTACCATACATTTACAAAAAAATGTTATTAATTATAATGAAATGCAATGCAATGCAATCAATTACTTCAAATATTGTACAATGTTATCCGATCCATTGTGAGGTTAGAGAAATTATATCAGCTCTAATTTGAATTGACGAGTTTACCGTAACTCAAAATCAAAACAAACTTAGGCTTATGCAATGGAAAACACTTTTCTCCTATAACCATCTTTGAATAACAGCGTACACCCTTATCACAACCTCTTTACTTATTACTTAGTTCAACTAGGGATGGAGAAATGATCATTTTAATTATTCTTATCAAAAGGAGTCGATATTTGGTTTAAAATTGTTCCCCTAATGGTTGTTATGCATGTCATGGTCATATTACTTTATTTCACTGAATGAAATGAGGGACATATTGGAATTCCTAAGGTACATAATAAGGATGTAATACCTATTACTTTATTTAGTTGGATTAATAAATAACTTAAGAATAAATATGTCCTAAGGTACGTAATAAGAGTGTAATACTTATTATTTTATTTAGTTGGATTAATAAACAACTTAAGAATAGACATATAATACAACTTTAATGACTAAATTACTCTTTTTAGTAATTTGAAAGTAATAGATGGTGGTGGTGGTAATAGTCGGCTACGAGGGTAGAGGCGATGGTAATGGTTGGCGGGCAATTGTAAGAGGTGGTGATGGTGGTCGTCGATGGTAGTAGGGGCGTGGCAGTTGATGGGTAGTGGTGGTGGCTTGGGGGAAAGGGATACGGGAGGGTGGGGTGGTGGTTGTTGTAGCAGTGATAACAATAGTAGTGGTGGTGATGATAGCGGTGGTTAAAGGTAATGGCGATAGCAACAAATGGTATTGATGGGTGATAGTGGTAGTAGTAGTAGTAGTAAGTAGTAGTTGGTAGTCGATGATTAGTAATAGTGGTGATGGTAGTAGCGGCAGCGGTAACGGTAGCGGCAACGATAGTAAGGATAATAGTAACAGTAGTGGCGGCGGTAGTAGTGGTTGGTGGTTGGTAGTAGTTGTAGCAGTAGTAGTGGTGGTTGGTGGTAGTGATTATTGTTAAATTGATATGAGTTTTTTTTTTTTTAAAAAAGTTAAATTTTGTAAAGAATCATGATTTTTTAGTTGAATTAAGGAATCCTTATTTCAAGCAATAGAGATTCCTAAAAAATTGCGATTTGGAGATAAAAAAACAAGTGTACTGTTGTAATAAGGAATAATGGAGGAATGAAATTCCAATTCTTCTCAAGTGAGTGAGGCATCGGTTTCATTTAAGGGTAGCTAGACAAATTCACTTAATACAAAACTATGAAGTCATGCAGAATAGTTTACTAAGGAATTCAACTTCTATCATAAATAGAATACTAATAACATACATGACATTCATACAGACAGCTAATTTACAACCGCAAGCAAAAGTATTCTTAAGCCTCTAAATACTTTAATATAGTATCTTAATAAGCGGTAAAGCCATGATCTCAATTTACTTGTATTGATTTTTATTGTAGTAAGTTTGTACCATTGACTATCTACTCACTAAGAGATCCTATATGTATATCAAAACCTAGATTTAGTTTTCATGATAGTTACAAAAACGTTAAGATTTTATCTACTTTTCATATCATCATGAAGTTATATATATAAATATAAATATTTAAAATATATTTTATTCTTATATGATGGAAAATAATTTTATTTAAATATATATTTATTATATTTCTATTATATAAATTATATTAAGTTAGTGAGTATGACAGTATCGTTGTGTAATACGTGAAGATCAGGATTAAGCATCGCTATACAAGGCCTTCACAACTATAATATTCTCTTAATAACTAGCATTTAATAATTGCAGAACATATAAATTGAAATTATGTTATCTAATTAATCACTAACATAATATAGATAAGTAGGAATATTAGGTTTCCCTTAAACTAGTCATACAGTACTAAGATAAATCACCATAAGTAGTTTAAGTTACTTCAATAAACTAAAAATACTTAATAAGTGGAAATTAAAGAAAGTCTACATATATATAAACAAATGGTTCGCTCGAGCTCTCAACTTCTTTACATTCCATACCTTTGACTGATACAACTAATCTAGGGTATCTTGTGACTCGACTTCAACCATAAGTCCCGGTGCAATAATAACTAATAGTGGGGTATGCTCAACTACTTAGTGAATAATCTTTTTACTCTATAACAAGCAATATCAAGTAGGTTATTATTTAAGTATATGAATGCATGGTCAAATATATGAAATGCAATAATATATACGGTCGGTTGATAACTATATACAACATGATTTTAAATCCCACTATTGCCCGAGTTAAAAAGTATTTCAGCATGTCACGATCTAGGTATCGACGTCCAATTCGAAGTCTCTTATTATCAGTATCACCCTCAGTAGTAGATATGATATGGTCTCAAGCAAAAGGCGGCACTCTTCGGAGTTAAGTGGTTCCTAAAAGTCGAGATAGGAACATGTCGCACAAAGTACGTCGTACGATAACAATTTTCAATATACAAAATATAATATGGATCCATTAGGCATGATATCCCATTCTATTGCAAGATGTTGATGCCCATATTATCATGTTATAAGATGCAATGCATGATCGGTTTGATTAAGGGTCAAGTATTTATTAGTTCAGTTCATGGTTAACCAATCATTATATACAGATACTCTAAAATCCTTCGTTTTAATGCTGCAAGCATATAAGTTTCTATGATCTTAAGATATTTTACAAATAAGTTCAACCATATCAAACACATGTAGAATCTCATATGCCTCAATCATGCAACAAATTCGATTACTTGACATAATTAAATAGTTCGCTAATTACAAGCACAAATAGGTAAAGTAAGGGGGCAATGTACTCACTCGACCATGATGCTTAGTAATCCCAGTAATCCTCAAATATGTCCAAGTCAAACTCTTCATCCCCTTAAGAAGATAACTAAGTTTTATGAGTATTCTATTTGCACCAATTAACTAAGCTTACCACTCACTATCTTGGAGTTAGTTATTTTCATAATTTAGGCATATTTTCATCATTTTAACTCCGTTTTCAATTATCTTATATTCATTTTCATTGTTCTCGAATGTTCTTTCATTTAGTGAAGTTGTTTTTAAGTGTCTAAGCCAGCAATTTTTCGGTTTGAGCCCTATAAGGTTATGGGTGAGTTAGGTCACTTTAGGGTTTAGGCTTAGTGTTGGGTCTTAGGCTTGGTTTTTAAACTTTGGGCTTCTTTTAAGTATTTTAAATGGGCTTTTTTTTTTAAGAAAACTAGGCTAAACTCAAAGAGGGGGGTGGAGGGTGAATTGAGTTTAAAGACAAATTTCAATTCTTTTTCGATATAAACAACTAATTGCAATAATAAGAGTAATCAAAGCAACAATAGAATAATAATAAATGCGGAAATTAAAGATATAGGGATAAAGAAAATCAAGCCCAGATTTAACATGGAGTTCGAACCTTCTCCTAATCTCCATGGATACACAATGCCTCTAATCGAGGACTTCACTTTCTCTTTATTGATTAACAACCCAATTGCTCCAAGAGCTACACAAGCTTACGTAATCTCTTTTACACATAACTAACTCAAATGTATCACTTTCTTTCTTCACTCAAGATTACAAATGTGAGGACGTTCTAACACCATAACTATGTCTATTTTTGTTTTATAGCAAATAAGTGTATAAAAGACCAAAGAGAAGTAGAATAAACTCAAGAATGTAAGACAATGTTTTAAATTGTAGTAGAATATCGGATCTTTAAAGCCTTTAGTTGAGTTGTTGAGCTTTTATAACAACTCATTAAATTCTTCCCGTTATTGCACATTAAATGCTCAAATGGTTACTTGAAACTGACTTACCAGCATGCTGGTACTTTAAACTACTAGCAAGTGAACTGGCAAGCCAGCTCCTCCAGGCTAGTAAGCTTTTTTTTTTTTTTTTTGTTTTTCAAGGTTTTATATTGTCAGCCTGGTTCTACCTTGAGCCATCAACTTGGTAGGCTAAATATCACATGAAAATTCTTTTCATACATAACAAATAAATACTCTTTGCATTCTGACTCTAAGATCATTTGATCACCACTCAAAAGATTAAATTTCTTATAGAGATAATTGCTATATTTAATCATTAAGAAAACTAATTGATCTTGTTCAATTATCTCTATATAATCAAATAATACTTAGCTTAATCATTCACTTATTTTGTTCTCTTAAAAAACAACATGTTTAGATATACACTTTTTATTTTTTTCTCATCAAAATCAAATAATAAACCCTAAGTTCAACATCTTCTTACCAAACACTTTAAAATTTTAAAGTGGGTCTTGGTGATACTCTTATGGGTCCAATTAGGCCTTTTTGCTAAGTTTAAGGCCCTAATTCACTAAGTACCTTATGATAGGTGTCTTGGATGGGTCTTTAGGTTTTATGAGCCTTTTAAATAACTCTTCTTAAGTCTTTTAACCTAAGGTTCAGATCTGGTTACCTAGTTACATAAGCTCTAAAATTGTTTTTTTTTTTTAGTTTAATGTGTTTAAATCACTATTTAGGGCCTTAGGCTCAAGCCCACTTATCTTTTTGAATTTAAGCTCAACATTAGACTTAAGTTTAGCCCATTTTTAATATGGTTATAGATTTGTTCATTATGGTTCTTGGGGTTATTAACACCATTCTTAAGCCTATAATCACTAACTAAGCTAGTTTAGGGCCTTAACCATACTTTTGTCTATTTAACTTGATTAATTAAGTCCTAAATCATTCTTAACACTAATTAAACATGTCATTAAGCTACTAAACAAGAAGTTCCAAATCTGGTGGGTTCATGAAAGTGGTAACCTTGAGTTGTTTCAAGGGTTAAAACTTCTATTTCATGCAACACTTGATTTGTATGGTGTTTCTACTATAGTAATCTATGTTTCTACTAATCTATAACCATAATTACTACATAAAAGTGTGTAGAAATGTAGAAATGTTGTGAGGGAATATACAAGGGGTGACATGCATAGGGAATAGGGGTTTTATCATCCCACTTAATGATTTTCTACTAAAACTTACATTACTCTACACTACTTGGTCTAATAACGTTATAACTTATGCAAAAAGGTGTTTTCTTGTACTAACCTTTGTTAATCTTTTTGCAACACCTTAGAACTTCTATAGAGTTGTTGTAAAATAAGTTTTATAAAAAAATACATTAGTATCTAACATTATTTTGCAAGAAAACTAAGAAAAAAAACTAACCTAAGTTCTTACCAAAGTAAAGTGTATAAGGGTCTTCTAGAGATGAGTATGTTGTGAGCCTTAGTGTGTATAAGGAGGTGTGTTTATGTGTTGATGAGTTAGCTTAGAGTTTGTGTATGGCGTGAGACTTGGTGTGGAGTGATTTGGAGTAGTGGTGGTGAAGCTATGATGGTTAAGGTTAGGATGGTTGGTGGTGGCCAAAGGAGGAAGAAGAAGGATGGGAGTTTTGTGTTGGATTTTTGAGAGAGTTTGAGAGTGTTTGTGAGTGTGTTTAGGGTTTAAGAAAACAAAAATGAGGGAGGGGAATGGGGATGGCAAGTCATGGTAAAGAGAAAAGGTGAAGGGAGAGAAAAGGTAAAGGGGACAAGTTTTGATTGTTTGGGAAATTAAGGATAAGGTATAAAATGGGGACTATGTACCTTATATGCTTTTTGCCAATTTAGACAAGATCTTATTCCCTTAAGAGTACAAGATATTTTAAAAGAGGATTAAGAGTTTATATATTGTTCATTAATTATGTTTGACTTGTAGCTAATCAAGATGTAATGGGGTTGGTCAAGGATTAGGATTTCATTTGGGTAATTGATGGTGATTAAGCTAATTAAGTGCAGATGCGTTTAAGGTTTTGTTGGACTTTGACACTGTAGTTTAGCTAAGTCAAATGCCCTACACGTGTACTTAAGGTTTCCTTAAGGTTTAGTGCTCATTTATAGTAATTTGATTTATGTACGAGCTCAAAAGTTAAGGTTTCAATCGTTTAGTACTATCAATCACTTGTATCGATCGATTTAACCTTACTATTAGTATTTGTTTGTGACATTAAGGTATTTGATCACCTAATTAGGGCTAGATGATTATTTTAGGGTTTCAAGATCGTTGTTAAGGTTTTTCAAGTATTAGGGTTTATCCTTCTTTAGTTAAGTTTTTTTTTTTAGGGTTCACTCCAATTAGGATTTTAGTTGAACACTTAGAGTTCAATTCTTTTATCTAAGTTTTATTATTATGTTTGGGTGGTTCTAAGAATTATTCAAGGATTCTTTCATCCAATTCCACTTTTAGGTTATCAAAATTTTGTAGGGTTTACAATACGTAATTATATTATTACTTATAATATATCATTTTGATTGTATTGAAATGTAATTTTACTCAATTATGTTATGTTTCGATTTTAATAGGGTTATCGTAGTACATAATTTTTTTTATATTATTATAGAAATATTGGTTATATTACTTAAGATTATTCAATTTTAGTAAAAGTGGTGTTGTCGAGTTCATACAAACCTGACAATATGTATTATGGGTTCTATTTCGAGATATAACTTCTAAAGAGTATTTTTATTTTCTATTATACCTATATGCTCCTACAACAAGCCTTATCATATTATGTTTATATTATATAAATATGCTGTATTCTATATAATTTCCTAAAATAGCCTAATATATATATAATTTCTAATTGTTACACGTATGTATCCTAGTTTAGGTCATTAAACATCACAAAATATGATAGAAATTTATCCTAGTCAAATTTGATCAGTAAGAGTATGTAGAGAATTTATTCCAATATTTATTATAATTTAGCCTAATATTGCTAAAAACATATCTTGGTTGGTAAATTAAGCTAATTTACTACTAAAATTAACAATAAATAGCTTTAGTCACTAATTAATTCTCCAAAAATCTTTATAGACTCATAAAAATATATGGAATTCAATTAGTAAGTGGTTTCATGATATCAGATTTATTGTTTATATATTTAAAATTATGTTTTTACCCTTAAATTACGATTAATAAAACAAATATTATCTTTTTTATACAGAATTATTTCTAACATGTCCTCACATTGTTACAAGTCTCCAGAAGTCAATAGACATCAATTTCATCAATTAATTTTATAAAAATCAATTTATCTCATAATTTACCATATTTTTAGCCGTTTTTAGGGCTAAAAAAAGATAACAAATATTAAACATATATGAACTCAAAATTGAGCTACATAGCAATTAACTAAGTATAACATGTATTCTACAAAAAAAAATTTCAACTCAAAACATCATTTAATATATTTATGTTAGGTTTGAAGTTTCAGATGAACAGTAACTTTGTTAAGTATATAAGATATTAATAATTTTATAAAAATAAAATTACAGCATGAACGTATATATAAAAATAAAAACAAGAAACAAATTTTGTTCATAATTTTATAGTTAATTTAATGCTTTTAGAAATTAGGGAAAAAACAGGGTAAATTTTGGAGCTCACCATTCGTTGGAGCTTTGGTGGTCATTAGTTAGTAAGGGGTGATCGGAGAGGCTTAACGGTGGGTGAATTGGTGGTGGTTGGCGGGGTTTACTATCAAGTGGTGGTTTGGGTTAGAAACATAAAGGATGCTACTTTCTCCTTATTATTTATTTATTTTTTTTGAATTTTTTCTTATTTTTCCTATTATTGTTCTAAACTCTAAAATGCTAAACGCTACGTATCTGAGGTCAATTGCTATTTATAGAGTCTAAGGTCGGCAAAAAAATTTTTTCCTTATTTATTTATTTTTTAATTAGCATAAGGTGTCTTGTTTTAGGGAATTTGCTTTTGATTAATCACTTTCTAGCCTAGACTAGTGCCACAAAAGTTGTCCTAGAAATTCCAAGTTGTTTCCAGCAATTAGATGGGGTTTTGATTGGGTTTTGGGTTGATATTTTATTTAATTATTAGTATTTTCTACATACTATTTTAATATTTAGTATATTTACTTATATACATGTATATATCCTTTGTAATTGATACATGTAATGTGTAAACATACTCATATAATTATGCCTCTATCATGTCTTTTATTTTTAAGAAGTATTTTCTATTTAATTTTGTGAGTTTATCACTTATTTAATATAATTTTAAGTTTTTGGGTTAATTTATGAGTATAATTATTATATATACCAAATATATTCATAAAAAAAACATGTATATTTATATAGTATATTATGCTATGTTATTTTCTTTTATAACTTAATTAATTTATCTTTAAATTCTCGTCGTATTTCAAGTTTGGTTTTAAGTATTACAATGAGTTTTTCATTGTCTTATATAACTACACTTCTAGGGCAACGAGATTTTGGATCATTATTTTTACAATTTAATCTTATTGGTCACTTTAATTAACTTTTTTAATTTAATCGTAAAGTTTGGATTTAATTGGATAATTTCTTCTTGAATGCTCTAAATTCAGATACAATTACCTTAAATATGATTTTAGAGCTCATACATATAAAATAAGAATATATATGTATATATATATATAGCATAATATGTTCATATTACATACTTAATAGTATATTATATATAATATTATAATATATAGTACATATTGCATATAATTTGTAAAACCCCCAAAATAAAAAAAAAAAAAACCTAGAAAATCCGATTTGTGGGCCTTAGAATCGGCTCTAGGCAGGCTGATAACCATGCCCATCGGTGTGGTAATATCATTCATATAAATTTACATATAGCCGTCTATCAAAGTAATGTACGATAAGTGTCTGAATGCCAAAACAAATTTATTTTCAATTGAGTTTTGGATATATAGTAAAGCAATTGCGTACATACCTCCATTTTTCGATCTATATGGCTCAAAATCCTCCGTGTTATGCATCAATAGATATTTTACATGGAAAAATTAGTTGCACCTACCTTCTTTTCTATAAAGATAAGAAATAAGTTTAAACTCATATATATATATATATATATTTATGCACCATGCACTGACAGAATGAACCGATTTATCAACCGATAATTCATAGAATATCAATCGATACTTTGTGCAGAAATCATACCTTTTAGGTCATTGTTTAACCATCCACATTTCAACTTCACTATGGATGGGTTCGCAGGTTTTGCGAAGAAAGTATGGCAAAATTGATATTTTATTGGCATAATCATGGTCGGTTTATTGGAGACTCTGTTATTCCTTAGAGAGAAAAATTTCAAATGTTTAAATAAACACCGATTCAAAAGTTGCTGCACTTCTTCTTACAAGTTTTACAAATCTTAAGTTGAAATACTGCTATGGCATGTAGGGAAAAGATACCACATCTTTAGCATATGCGAGTCCAAGCCATTCCCAGGAAGCTTGATGCAATTGCTAACTGGTTGGCCGGAAGGATGCAGGGAGAAGCTGAGGGAGAAATATATATTTCAAATATATACACCAGTTTATGTTTTGAATTTGCTTAAAAAAGAGCTTATATAAAATAAATTTTTCTATAATTCCGTCTTTATTTTTTACGGGATCGGTACCTTTATTTATTTTATTCTTAATTTGTATTCTTTTAAATTTAAATAATTAAATAGATTTTAAATTTAATGATTTAGATTTTAAAACATGTAAATAAACGGTGAGATGAAAGAAAAGATCGGTCCCATCAAAATAATGAACAAGAGTAGAATCTCTCATATCTTGGGGATCGTCCAATCCTTTTCTTTATTTATATTTTTTTTCTTGTAGTGAGACTATAATTGCTTATCCCATTTTAACATGAGAGGTTTCCCATATTTTGCTTGGTTTGGTTACCATCATCATGTAAATTTATATAAAATTATTTATCAATAGGTGAATTGAATCAATGTATATAAAAATAGTTGTATTTTTAAGACAGTATTTTATCTATATAATTAAAGCTTTTTAGGGTTTAAGTAATCGCTACTCTTAAGATTACACATTTATCCTTTATTTAATTTTATTTAACAATAAAATCAATTCTTATATTAACTATCGATTAATTTAATAAATATATATTTATATCACATATTCTCTCCCATAACTTCTCTTTCCGTTACTTTTTTCATCACCAATGGCATGTTTTTTAAAATTTCAAAACATTATTATTTATGTTAAAATAGAAGAATTCCCTATTTTTCTAACCTCTCTCTCTCCACATTATCTCTCTTCTATTGTAATCTCTCTTGTTATCTTCCATATAACCACTACCTTCTCCACATGTCTCCATAACTTCTAAGTCCCGAGCTCCTATCTCCATAATCCCAAAACTGCTACATTAAGAAGACCATATTATCTAAAAACCTATCCCTTTAGCTTCTTCAACCATTTCTCTCCCCCTCTCTCTCTCTCAATGCAATATTTTTCTCTTATTAATCACTTTTTCTCTTTACATCAGATTTTCCTTTTAGTTTTATTATAGATATTTGATACATTTTTTTTTCTCATTATTATTATTACTCTGTTTATTGGGTATATACAATTAAATTTTGATATTGTTATGATATTTGTAAAGGTTTGTGTGAACTAAGTGTATCATTTTTTTTTAGATAGTGATAATAACAATATTGTTTATCTATATAAGTTGATGGACACTTGCTCTTCTGTACATATGTTAAGAGCTTTTTCTTCTTATTCTTTTTTTCCTCGAGTTAACAATGTGTTAGGAGTTGATTTTCCCATTTGAGCGTTATTAGCCAAAACGTTTAAAAAAAAAAACTAAAGTGGAGAGTGCAATAACAACATATACATCTGTTTTCTATTTCAATATTTGTTTTGTTGTTACTTTTTCACTTTAACATTTCATCTTATTTATTATACTGTTATAAAGTTTCCTCATTTTATGTTAGCCTTATAAATTTTTTAATTATTACATTTTGGTTTTAATGGTAGGTATCAATTCTATATTCCCAATACTTTGTTGCTATAACTCCAAGGGACGGGCGTGGAACATGTAAGTTGAAGTTTCATTCTTTATTCTCTCTCTCTTTGTTATCAGTCTTGGTTCAATTGAGATTTATGGTTTCTTTTTATTAGCTACTATGGTGTTTGTTCACTTTGTATTTGTTGAATCATTGATTTTTATTGATAGTTTAATGCTAATATCTCTTCCATAATAGCCACATCTCATACTTCTTTACTATGTGTAGTGTAAATATTCGGATAAATATAAAGACTACCAAGGACGTATACAAGTATTATTGTTGCTAACATGCAAAGGTTATCCTTAATATATATACATAGGGATGCAATATAGGAACTCAGAACCGATCATACTACATTAATGCGATTTTCAAACTTGTTCCAAAGTCCTATTAGGTTTTTAATTCTACACTCAAAACTCATCCCATTATCTTAATAAGTTATCTATTTCTTGACTCATTAGACATGTTTATAAATTTTTTAATCAAATTACTATTTTTTATTTCACTAGTTAGTACAAGAGAAATTAATTTACATTATTTATAGAATATGGATAACACATTGAGGAATGAGGAATCTATTTGTTGTAGTCTCTTGATCCCATAGAGTATTTAGCAGTATTGTTATATGATAAGTTTAATGATTTATCTAAACTTAATCTTGATTTTTCAGTATGTTTTGTTTTTATGGATATAGTCAATATTTGTATCAACTTTATTATCTTTGTAACTATTTTTCTTTACTATATAATAAACACATAACCATCTTCTCTTAATAATAATAATAAAAAATCATAAATACATACATATAAATACTAATAGAAAATAGTAAATATGATCAAAGTTATTATCGTCCCTATTTCCATCTATTTATCATTTTAGATATTAAAAATTTTAGTAGTTAATATTATATTATTAATTTATTTTTTTCTATCATATAATGGTTTTCTCGTTAGATACTTTAAAATATCAAAATCCATCCCAAAACCTTATTAACTAGTATCCTATATCCTATAGAGATTTTAATAAATTAATGGATTGGATATTCTATAATTGATCAATCCGAATATATTCCTAAATATATCATACACCATCAACATTTCAACTTTACTATTATGGACACGAGAGAGTGGACAAATTGGGACATTCCATAACCTATATATACAATTACATATTGGTCATAATTATTCCTATTATCACTAGCAAATCAATCAACTATGCATGACTCACCGCACTACATACTACACTACCACTTCTTACCCGGAAAGCTCCACAAAACTCCCACCAATATAATTTGTACAATCTCATAAAATTCCTATTCGTCATATGTATATTCCTTTTGGTATAAAACTTCTCCCACTAGGTCTAATTTATTATGTTTTTATTTATACTCATGTGTTACTAGTATATTTACATAACGTATCAATATGTTAAAATTTTTCTCTTTTTATATCATCGTTGAGCAAACCAACATGGTTTGGCTCTCTATTTTCGATAAAGCAAATATGGATCTAAACAATATTATCTATTCGAATTATGTGATCAACAAGCCATAAAACATGTTTGAGAGGACCGCTATGTGTTACAACCACGGCTTTTTTTCTTTTTCTTTCTTTTTTTTTTTTTTGTGATAACTTTATACATCGTTCGTCATCTATTTCTGTCATTAAGACGTCTATCATTGATTCATTGTTTTACATTCGTCCAGACACATGATTTATGGTGTAGTTATCCCATTTAAAAGTAACCTGACTATATACACATCAATATTTATTTCACCGAAGAACATTGATAATCTAAATTAATATGATGCTAAAATGCTTGTGACTTCAAATAAATTTATCCTCCATCTTCTTTTATGGGCCGAACATATGCGTAAACTGTATTACTGTCCCAAAATAATATGCAAAATTCTAAATTAAATTCTGATAAATAATATGTAAAATCTAATCAATTTCCGAAAAGATAATATGCATAGGTAAAATTGAATTAATTTTATGCTTTCTGCTAATAAAATATATTTAATTGTTAATCAATAATTTTGTATATGGATATCGAGATCCACTTGTGCCTTCTCTTCAATCGTGAAAAGTGACTATGGAAACTAAGTAGCTTTGTTGTGTAAGATTGTTTCTAAAGGTTTCAAGGAAAGGGGGCAAAAGTCCTAATAAAGATGCAATAAAATAAGAAGCCCTTTAGTTTAACTAGAGGTCCACTTCTTTGTAATAATATAATATGTAAATAGATTCGGATTCCATCTTTGTCGTCATGCATCAATGGGATTTATTTCTAAGTTTTACTTTTTTTTTTTCTTTTTTTCAATATGTTGCATATCAAGGAGGGCATAACAAGGATCTTGCCCGCTTACGCAACCATAGCTTGGCCACCCCTCTACCACACATATGCGGGTTGTCTTCTCCATTTGTCATGGTCTCTGTTGTCTTTATTTTAGAAGAAAAATGGAGGTATTTAACTTAAGGTTTAATATAAAGTGAGTAGCGTTTGTAAATAGTTTATTTGTGGAGTTAAGTATTCTCTCAAGATGGGGTTATTGAACCTAAAAGTTCTTATTTTTGATTTTGATCAGAGCAAATCTATGGAAGTCATGACTAATCAAATATTGTTATAAACCGATTTATAAATTCTAACAAGAACTTTATCAACTATATTTTTTAAGGAAATAAAATTAATTTAGAAATATATTAAATTGATTCTGATGTTGTTGAAAGAAGAAAAAGTAATCAAATACTTTCTACTGTATCTAAGTATGCTTTTTAGCTATTTTGGTATGAACCATCCAGCTGGTTGCATCAAGTATTCTATGGTCAGTGGCGATGATAAGAATCAAACTATCGGACTTCTGACCTGCAGCTAAGCTTGAGAACTAAAAGGGCTAGCACGACGAATTCTTTTATTCCAATCAACTCCTATTGAGGCCAAGCACTTCCTTGATGAGTCACTTTTCATGCCGAGTCGTATGACTGTCCATTTTTTTTATAGTATATCGAATGAAGGATTACTTATTAACGTCGAGTTAACCAATTACTCAACATCTTCCTTATCAAGAAGCTGAGAGAGAGACTCTGAACTAACTAAGCCGTCCCTGCTCGGATAAATTATCTGTCTGTACTTTTTGTCCACATCATCTAACAACCTCACCAATATAGCTTCGCTACATGTATAGTATCATGTACAAAATCCGTTACACCAATAATTGTTTTTCTCGTATATTCATTTTTACCATTTTATCTCTTGTACATTACTTCATTATGAAATGCCCTTTTATCTTTTCCTTTTTAGACAAGTTGTCCTAACTTATGGGTATAAATACCCTTATAATTATAGTTGTGAAGGACATCAGATCATTCTTAATACACTTTTGAGTATTTTTCTTACATAAACACTGTTTACTCTCAATATCACTCTTATCCTTTTCCTTAAACAAAGTTAGGTAGCGAGTAACCTCATCGAACCAATTCGTACGTCACGTTGAATTATGCCGTGAGTCCTCGGAAATTCCATTATTGCGTCAGATCCTCTAGAGCTGTTCGTGGATTTTTGCTTACTGTTTCATTCTTCATTTTTCTCTTTTGCACTTTCCTCATTAATCCTTTTTCAAGCCTTTTACAAGTTTGGACCTATTCAGCAACCGACCTTATCTGTTCTTGATCACGGTTCACACCAGGTAAGTTATGGACTGTACAATTGGTTGTTTCTATACCGTTTGGCAAGTTACTATAGTTGTTGCTGTAGATCAGTGGCAGATGTTGGATTGTGCAACTAGTTGTCTATGGACTGTCCGATTGGTTGATGAAGGTCAGTAAGCCTTGTTGGACCATGCGATTGTTGACTTGAAGACTGCTTGAATGGTGACCCTATTTGAATGGACGTTTCAGCTAGTCTACATAAAAATTAGCTGTTACAATGTGTTTAATGCAGGATGAACAGGGCCAACAGTTGGATTTTTGCAAAAGAATATAAATGTGAGTTTATAGGTAGTTGAAGTACAATTAATAGAGATATATCCTTGCAATTATTCCTCTTATCTACTTATACTTCATTCTGATTCTCCCGTGCTCATTATTTATAATCTTTTGTAAATCTTAATATAGTGCCAAACTTCGTATCTGCAATTTTTACTCAAGAGAGCACTATACTAAGTGATTGTGAGTTATTGTAATTAAAAGATCATTTGTAATAGAGTTTAGGTGTAGGCACTTGTGTTATTGAGATTGTCATCAATAAAAATTGCATGTGAAGACTTCGGTTGAGGCATTGGGTGATTATAGAGAGTAAGAGGTGATCCAAATTCCACGTTAAAATTCCGAGCTTGATTACTTTATCCCTTCCTCTTTATATTTCTGCAACCTAATTGTTTCTTAAATATTTCCATATTGTACCTATGTGTCAATTTGTACCTATGTGTCAATTTGTTTGAAGATTCACTGTCAATCCTCTTCCCCCTATGAAATATTTCCATATTTCAGGGGTTAGCCTTTCATAAGCAAACTAGTCGGGAATTGATATTACTCTTCTAATGATGGTTATGGTAGGTCAAAACCAATAAAAAAAAGTTGGGTCTTCCATTCATATGGAGGACAGTGATAATGCCGGATAGCATTCTTAAGCATAGAAGGGCTTGGAACAGTTATAGTAAGATAGGAAGAGAAAAGGTTGACACGCCATCTACAATACGAAAAAATATTTGAGGGAAAAGATAGTTGAGCGCCACACAGATACTTAAGGAGATGATGAACCTTCTGTCTCATGACAAGTGGTATTAAGGCGAAAAAATTTCAACTCAAATGAGATACCTAAATACTTCTTAACGTGTTGAATAAAAAGAGTAGTTTTTGTTGATAACTAGGCTCATATAGATGAAGCTCGAGATGAGGAGTAGCCACTAAATGAAAGACATTGTTGTTAAAGTGGGCAATTGTGTTGTAAGTAGTATTGTAACAAGACTTTGCTTGAATTCTAAGAAAATATAAAGAACTTCAAAGGGTAGATTGTATCATTGGGTTACGTAACAATAAGTAATATCAAAGGACAAATACAGAGGGTGAGAGTAAGGGAATACCTATAGAAACCTTGAGTCTTGACAGAGATGATCTTAGCATGAAGTTGGATAATGAAGGAATGGGGTTGGTGATCTTAAGAGGAAGGGTAGTGGCGAAGAGTTAGCTTCACAATAAGAGTATCATGGATTTAGGTAGAGGAGAATGTCAAGGTTTGTGTTTTGAAAGGAAAATGGGAGTGTTTAACTTTAGGCTTAATGTGAAGTAAGTGGCATTAGCAGATAGTTTGTTTGTGGAAGTGGATATTCTCTCAAGGTGAGGTTGGCCTCCCGTAAACAACTGATCGAGAGTTTATGCTACTCTCTTGATGATGGGTATAGTAGGCCGAAACTAGTAGAGAAATTGGGCCTCCTAATCATATAGAGGACTGTGACAATGCCAGATGACTCTTGTAAGAATAGAAAGGCTTCAAGATGAGGAGTAGCCACTAAGTGGAAGACATCGTTGTTAAAGTGGGCAGTTATGTTGTGAGTCGTATTGTAACAAGACTTTGCTCGAATTCTAAGAAAATATAAAAAACTTCAAAGGGTAGATTGTATCATTAGGTCACATAACAATAGGTAATATCAAAGGACAAATACAGAGGGTGAGAGTAAGGGAATACCTATAGAAACCTTGAGTCCTGACAGAGATGATCTTAGCGTGAAGTTGGACAATGGAGGAATGAGGTTAGTGATCTTAAGAGGAAGGGTAGTAACAAAGAGTTAACTTCATAATGCGAGCATCATGGATTTAGGTAGAGGAAAATGTCAAGGTTTATGTTTTGAAAGGAAAATGGGGGTGCTTAACTTTGGGCTTAATGTGAAGTAAGTGGCGTTAGCAGATAGTTTTGTTCGTGGAATTGGAAATTCTCTCAAGGCAAGGTTGGTTTCCCGTAAACAAACTGATTGAGAATTTATACTACTCTCTTGATGATGAGTTTAGTAAGCCGAAACTAGTAGAGAAATTGGGCCTCCTAATCATATGGAGGACTGTGATAATGCCAAACGACTCTTGTAAGAATAAAAAGGCTTGGAACAATCTTGAGAAGCCAAGAAAAGAAAAGGTAGACTTGCAATTCGTAACACTAGAAAACATATGAGGCAAATGATGGTCGAGTGCTATATGGGCACTTAAGGAGGGGGTGAACCTTCCATCCCATGACACATTCAAGTATTATTTTGTAAAATTGTAAATAACTTCTAAAATTTAACCTCGCATAGAGTCCTTCTAGAATATGTAAAGTTAATTTAATGCATCCAAAACTCTTAAAAGTTAGCAACATGATTTGCTTTTCTTCCCTCTTATCCAAAATAACTTATAGTTAACATTTAGTGGGGTATTAAAATATATTTTAATAAGTTTGGGATTATTTGCTAAGTTATAATATACTTTTCTAATTTCGGGGAAGTATCCACATTGAAATCTAAGTTTAGGAGCTATTTACGTTTTTCCTATTAGTTTTGATTGTTTTTAATCCCATGTAGATTTTTTATTTCCATAATTGAAAAAAAAAAATTGAAGTGAGCGATAAAGCATTTAAGCATGAGATTCTAGTAATGCTCAGATAATGGAAGGAAGGGCTCCGATGATAAAACCCTAATCCCACGTATGACGCACATTTCCGATGCCTTCTTTGATGCAGGAATAAACCTTAACGTGAAGATATAGTAAAACCTTATTTCTAACTCCATTTGAAAAAAAAAAAAAAAAAACACTTCACATGTATGATTCCTTAAGTCAAATAGCCAAAATCTGCCATACACTCGATGATTGATCGTGCACGCGTCGCAGAAAATGGCCATTGATATAACTTGATCGCTTTTGATTGTGTCTCAAATAATACATGACACTTATAATACGTAATCCTTTTAACTCGGCTACTTGGAATAATTGACTCTTACATAATGCAAACGCAAATCACTATGGTTATACATTTGCAAAAAGATTCAACTATATTAACATATTGCATATTTGGATGAGTAGTATTTAAACACATGATAGTTAAAGTATATATATTTTTAAAAAAATATCATTTATGTTTTCACATGTTAAAATTTAATTGATATTTATGTATCACTTAATTATTCATGCAGCACATTAGGCCCATTTGTATGCTCAAAAAATTAGAAGGAAAGAGAATTAGAGAAGGGGAGTAGGAAAAGAAAAATCTAGAAAGAAATAGAGTAGAGATATGGGTTTGTGAGTTCTCGGTGATGGTAGCAACCTGAGAATGAAACAAGACTACTGCTTGAAGGAGAGTTGGCACCTCAAGTGGTTAACAGACCTTCTTCCCTCCATAGTAGCCAAAGCTCTAAGTTTCCAGTGACTGCTCATTTACCTTGTTTTTAACTAAAATTTGGAAAAAATATCAAACAAATTCCAAAAATTTTGAAACTTGGTTTTCCTAAATATTTTCACGTGAAGAAATGAAATTTTCAAAATTTTGAATGATAATATAAGGTCCTTAAGAAAAACATCCCTTATACCAATTTTTGTCCACATTTATGAAAAATTATTCTATGTAGTTTCGACCTTAAATTTTATGAGTATACTCTTGACAAGTTATATTGTGATGCTATGTAGTTAGACTTTCCAAATTGAGTCATTGGATTTTAGGGAAAATTTGGTTTTCCATGAAGTAGTATGCTGGAAGTAGTTTTCAAAAAGAGACTTTGCTAAATTTTCATAAAAACGTGTTTCAAATTTGTTTCCAACAACATGCAACAACTAAAAATGGATAATTTGGAATTTTAAATGAGTGTTTGAGTTTAGGTTGGAATATAGTAACATGTAAGCTTAATTCTAAGGTTTCTTAAGAGATTATATGTGCATGTGAAGCTTTAGTGAAGAGTATAGTAGATGGTTGTAGTAATTGAGTTGATATCATATTATGAATACAAGTTTTTGATGGTTTTATAACTTAGGGTAAGTTAGGTTAAGTGTGAAATAATGAAGCATAGAAGTAATAGTAAGGTCAAAAACTCCATCAAAAATTGGGTTAGAATGTAGTATGATGTTAAATATCTTTGATTACACCAAGAGTTGGATAGTAGGTTAGCTAGTAGTTTACATGTGAATTCTATACCTTTTATCGGTGTCAAAACATAAATTAGAATCATCTTGAACAATAACCTATATTAAAATGCTGGATCAAAACCTAAATCATAAATTTGATCAAAAAGTAGTTTGATGGAAGAAACTAAATGTTGAAGCAGTTAGATGTTGGTTAGAAGATAATTGGAATTGAATATTAGATCACTTGGAGTTAGAGAATAGGTTAGAAAGTAGCCTGATTATAATCTCTAAGAATTTATCAAAGTTAGAACTTAAGTAAAAAACTATTGGGTAGCTACCTATGCTAAAATACTAGGCTAGAATCTTAGTCAGAATCAACACCACTTAACTAATACTTAATAAAAACCTTGAAAAACTCAATTAACTCAATTGAAGAGTATACTCAAATGTCAAAATGAACTCTTATATTATATATTAGGTGGAAACTGAAGAGGTTATATTAAATTTTAGGAATAATAAGAAAAGACGAGAGCGAGACATGAAGAGAATGAGTATCAATATTCAAGTAAGCGGAATTAATGTTTTATAACATTTTGGAGTATTTCAAAATATTTGGAGGTTTTCGTATGTTTTTAGCTTATTATTGCAATATAGTTGTTTATGTGTATATTATGTAAGTGTTTGAATAGTGTTTTGTTGTTGCTGTATGAGCTAAGATTCATTTTGTAATTGTATTGTGTATACTGCTTTGCTTAGACTATTTGAATTGATTGGTTGCCCAAAAATGAACTAATTTAAACTCAACCTAATATCTAAGTTGACATGCAACACAACCTATTAGGTGCACGATTTTTAAAGATTTTGGTAATACTTGTCAACTTTGAAGTATTTTATTATCACTAATAAAAACTCAATTCTTTTGGATGAATTTGGTTACAAAACTCGTTTTCCTAAAATGATTCTTAAATATTGCACCACAAGTTTATAACAAGAAGGGACATAATTGGACGCTTCAAAGTAGTTGAACTGGGTTCATCTTATGTGAATTAGGTCTACAATATCAACTGTGAAGTTAGTTTCTATCTTACAACAATCTAAACAATAAGGTTGTTATGATGTTACGTCTTTAGAGTATGACATTCTTTTGGGAAAAAATGAGTTTCTTTCCTTCTCCATGTGTGCGAATATTTTCAATAGCAATGTACACCATTAATCTAAAGCTTATTTAATTATCGTACATCTTAAATGTTAAAACTTGATCATATGTCATGAATCTAAATGGGATTCTAATTTCAAAACTAAAAAAACAAAGAAATTTGTAAACAAGGAAATTAGAGTCTCAACCGAGTGTTAGCCAACTAGCCTAAAGATAGTGGATCACCTAACTATTCATTGACCAAGTCCATGGGCGATTTAGTTAACTAAGACTAAATT
Organism: Lumnitzera racemosa; assembly: GCA_024138005.1. Taxonomy (NCBI): domain Eukaryota; kingdom Viridiplantae; phylum Streptophyta; class Magnoliopsida; order Myrtales; family Combretaceae; genus Lumnitzera; species Lumnitzera racemosa. Next base: position 57,167,558 of record JAMXBC010000009.1, on the reverse strand, counting down.
AAGCTGATTTGTGGTTTATTTTACCTTAATCATTTCTTTTTACTTGTATAACTAGTATAAGGGAGCTAGACAAATCATTAGGACTCAGTTTTCCAGGAACTAGTATTATGTATTGTTACTTTTACTCTATAATAATCCACCCAAATTTATTTTAAAATAAATAGGCACATTCAATTCCATTTTATCTTTAAATGTAACTTTAGTTAGTTCATTATATCTCATACGTGAGCTTCGATACAGAAAATTAAACTTGTATATGTAAATTTTATTTTTCTACATATAAAAGAATCAATGGAAATTATATATAATTTTGTAAGCAATGGGACTTACCTTTTTCTTCATCAAAATCATGTACTCCATAATTGCACCATCAAAACGTCAGCATGGCAATTTTCTACTAGTGGACGAAAGACTCTTATCCGGAATAGTTTGGTACAACATGGGGTGCTTTGAATTTTGAAGATTTATGTGAGTTGTCGTCCATAAATCTAACTAGGGAAAATTCCATCACAAGTGGGACCCCATTCAATAATAATGTTCTGATTCCTTGTGCTACGTGCATAAAATATAAAGGAAGTCCGTGGTTAATGTGGCCTCCCACGCCCAGGGGCATCCGGTTTCAAGATAAGCTGCTTCTGAATTTGACATTTAATGAACCTCCTATACATAATAGACTGAATTTGAGATGCAATTGTCTAAATTGCCACCCAAAACTTAAAATACAAAAAAGTGATTTAATCGAACTTTATACACTTCTGAGGGTCGGAGAAGGAAAATGACAACTATAACCATATCATGCACCATCAATGATCTAAGTCATCTTATGGGAACAAATCCAAGAACGCTCCGGTAAAAGTTTATGGACTCTTACATGGATTTAACAACGTGTGAGATATGTGGGTCAGTGAAGTCTAATGCAAAGGATTTTGCAATATTTTTTTCGGTTATTAGAGTAGTCATTTTTATTTTTATTTTTGGCTTCTTACTAATAGCCACAATTCAAAAAATTAAGGTTTCTAGAATAAGAAGAAAATGGCGCATATTACTCAAGAGACAAAGAAAGAGAATAAAGATGCGTTAGTATAGAGTATTACGAAAGTCCATGAATTGCATGAGATTTGTGGGTCTTATGGTTAGTGGTGGTAAGTGGTGCATGCTAATGGTTATGAGGACTCGCAAAAGATGGTTGTGAGATGGCTTGCAATAATGAGAACAAGAAAAAGAAAATAGATTTTTATTCTTTTTTCCCTAGCCAAAAGAAAAAGAAGAAGATGATAGATTGAAGGACAATTGTAGGGTCTGGAAATGAATAACCTCGTAATAGCTATTCATAATGAATATTCAGTAGTTTTGGGATCTTTACCTCTAAACATGGTTATTACAAGCCAACTAACTAAATATTGTAATAGACATATTTTATAGAATAGAGAAGGGATTTCGATTTCATTTCCTTTTTATTTAGTGAAATAAATAACCCATTAGTATAGAGACAAACCTTATAAATTGGTTGTAACTTAGTAAGAAGTAGTTCTAAGAATGCATTAAAGTTACAATCATCTAAATTGCTACCAAAAAAAGAAAAAACAATTAAGAAGTAATTTATAATTTTAAAATATTATTTTGATAATCTCAAAATTGTCTAAAATGAATTATACTTTAATTTGATCGTTTAAAAAATATATTTCTTAAACTTTGTATATATTTCTATTTAGGAGTTGCATTTTTGCTAGGAATGCCACTCGAAATGTAATTGTATTATCTACCGGCCCGACTTAGCTTAAGGACAAGTCAACTTTTGACTAAAAGCCCTTTTAAGAACATAAAATTTCTAGCAACCCAACTACCACTTATGCAGGATGTCACAAGTAACAATTTTTATTTTTCCTTTTTTTTTTTGTCTTTTTTCAATAGACACTTAATCCAAAGACTAAAGCAAGTTTATTGGGGTAGTAATATCTCCAATTTAACCAAGGTCTTATAGTCTAATTCATTTGAATGTTGCCCTTTTATAGGTTGGTACATGTTAGAATCCTCTCTTCATTATGCTTAATAAAAAAACAAAAAAAATGGAAACTGTACAGCATACATGTGCTAGATACATGAGAGATACATTGGAGACAAGTTCCATAAATTGCTCGGTGCCGATGCCACACCCCCTCGAGAGCAGTCATTAATAAATGTTGCAAGATCTAAAGCCTCAACTAAATGAGACTAGACTGGATTATGCTTGTACATTGTAATACTATGCTTATAATATTATTTTAATACTCTTTGAGTTGATTAAAATACGTAATTGGAAGTGGTACTTCTAATTTTTGCTAATCAAAATCTTTTTTCGTGGCTACTTTATAAAGAATGAATACTGATAAGATTATCATCTAAACTTCATATATTTTTTCAATTTTATGTCATATCCAATTGATCTTTATTTTCTTTTCTTTTCTTTTCTTTTTTCTCAGTAGGAAGTTGCAATTATATCATAAATACTCGAGCTCATTCATTCCAAATACCATCCTACCATTTTGTTTTCGATTATAGAGAATCCTTTCTTATTTTGTTTTTAAGGCGAGATCCTCGTGTTGAGGCTAGTTTTGGTGCACATTACGCTACTCTGTGCAGAGGATTAGTAGTTATTTTACATAAAAAGGCAGTTATTGAATGTGGGGAAAGTATGTAATAGGGGCAAAGTAAAAATATAATTACATTTTATATATTATAGTTGTAGATAAGGGCAAGTAGATAATCTGTAATATAAGGTATCTATATATATATATATATCTTATATGATGTCATGGTCTCTTTAGTAAGTTTTATTATCTCCATAATACAGATTAAATTGTAATTGAGTAATGTATATTTTATATGGATATATATTTCTTTCGTGCATTGACTGCTAGTAGTATTATGTTTGCGATATTATTATAATATTCTCTAAGTTAATTAAGATACGGATGCAGAAGTGGTAGTTTTAATTTTGGGCAATTAAACTCTTTTCTGCTGCTACTCTAAGAAGAATGGATAATGTTAGACTTATTATCAAAACTTTATACTTTTTTATTTTTATTTATTTTTTTCAATTTCTTCTCATATCTAATCGAATAGTTTTTTTTTCAGTAAATAGCTGTAAATATATCATAAAATAATGAAAGACAATAGGTAAGCCCTTTGCTTCAATTAAGTCTTATAGAAGAACTAGTACCCTATACGAGAAAGCATTAAATAAGTTTTTTTTTTTTACCTAATTCAAAAGTTGCACTTGACAGAACAAAAAGAAGAAGTTCTTACGGGCTTAGCTTGCTCCTTACAAGTCACGATGACATTTATATATTTACATTTAAAATTCAAGACAAATAAGAACATGGTTGCAGCAGTAGTTGAATTCATGTTAGTTTTCACTTTCCTTATGCCTGTTTTTATACAAGAAGATGGGTGAAACAAAGATTTTAATGTTTAGCGACTAAGAGATCAATTTTCCCTTACTTTCTATCAAAAAAAAAAAAAAAAAAAAAGATTAAATTGCCTCTCTCATCTCTGAAAATACCCTTTAACCGGTGCTTGGTCTGTGGTATAGTATAGATAAGTGATCCCTATGTGTTTAGCATTTACTTATACTACTACATTCCATGATAGTGGGAGCTCATAGATATTAAAGATGACATCTAGTTCCTCCATGGTGACCAAAACTCACTAGCTCTACTTCTGAGTTACTAAAACAGAGAGGGATTTATCCATTTCTATTAGAAGATTTGAAATTTCTATCGTATGGAAACATCCATAATAGAGAACCAAAGAGAATTGCTTTTGGTGGATGCCTGGAACTGGCAAATAGTTCGTTTTGTTTTGATCCATGTGAGTAAACCTAAGTTTTGAGTTGAAGATCAAAGCTTGCAACTGCAGATCATGATGGATAGGGTTAAGCATCTAGGATAAGTAGGATTTAGGACAATATTTCTCTTTCTCAAATTTTGTACGACTCTCTATAAGAAGAGAAAGTATGGATCGCTATATCCACTTTCAAACTTCAAGATGATTTACTCTCTTTCAATGGAAATGTTCATTTATTTTCTCAAATAAATGTTCATCCTATGTTTCATACATATTTGTAACTGTTCTCTAGAAAAGGAAGCATCAAATGTTGCTAAGCACTTTAACCCCCCATCAACTCTGTTAAGGTTACGTCCTTACTTTATTTGAAACAGAGCATCATCCTAATACAAACACCTATATATTCTAAGATATACCTGATTCATTGATCATACATTACCAAATAATCTATAAATTTTGGCATCTAGGAAAATTGGGCTACGTTTCCAGGGCTTGAATGTTAGGTTGAAGAAAAAAACCACAGGCAATATGAGCCCAAATGCTCCGATTAATGAACTGATATCCCCCCCCAAAAAAAATAAATAAATAAATAAAAGAAAGGAAGCATAGCTGCAATAGTAACAACTCAAACAACTGACAAGGAACGAGACATCACTCTAGGAATAACATTGCGCATTGAGAATTCCATGCCTGTTCTAGAACTTCATTTTTAGGTTGCAAATAGACCTGCATATAAGTTAGTCTTAACATCTTGTTAACCATGACTACAACAGAAGTGTGAAAAAATGAAAAATAGAAATTGGGGAATCAGGAAGAAGTTCTAACCACACTGACAGCCGATACTTTTCGAATGGTGAAGAAATCGGTCATCAATACAAACCATTTGGGTAGCAGCGCTTTGCCATCAACAACAAAGTTGCTAAGGATGAGCCCTTCAGACGGGTTTCCAGATGCCCAATAACCAGAAATGGCAACACTAAAGAAAGTGACTATAATTAGCGCATGACACATACGAAGCCCGCCCACCCCACACACCCCCCCCCCCCCCACACACACACACACCCTTGAACATTTTTCCCTTGATCGGTGGCGTTAATGTTGCCTACAAAAATTTGAAGACAAAGGATCCTTCAGTATTTTGATTATTTATTTATTCATTTATTTTTTATTAATTTGGACTAAAGGTTTATATGACTTCAAGAGTAATTAAAGATGCAAATTGAACTCGAGTAAAACTTCCAAGTCCATATTATCGTACCTGAATTTCATTGCCATATGCTGTTGCAGTAATGGCAACGGCGTTGAAGACGCCGAAAATGCGATCCTCCATGTCCCCAACTATGGAGTAGTCTTTCTTAGGTCCTTTGGATGAGTTTACTAAAAAAAAAACAAATAATTCAAAAACATTGAATTTGATTCACTTGCAAAAATAAACACCTTTCATTATTAAAGATCTTATCAATATCAATGGAACCAGCCGTGGCACTTGCACTATAGGCAAGGCATAGAATTAGTGATACCATGTTGATATGCCTAAGAGAGTGAAATGAAGGAACTTGAGCTAAAACTAGCATTAGGCATTCAAATATGATCACGAATTCATACGGTTCCATGGTTCCTTCGAGTTTAGACAACATATAAAAGGGAATAAAACAAAGAGTGTATGGTTATGGATTAGAGTTTTCAACAAAATGATGTAACGAATAGGGATGGGTGATTATTTCATTAGAATATTTCTTAACTTCCACTATAATTTAAGCTTTATAATTGTGAAGTTTTATTGGGTGAGAATGTAGAATTGTGAAAACGGAAAAGTACATTTTAGTCTAGTTTTCTGTTTGAGTTATAAACTTTCATATATATATATATATTTAATTGGATTTTTCCTTCCACCATTAATAATTCCGTAATCAAATGACACTTGACGCAATCTAATTAGTCAAAATAATTAATTTAGTTAAATAATATACTTCATATACAACTTAAGTGAATCATCAACAAAGTTATGAAAAAAAAAAACATTTAAGTAAAAAGAAAAGAGAAGTCTAGAAATTTAAAAAAAAAAAAAAAACAAAAAGATTTGGCCATCTCAAGAGGTTCATATTACCTTTCCCTCCAAGTGATTACTGGTCATCCGTAACCTTAAGGTGGATAGAACGACTTAAACCATGACCCATTTATAAAAGTGGAGCATTGAACTTACTCATGGTGTTAAGTAGTCATCTATCATCTTAAAGAGTTCCTCACCATCTCCTAGGCTAGTGGATAACTACTCATCTATTATTTATCTTTAAAAATACTAAAAGGTTGAACCAATTCATGTAATACAATTGTAATTTGATTTAGTTTTCCTTGATTTTCTTATTTTCTTAACAAATTGCGATAATAGGTGATTGACCACCACCTTAAGGTTAAAGTAGGTTGATAGCTTTCAAAGCCTACTAATAATTAACCTTTTTAATATCTGATTGAATGGTTTAGATCAAAGTGTCTTTGAGACTCTTCTGATATGTACAAATAATAAAATGATGACCTAATAAGTAATGTCCCCACTTTTTCATTGCCTCCACCATAGCTACCATTTCCCTTATGTATGCCTCTGCTTTTTATAATCTATACTCAATTTTCCGCTACAAAATGCAATGAGTTGTAATCTTAAATAAAGGACTACCTTAATGCCAACTCTCGAAGCATTAGTCTTTATAATAAAAGAAACCTCAAAATTTGGTAAAGCAGAAATAAGGGTACTCATTAAAGCTATCTTTAACTTCTCAAATGCTTTTTTGAGCCTAACGAACAATTAATCCCAATATTCAAATGACCAAATACAATGTTGTTTGATTATTTCCTTAAAGAAATAACCTTTTTGATGTCTGATTTTTTCCTCTCTCCTCACTCAAAGCTTCTCTAAGGTAAGAATAGCACTTATTTACCCTCTTCTCATGCTCTCCTCGAGTTTATGATTATTGCAAATTCCTTTATCAAAATAACAAAAGAATTACAAATACTTGTTCCTCTTATCTTGATTACTAATCTTGTGTAGTAACTATAGACTTTGTGTTTGTGATGCAAGGAGAAATATCTTTAAGTTTTGAGTATCAGAGCGACTCCAAGAAAGTAAAGGAAAGAAAAAAAAAAAAAGAGTTTATTCAATAGGGGTGACAGATAAATCCTTTTTTCTGTTATTTTAAATAGTTATATTTCTTATAAAATCTATTAGAATTTCTCAACTGTAATGTAATTATGCTAAAATAAGTGCATGTGTATACATAACACAAGTACTCTCCAAGGGTCCTGTAATATTCAAGTTAAAATATGTATCAAAGTATGTATGAAGCACTCCAAGTATGCCTAAGTCTCCTCTTGTATGTTTAAGTCTTGTTATTGAATATAGTCCCATAAGTCCTTTAGCTTCCAAATATGTCTTTTAGCTCAATTCATAACAAAGTTCATGAACCACTACATATTTTACCATTGCTCTATCCACTAAGGTGGAAAATTTTATAAATTTTGTAAACTTTTTGCTTTATTTGATTTTTATTATTTTAATTAGTTCTTTTATATTTATTTGATAATTTTATTTACTTAATTTAATAAATTTTAACCAACCAGATGGCATCATGTGTCAAACATTAATAGAAAATCTAACTTTATAAACTTTTGCAAAAGTTGAAAACTAAAATACTAAAATTGAAAAAAAAAAAAAAAAAACAGGGAGATGGTTTAAGAGTCGTACGGAATATCGGTGAAACATGAATTACTAAAAAGGTACTTTTCCCTTACAAAAGCAAATTGTTGACTAGTTTTAATAAAAGAAAATCGTTTTTGAGCAACGTTTGCAAGTTAGCTAACCATTCGAGCATATTTTGAAAACTACAATCACCTCTAATCTTTGAAAACCACTGGTATATTGTGGAATTAATACTTTGGATGACAGAAACAAAAATTTGATTTATTATAAAAATTTGCAAAAAAAATTTCATTCACACTAAAACTAAGTTTAATTACAGAGTTATTGGACATAGTGAACTAACTTTAGTCACTCATAGCAGACCATAAATTGTGTCGGGCCTACATAAAATCGTCCCCATTTTGGGCCTGTGAAATAACTTGTTAGACGTTTAGCTGTGGAAACATGAAGAAGTAAACATCACAATAGTTACATTTTTTCAATACAAAAATATTTCTAAACTTAATAGTACAAAATATGTTGCTTAATTCAAAATAATCTTTCTTCAAGTGAAAATTTTCGCTGAGATATAAGGAATATAAATTGATTTTTTCTACATAAAAAAAAGGAATAATGGACAATAATTTTTTTTTTGGGTGAAAAATATGGACAATAACCGCTAAAACTTACTAGACACCACTACCCTTGATTTTTATTTTCTCTACTTTTAATCACTAACACCCTGCTATACGTGCCTTTTTTCCATAATTAATATATTTATTTTAATTGGGATCGAGAAATTTTATCGAGACTAGTTAAATGGATGCCAACATATATCCTTTAAGTGCAATACATGTCTATCGACTTAAAAAAATTATATAATTATAAATTATAAAAAAAATTTACCAAAATACCATTATTAAAATACAACATTAATATAAATAGTAATGTCGTATTTATGTGACATTAACATTTGTGGGAAGATACAACCAAGGTATAAATGTACTAATATTGCATCTTAAAAATGCTACATAGGTGTAAATGCACTAATGTCTTATCTTTAAGAATTTGCACCCATATCACATCTATTCCATAAATATTACATTTTGAAGATAAAATATTAATACACATAACTATGTGGCATTTTCAAGATGCGAATTGATAAATTTTCTTATCTTATTTGTATTTATATAATATTATTAATTTTAATGGTAAATGTGTAAATTTCTCTATATTCTTTATATATGCATCTAAAATATAGAGTAGATGTGACAGGGTAGGCAAAGAAAAGATAAGGTTTACGTTAGAATAAGGAGGGAAAATATAACTCCAAGCAAACAATATCAAGGCTTCTTATTCAATTTAATTAATTTCTTAAACTAAACCAATGTTAACTATAATGAATTATTAAGAAAAAATATATAATTATTATGCTTATATATTTGTATTTTATCTATTTTACTACTAATCAATATTACTAAAAGACATGCATTAGTTTCAAGTTCATCCATAAAAATTAATTGTGTTGATTGTGGTTGAATGAATTAGAAAAGATGAGATGGAATGGGGTTTAATTCCTTGAAGGACGTTCGAATGGGCTTCAATTTAGGTGAGCTCCTTACTTCTTGTCACTTACAAAAAGCTTCCTGTAAGTGTATACATGAGAGCCTTCCTGATACGAATCGGGTCTAAGGACTGACAAAGATGGTCGCTAAGGTGGGTTTAAGCTTACAGAAAGTTTGAAGAATGAAATGAGAATTATGTGAAAACAGGAAAAGTAAAACAAGCAAACCTATGAATAGTTCCAAGGATATAACACACCAAAAAACTTCCAAGAACTTGTGGCTTAACTTGATATGATGCACAAGCTAATCCAATGAGAGTACTCGTCATCTAGCCTTACTTAGGGGTTAGGATAAGAGTGAAGTAAGAAAACAAGTAAAAAGCAATATTCATGAAGGTCTATATTCAGTATTAGATGTAAGATGATGATTGCGGCTACATTACAATAGGGATTTGTACTCGAATCATGACTAAATAGGGTAGTGTCTAAAACAAGTAATGTATAATGAATAATAAGGGTACAATTGAAAATACAATAAAAATGAGTATCTTGTACAGCAGATTCTACTACATGGTTGCTCAAACACATGGTTCCTTATGGATGGATGACTTTATGGCAGAAAAGACAACTTTATACAATCAGTTTAGTATCTGTTAAACATGGATGGTACGTCAATTGTGCTGAGCTAAGCAAATAATTCTTTCGATGTGGATTCACCTCGAATACATTCAATACAGCTCGAATTCAAGTCGGTTGGATGGGTGGTTGGATCTATCGAGCTATTACTTGAGTGTAGCTCAAGTTGGTAGTAGGAGATAGTCAACGAGTATGAGAAGATTTAGTTTGGCTAGGGTATCAGGTCGGCAGATTGCAGCAGGTCAGACTCCTCAATGGTAGGTCATAAGAAGAGAATTCACCTAGCTATACTTTCCAACCTCGGCCTTGAGTCAAGGGTTCAGTAATTTGATTCCTATCATCCTTATCAGGTTGATTGGGATTTGGTATTAAATTCACTTGGTCCTCATCTAAGTTCTCCTTGGGTCGGTAAAGGCTGAGGTCATTAATTTTTTGGAGTATCATAAACAATCCTTCAACTCTGGCAGATAGCTTACTCTTCCTCTTATTAAGGAACCTTTCCTTACTCAAGTGTAACCACACTTGGTCTTTGAGTTAAAACTACTTGGTCTTCCTTCCTTTGCCTTTATCCTTTAGCTTTCTGGTAGCTTTGTCAATCTGCTAGGTAACTTATTAGTAGATTTACTGGATGGATTAGGTTCCAGTTCTTCCTTGATGAGCTTGTTGGTCAATGGATAGCATGGGAATGTGATTGAGGGATGACCTTAAATGAGGTGTACCCAATGGTAGCATGTATTATCATATTGTAAGCGAATTCGAACACAAGCAAGCAGACATCCTAATCGGTTAAGTTCTTTCCCATTATAACTCGGAGCAATGATCTTAAGTGTGGTTGACCACTTTTATTTGGTCATCGGTTTAAGGATGACAAGAGGTACTAAATAATAGTTTGGTTCCCATTCGATGCTAAAGGATTCTCCAAAAATGGCTTAGAAATTTTGGGTCTTTGTCGGACACCACACTCTTTGGCATTCCGTGCAAGTGAACTATTTCCTACAAAAACAAATAAGCAATAAACAAAGCATCATTAGTTTTGGCACAGGATGTGAAATGTGCTACTTTGCTGAATCTATACGTGATAACCATCACAAAATCTTTGCCTCAGGTAATTCAGGGTAGTCCAAAAACAAAATGCATACTTAGATTGGCTTATGGTTTGGTCAGAATAGGTATAGGCATTGCTTTCCCTTGCTCTGCTCGATTCTTTCCTTTCTTATAAATGGTGCATTGCTCAATCACATGATGCATGTCACACTTCATTCTAAACCAGAAGAATTTATCATTCAATAGCTCATACATTCTCCATTCTTTGAAGTATCTAGAGAGTCTTTTACTGTGGGCTTCTCTTACTAGCAACTCTCGCATCTAACAGGTTGGTACACATAACTTGCTACCTTTAAACAGATAACCATCCTTTATATGGTACTCATCCACTTCACTTCCTTCTTTACAATGCTCAAATATAGGGCCAAAATGAGAATCATCCTGGTATCACTCTTTAATGCTTGTAAACTCTAGTAGCCTGGTTTGCAACTTAGTGAGTAGAATATGCCTCTTTGATAGAGTATCAGTAACTACATTATTCTTGCCTCGTTTATACTTAACCAAAAAGTTAAATCTATCGAAAAATTCAATCCATCGAGCATAGCATTTGGAAAGCTTGGATTGACTTCTCAAATATCTCAAGGACTCGTGATATGTGTATATGACAAACTCTTTTGGTATAAGATAATATTGCCACATTCGAAGAGCTCGGATCAGGGCCAAAAGCTCTTTGTCATATATAAAGTAGTTCAATTGTGCTCCTTTGAGTTTTTCGCTATCATAGGTGATAAGTCGGCCATTTTGCATCAGCATAGCTCCGATGTCAACACCTAATGCATTGCATTCAAGCTCAAATACCTTGTTAAAGTCTGTAAGGGCCAAGACTAGGGCAGAGGTCAACATATTACTTCGAAAAAACTCCTCTCTTCTTTTGCTTCCTACTTGAACTCTGTATTCTTTTTTGTAAGCTCAATCAGAAGCCCTATAATGTTATTGAATCCTTGGATAAAGCATCGGTAAAATGATGCCAATGTGTGGAAACTTCTCACTTCGGTATAGGAGGTTAAGGTTGGGGTCGGCCACTCAACAATAACTCATACCATCTCTTCATTTACTCTCAACCTTCTTCCATTAACCACATACCTTAGGAAGATCACTTCTTCCCAGTAAAAACAACATTTCTTTAGATTCCTAAACAACCTCTCTACTCAGAGGACATCGAAAACAGCTTGGAGATAATTAGTGTACATTGCCAAGTCGGCATTATAAACAAGGATGTTGTCAAAGTAGATGACAATAAACTTTTTGATCGAATCTCTTAATACATGATTCATTAGTCTCATGAAAGTGCTTAAGGCGTTTGATAGCTCAAAAGGCATGACCATCCACTTGTATAGGCCATGTTGGGTCTTAAAAGGAGTTTTCCATTCATTCCCTTGCTTCATTCAAATTGGGTGGGATTTAGACTTTAGATTAATCTTGGTAAACACTGTCGCTTTACTCGGTTCATCTAACATATTGTCTAGCCTTGGAATAGTGTACCTGTAATTTATTATAATCTTATTAACAGCTTTGCTATCTACACACCTACGCCAAGTCCCATCCTTCTTCAACATACACAACATAGGTACAACACAAGGGCTAAGACTCTCTCTCAAATATCTCTTTTCTAGTAGTTCATTGGCTTGTCTTTGAAGTTTAACAGCTTATTCAAGGTGCAGCTAATAAATTGGTTTGTTTGATAGGGCACCGCTGGGTATTAAGTTAATGCAATGCTCAATACTTCTAAAAGGAGCTAATCCCTTGGGCAACTGTTCTGGGATAGGTTGGTGTACTCTTCCAGTAATTCTCTTACCTCTAGGGCTAGTTCACCTTGCTCTTGCAATTCTAACAATCACTTGATTAATAGAAAAGTTGGTACATCGGCTTTAATAGCTTCTTGGAGTTCGGCTTTACTTAACACCAAAACCTTCTTTGATTTGCGAGCAAGTTTAGCTCATAGCTTGCTAACTTGACTCAGCGACATAAGATTTAACATAATCTTCTTTCCATCCTTCTCAAACACATACGTATTCTTATAATCGTCATGAATAACCCTTTGGTCAAAAAGCCAAGGTTAACCTAGCAGCATATGAGATGTACACATAGGTAACACATCATAAAGAATTCTATTGGAATAATTTTCAATTGAGATCGACAACAACACTTGCTGAGTGACATGTAGTTCTCCCTTCTTATTCAACCAATGTAACTTATATGGTTTCGGATATGGGGTGGTCAGCAACTTGAGTTTCTTAATCAAGTTGGCAGATGCTATGTTAGCGTAGCTCCCACTATCCATTATGTGAGCACATGCCTGATTGTTCACTTTGCAAGTTATGTGAAACAAGTTCTCTCTCTACTCCTCCTTTGTAAAGGGTTCTAAATTTATAGCAAGTTAGATAACCAAAATCAACTTATCTGGGTCCTCTGCAAACATGTCTTCTTCAATCAGGTCAGCATTAACATCATCCTCATCTTCCACTTTGTTTTCCTCGTTTGTGCTATCTAATTTAATCTTCGAGGTGTTTCCTTTAATAATCATGGTCCTTCATCCTTGCCCCTTTATATATGTTCTCGTCGACATGTCACTATCTAGTCGGTCCTTCTATTCAGCTTTGACATCTACCTTTTTTATTAGCTCGGTACCTAGTTGAGCTCGATAACTTCCCTCGATAGGTTAGCTTGACTGACTAAGTCGGCTCATTAAGGGCCATGTTAGCCTAATTCTTCTCGACCTCCCCATTTGCTGGGTTATTCGTGTAGCCTCATCCAATGTGGCAAATTATTGAAATTCCACAATATCTCAGATTTCATTTCTTAATTTAGTAAGAAACCTAGATACTATTTGGACCAATGGCTCAGCCACTTTACAAGGAATCATAGGTATCTGGAATTCTTGAACATATTTATCAATTGTTTGGCCTTCGTGTCTTAGCTCTTAAAATCGAGCAAAAGTATCTTACAAATAAGTGTCTAATACAAACCTGTTTTTAAGGATCCTCTTCATTTCAAGCTAAGTATTCACTTCTCTATATTTTTTTCATCTTCTCATGATTTGGAAGTTTTTCCACTATATTACGGCATATCTTGAGAACTCAACAGCAGTAGTCTTCACCTTCTTTCAGTCCCCATACTGGTAATAATAAAAAATGTGCTCAACCTTCTCCTCCCATTCCAAATAATCATCTACACTCTTAAAACCATCGAAGCTTAGAATCTAAAGTTTCATATGGTTGGTAGCTCGGAGTGCTCTAGCTCATTCTTCTTCCTCAGTATACTCTTCTTCCTAAATATACTCTTCTTCTTCATCATCATCCATATCACCCAAATCGATCCTTCTTCAAACTCATCCTCTTACTCCTCCACCTTAAACTTGTTGAGCTGAGATTTTTCCTTTAGTAGGTCAAGTAGCTTATAGGGTGTTACATACGGCTTCAACTAATTGATAAGCCATTTCATAAATGGCTCTGGTTAAATCAGCTATGAGGCTTACCATCTCATCAAGCCATTCATCTATACTTTTAGAGGTATGTTGGGGTTATCATCGATGGTGGATGATAGCACTATTGTCATCCCAATACCAGTATTAACATTAAGACCCGTGTTCTTCGACAAAACTTAGTTTTAAACTTCAAGTCCAAGGGACAATAGACAATATTCCTCAAAACTAAACAATGCACACACTCTTCCACATGAATGTCCAATTAATTTCGTGAACACAACATTACACCAATGAACGATAAACTTAACTAAAACTTGCTCTGTTTCAAATTTTTTAAATAGGGCAAAACAGAGTATACAACCAAAATAAACTACAACTCTTTGTACACACTCCAATACTTATAGCTAACTTCCAAGTAACTAAAATACACTACTAAAGCAAGCACTACTTCACAAAACTCACATACAACTTACCCAAACGAAACATTCGCTTTAATACTAAGATGATGTGAACTGGGTCTAAAGACTGATAAGTATACTCACTAAGGTGGGTTTAAGCTTGCAAAAAGCTTAAAGAACGAAATGAGAATCGCACGAAAATTGGAAAAGTAAAACAAGCAAACCCACAAATATCTCTAAGGATATAATGCACTAGGGAACTTTTAAGGATTTATGGCTCAACCCAATATCATCATGAGCTGATCCAATAAGGGTACTCGCCACCTAGCCTTGCTTAAGGGTTAGGATAAGAGTGAAGTGCATAAATAAGTAGAGAGCAATGTTCACGAAGGTGTATATTCAATATCAAATATAAGATGATGATTGCGGCTACATTACAATAGGGTATTTCTACTCGAATTATTAGGGCATCCTATTTAAAATGGAAAATACTAAAAGGGTAATATCTAAAAGAAGTAGTGTACAAGGAATAATAAGGGTACAATTGAAAATACAACAAAATATGAGTATCTTATACGGTGGACTTTGTCACATGGTTGCTTAGATACGTAACTCCTTGTGGATGGATGACATTATGGTAGAAAAGATAATTCTGTATGATCAGTTTAGTATCTGCCGAACCGGAGTACCGAGCAAGGGTAGTAGGTTGGTTATGTTAAGCCCAGTAGATAATTCTTCTGATGTGGATTCACCTCGAATACATTTAATACAGCTTAAATTCAGGTTGGTTAGATGTGTGGTCAGATCTACCAAGTTGTTGCTTGAGTGTGACTTAGGTTAGCAGTAGGGGATAGTCAACGAGTATGAGAAGGTTTGGCTCGACTAAGGCATCGGGTTAGTAGATTGTAGCAACTTGGACTCCTTAATGGTAGGTCATAAGGTGAGAATTCACCTAGCTATAATTTCCATCCCTTAGGCTCAGGCTCCAGTCAAGGGTCTAGTGATTTGATTCCTATCACCTCCCATGCTTAAGTCAATAAGGAGAATAAGGAAATAAGGATTAAGGGTTGGACGAGCACTATCAATCCTCACAAATGGTGCTTGAGTGCATGCATGATTTGGATGCTGAAGAGAAATATTTTGTGTGAGAGTTCTGGAATCGAACATTGAGTGAGAGTCATCCCCTTACCTGTTGGCCTCTAATGCTATTTATAATGCAAGGAGGTAGAACTAGCTGGACACATTTTGACTTAGGACTTGTCCATACTTGGTAGTGGGCAAGAGATATGCACTACAAAGATGATAAAGTAACTTTGGGAGTTGATTAGCAATGACTACATTGGTAGCCATGTCTGTAATTTGGGAATTTGACGCCTTTAGAGTATATCGAGTATGCTGGCTGCATTACGGATGTTAGGACATAATTAATGAGTTGAGGCAAGACATTGGCAGTAGAGACAAAAAGGGGTCGGGAGATAAGAGAGAGGTGGCATGAACACATCATAAGTAGCGAGCTGAGCCTTAGAAGGAGCTTATAAGGGTAGGGAGCGTCCTCACCCCTTGTGCTTAAATGGGATGGTGGAGTGATTCCTTGCATCTTAAGCTCAGTCGAACTTTTGGTAGATTCCTTGGATGTAAGGCGAGCTTTAAGGATGGTGCTCACTAAGGTGATCATCCAAGTCCTCAAGATTAAGTGCTTAAAGCATAGATCCCCATGGGGCTTGGAGATCGTAGAGATGTCTAAGCAAGTTGAAACACTTGAAGAAGTTGGGGAGTTTAGTCCTTCAAGTGCCAGTAGGCCTTTAGAGATCTCTAATAGAGTTGGCCCTGGGGTCGAGCCAAAATTGAGTATCAACACTTGCCCTTCCTCCCCTTCCACTCTCTTCAACGTCGAGGACGTGAGGAGTATAGATCCGCTAAGAGGGCTAGTTTTAAGCAAGGAAAGCTTTGTTCTAAGCAAGAAGTTAATGTCTACCATTGGGCGATGCAACATTTGATATGTTTGACAAGACTTGCTTTTGGTGAAACTAATGTGACCTTTGGGCTGTGCGAGGTGTCATGATGATTCATAGGAAGAGCAACATGCAATTATGGCCCTCTTGGAAAAGGTTATACAAGTAGGGCATTAGCGGATGCAACGATGTTAGCGATCTGTATGCGTGGATCAATCCAAGCCATCCATCAAAGGAGTGGGACGAGTGAATGACTAGGATGTGGCATACATCCTTATTGATAGTATATGCTTTAGCCATGGGGAAAACCATTCATCTTCCTTTTGGGCTTATCTATATAAGGGAGGCTTGGGGTTCTCATTCTTCACTTTCACACTGAAACTAAGTGGAAACTCTATTGAAATTTTTTTAGAGAGTACACTTTAAGCCTTTCTAGTAGTTTTTTTTTTCTTTTTTTTTGTGTTCTTATGTAACAGTAATGGCTGGTGGGGGAACTTTTAATCCTCAAGATGAGTACTCAGGTGCTTCAATCTTAAGAGAGATCAACGAGAACTATGAAGAGATAATGAAGGGAGTGGTAGCCCTACTCCCCTTTAAATGACAGCGATGGTGAGAGATGATGAGTGGCAAGTCTTATTGAGTTGGGTTGGAGAGGAGGTCCTAAGCTACTAGGAAGCCTCATGATGTATATGCTTTGGATGGTGCAGATGATGACGAAGAGCAGCCATTGGGCACTTGGAACTCTAATAGTAAGGCATGCATTTGCACAGTTTTTGTTGCAGATAAGGAGAATTTGAGGTTAGTGAATCGGGTAGTGAAGAAAGTTCTTGGGTGGTTAATGGGTTACCTAGGAGTGGTGAGAAGGCTTTCAAAATAGGTAACGAGCATTCCTTCTACATATATGCAAGGTTATTCGACCTGGGGCTGCAATTACTATTCTTAGAGTTCATGGTAGAAGTTTCTAATTACTTTAGGATCACCCCAGGCTCCTTAAGCACAAATGCTTAGGCGCAACTACTCGGGTTTGAAAAAATTTACTGGTGGATACTCTAAAAGTTGATAGCTCATTTATTTAGGCATCCGTTCTAAGTGAAGAGAGGCCTTGATGGTTGGGTGTATATTGCCAACTGAGGTAAGCCTTTGAAAGTGTTTGATGCTCTCCTGAATAAGGTAGATTACTGGAAGGAGTACTTCTTCTGCATCTGAGCACTTGAGAGGCCAAACTTCTTGATGTCTTGGATGGTGCCTACTCTGGTGATGCCAAGTGATCATCTGGGGTGTAAAGATGGTGATGCTAGGAAGGAGTTATTAAACTTCACCAACTAAAAATGGCTTTGCCCTATGGTTACTATTTGGATGTATACCAATAGCGATCCTCTGCACGAGATTGAGACAGGTATCCCTTGACTCTTATCAAAAGGATAGTGACTAAATGTCTATCATGTCGCACCATCATTATAATGGGGGATGTTGGGTCCGTTCGTCCTCTACCTAATGATTAATTCTCTTTTCTGTCATTTATACTAAGTTATTGTTTATATTGGCAACTATACAGGTGGCCTTAGAAGTTATGAAGTGAAAGTTGCTTACTATCTAATGTAGACACGTCATTTTTGCCATTTTTATTTTAGTATTTTGATTGGGTCGAGTTTTAAACATAAATAATAATAATAATAATTAATAAATAAACGAAAATTGGAAAAAAAAAGAGAAAAAAATAAAGTGTCAAGTTGAGCATTTAAGGTTGAATCAGATAATGGTGTGTATTCAATTTAATAAATTCTAAGTCCTTAAAGAATCAAGCTTTATTAAAATATTTTTAATTCAATCTAGTATAATGTAAATTTTTATTTAAGTTATATTAGGATAAATCAAGTTGGACTGGATCGGGCCTAAAGATAGGAAGCCTAAATCAATATAGGGTTTCTAGAAACTAGGTTGAATCTTTAATGAATTTAGATCAGGTATGATCATGTCTTTCATATCTCGGATAATGGGGTACATTCAATTTAATGAATTCTAAGTTGTTAAAGGATCGTACTTCATTGAAATATTTTTAGTCCAGTCTAATAGAAAGTGGATTTTTATCTAACTTATATTAGGCTAAAACAGACCTAGAATTTATTAAACGAGTTAATAGGCTAAATCGAGTTAGACTGAGTCAAGCCCGAAAATAGAAAGCTAAAATTGATGTAGGGTTTTTAGAATCTTTGATGAATCTTCCATAAATCAAAGTCGGGTATAATTGTATCTTTCGCATTGTATCTTCCGTATCTAGATCAAAGATTATCATATCTTGCGAATCTAGGATTTGTTGAGATTAAAAAAGATTTAAAAGATTCAATTAAGTGGTTTATAAATAGGAATGTGACAGTAACGTTTTGGGACGTTTGTTTTCAAATCACCCAAACTCCAAAAACATGAACACTACGCATCCCTAGAATCTTTAACCCACACTTATGCATTACACTCTACAGCTACCCATACTCCACGACATACACGACACACTGCACTACAACTACCACTCCACTGCACATACAGAACGTAATCAGGATACATTACATGAACATAACCTGCCTACACTCCACAACCGCCCCTCAAACACTACATAACACGCTGCACTTACATATTGTATGACACGTTACACTCACACACGTTGACACTCTCTCACTGATCACATACACATGCTGATACTCTCTCACCATGCACTTGGCACACCATTCACTCAGTTACTAACAACCACACACACATACAATGGCATTCACTATCCTACACACTGCTGCATGCCATTTGCTGCACGTCACTCACTCACACACTGCATGTTACTTGCTGTACACACAGTACTTATACACTGTTGCTTGATTTGCACCCACACACATAATAACACACACTCATTGCTAAACACAATGACCACTGTACGCCATACACAATTGTGACTGCACGCCGTACACAATTGTGACTGCATATGATCACAACTAGATTTCACTACTATTACATACGATTGGTTTCCACCAAGCATGCGCGCAAAGTTGTTTTCGCAAATAAGTACGACAAGATTAACAAGAACACACCAATCATACGCGACTTGAGTCGTTGAGGTAATAAAATTATTTTCTTTAATTAATTAATTAATTTTATTAGTTAATTTAATTATTTTTACTAATTTGTTTTCTTTAGTATAGGTTTTTTAAATATATTTTTTAGTTATCGTATTGTTTACTATTTGTTAGATAATTTTCATTTTTTTATTATTTTAGTTAAATTACATATTTTGAAAAAATTGCGTATCTTTTCTCTGAGTTCCATATCTTCGGATAAGATACGCATCTTAGTAGATTTTGCATATAGGATTTATAAAAGATATATATTTTTTTACACATAGTGATTTTCCTTGAAATAAATAAAAATAATCTTAATCGGAGATTTCAAAAGATTTAATTAGTTAGGTTTTCTTATATTAGTGAGATTAGATCTGTTTAGGTTTTTTTAAATAATAAATTGTTAAATAAATGTAAATTTGGCTTAATTTTCAAATTAAAAGAAATCCACCCACTAAATATTTTCTAAATAGAATTACATTGGTTTGATCCCGACTAGTGGAAATATAGATACTTTTGGGGCAATCATAAAAAATAAAAATATTTCTTTCTTTTTTTGAGAATTTGTAATAAAAAATATAAAAAAATTCATTTTGATTACATTTTTGCATATCTGTATATATTTTAGTATTCTTAAAAAATTATAAAAAAATAAATAAGAGCCCATTAGTTTTTTTTTTTTTATATGGTGACTTAGTCTTAATAGGTTAACCCTCAAACTTAGTTTCTTCTAGTTAATTTTCTAAAAATTATTTTTTAGAATATTTACAGATTAGTAACTAAATTAAGGTTTTTTCACCTAAAAACCCTAATTTCATTTTTTTACCAATTTAACTAGTTGGCGATTCCAATTTTTCTAAATGTTTTTTAAAAAAATTTTTTAAAGAAAAAATATTTCCTTAATTTTATGTCAAGTAATTTATATTAAGCAGTTTGGCTTAATATAAGTTAAATTAAAAAAATGAAATAGAGTTTGACATCGTCAACTCTGTAACTTTTTCACCGTAACATAGTTTTGTAAAATAAGTGTTTTCAATTTTTTTTTTAGAATAAATTTTTCAAAGGTAAAATTTGCTAACGAGTGAAGGTTTTTCAAACTTTAAGTTATTACTTTTGAGTGGTTAAGCCCATTGTTGAAGCCTATAGCCATTCATTTTTTAAGTTAAGACAACTGACAGCAATGACTCCTACCTAAGCCTAATCTTGACAGTTACACATTTTGAGCCCAAAACGTTGTATAGCCTATGAATTAAACTTGATATTAAGGGCCAAAAGGGGAAAGCACATTGGAAATTGATTATTGAAAATGGTAGCGATAGAGCATATCCCCAAGAAAAGCTCAAGCCAAACATAATCCTTGAAGGAAAGGCCATTACCAGACCTTTTCTGAAACCCTAAACACAAAAGCCTAAATACGAACAACCAAACTCTTCACCTATTTCAACTTACTCCAAACCAAAAAAAAAAAAAAAGACCTAAACATGTAGCCTACTTTTCTACACCAATCCTCTTCAAGCTTAGAAGGTCCTAAATACTCACTCCACAAAAATTGGCTTACTAGCTCCAACCCTAAAACCGAATGCAAAGTTTGTCTTCACTATGAATGAGCTTGGGTTGGGGGGCCAATAAAAGGACCCATTTAATTGAGTTTAGAAAGGCAATTTTTTTAGAGGCAGAGGGGCATGTGACTTATTAGGGCATTATATAATATCTGGGGCAAATAAGGTAAACAAATAAAATGCTTTAAAGTCTAATTGACGAAAGTATCTCATTATTTGAAGTGTTTAGAATGATAAGAGGTAAGCCCTAATCTCAAACACTGGCCCTAATCTTAAACACTGACCCTAAAACACTCATGAGAGCTAAGAGACATGAAAGTGAGGATAAGATTTGTTCATTAAAGGAAGTCTATCTTGCATGTGATACACGAATTGAAAGGATGATAGGCTTTCATTTCACTCTCTAAACATTTTTATCCTCTGTAAGCCTATTCGAACCATTTGAGGGAAGTTTTTAAAAAATATAAACCCTATCAAGAACCAACCCATACTGAGGTAATCAGGAGGTTAGGGCCATTGATTTTGGAGATAAGGGATTTACTAACTTGTGCTTGCTTCAGTTGTGTCAATTCATGAGCAATAATTGTCATAGATAACTTATTTCTTTAGAATGAATAAGAGCTTTAAACTGTATATACCTCACTCAAGCCCATACTCTCATTCAAATACCTTAAGCCAATAGACTCTTCCTAAACATTCTAAAGCTATGCATGCTTTACCAAGCTTATACACTTTGAACTCATGTTTCTAGGGCTTTGAATCTCCTCAAATGGAAACTCATACATGTGAAGGGCGATTGCCTAGGAAAAAAATAGAAAGAAAAAGGAAAAAGAAAATTAAAAAGGAAAAAAGGAAGAAAAGAAAAAAGAAAGAAAAGAAAAAAGAAGAGAGAAAAGAAAAAGAAAGGAAAAAAAAAAAAGAGAGAGAGAAGAAAACAAAAACAAGGTAATTACATCCTAAATGATAGTTTAAAGCTCCTAAAAGGCCTATAGCTTAAATATCTTAGGAAAGCTGTATCTATGATTTTCGAGATAAAAGACTTGAGCTCTCCCAATATGCTTAAAAGTACAAACCTAAGTAAGAGATTCCAAGCCTAAATGAATGAAACTTTAACTCAATGATCTTACCCACCATACCATCCTTAATGAAACTCTTTTTACTAAAGAATTTGATTTATCTTACGCAATCATTGCTCATAAAATTGGGGAAAGCCTATTTCATCATTTCCCTTTAAGGTTCTTAACTTGTAGACTAGGGTTGAGATATTAATTTTTTTTTTCAAAAATTGGCTAACACATCAACATTTCCCCTTTGTTTAAGCTAATGACCAAAAGCCTACATTACAACATTGAGGAAAAGACCTATCAAATCAATCAAAATATGTTACGTACAAGACTGACCATAATTTTTGGAATCACAATCAAGAGTGAAAACAAACCATTTAAGAGTATGGGAAAGTACTCTTTGACTTAACAATTAAGATAATTGGGATGCTTTTTCTGATATGAAACTTATGGATGCAAAAGTCAAGCATGCCCCAAGAGCTAGGGAAGTACTTCTCCCCGAAATCAAATGGGAATTCCTTATAGTAAGAAGAATAAGGTGTTCAGTTGAAGTTTTTTTCCATCACCATAGTGGACGAGCAATCAAATATGAAGAATGAATGGCCAATAAGCTAAAAGAAAGAGCATACTGCTTATCTGTAACATTCAAAGTCAATATAATTTTGTTACTTATTAGCAAGAAAAAGATGAGCATTTTTTTTCTTAAAAAAAAAAAGCACACTTTTTCCTTTGAGTTTCAAAAAGTGAAACTTTTTAGAATTTTCAATGTGAACTTTAGTCACCTTCGAGTTAGGAACCTTTGTAATTCCTCGAGGAAATTTCAAAAACCTTAGTGATCCTTATCTTGGGAACTTCGGTTATTTGATGATTTAAGAACCTTAGTCATCCTTCCATAGGAATTTTGATTATCTAATTCAGGAGTTTTAGTCATTCTTAGTTTAGGAACTTTGATGTGAGAACATTCAGGAGCTTCGATTATCCTATGAAAAGATTATTCAGGAACCTTTGTCATGATGCCAAGAGCTTAGGCCATTCTAAGAATTTTGGGAACTTTAGTTATCTCATGTTTAAAGTTCAGAAAGCTTCACTATAGGAACTTTTGTCATCTTCTATTAAGGAATATCATTAATCTATGGATAAAAAACAATTAGCCATACTTTTAAACCCTTTTGTTAAGTTTTTTTCTTCAAAAGATCTATCTTTTTGAGAAGCCAATTTTTTTTTTTAAACATCAAATTTTCAGCTTAGTGCCTAATCTTATCCTTTTACCCTATTTTTTTAAGACGGGTCCCTTATTCCTTTACCCCGTTCTTTCAAGATTGACCTCTTTAATCTTTTTCCCTATCCTTTCAAAACAAGCTCTCTAATCTTTTGCCCTATCCTTTTAAGATAAGCTTCTTTAATCCTTTTGCCCTATCTTTTCAAGATAAGCTTCTTTAATCCTTTTGCCCTATCCTTTCAAGATAAGCCTTCTAATATCTTGCCTTATCCTTCCTATCCTTTCAAGATAAGCACCCTAATCATTTACCTTATCCTTTCAAGATAGGCACCTTAATTATTTGCCCTATCCTTCTAAGATAGGTACCTTAATCTTTTGTCTTATACTTTTAAGATAGGCTCCCCTATTTTTTTTTTTTTTGCCCTATCCTTTTAAGATAAGCTCCCTATTCCTTTACCCTATCCTTTCAAGATAAGTCCCCTATTCCTTTTAAGATAGGCTCCCTTGTTTTTTTTTTTTTTTTTTTTTTTACCATATCCTTTCAAGGTGGGCCCCTTTAATCTCTGACCCTATCCTTTCAATACAGGTCCCATAATTTTCTTGCCATATCCTTTCAAGATAGACACCTTAGTCGTTTACCCTATCTTTTCAAGATAATCCCTTTAAATCTTTAGCCCTATCCTTTCAAGATAGGCTTCTTAATCTTTTGCCCTGTCTTTTTAAAATAGGTTCCCTTTTACCCTGTCTTTTTAAAATAGGTTCCCTTTTGCCCCGTCTTTTTAAGACAGGTCTCCTAATCACTTACTCAATCCTTTTAAAATAGGCACCCTAGTTATTTGCTCTATCCTTTCAAGATAGGTCCTTTAATCCTTTAGCCCTGTTCTTTCAAGATAGGCCTTTTACCCTTTTTGTTGTGTCATTTCAAGATGGGGGCTCCTATTCTTCAACCTTATTCTTTTAAGATAGGCCCTCTTATTATTTTATTAAGATAGGCTTCTTATTCCTTTGTGCTGCCCTTTCGAGATGAACTTCCTATTCCTTTATACTATCCTTTCAAGATGGGTTTCCTATTCCTTTGCCCTATCCTTTCAAGACAGGCAATTTATTCTTTACATCAACCTTTTAAGTTGATATCTTTCTTCAAGATAATGTATAGCTTAATTGACCATTCAAGTTAGTAATTCTTATTATATCAGTTCAAAATAGGATTTAACAAAAATAGATATCTTTTTTGTCTTTGTACCGAAGTTCTAATTTAACTTCACTATAAAGAGTGGCAGCTGTAGACACTTCATTTTTGTCGTTTTTATTTTAGTATTTTTATTGAGTCAAGTTTTAAAATAAAAAAAAATGAAAATTGAAATAAAATAAAATAAAATAAAAAATAAAAAAATAAAGTGTCAAGTCAAATTAAGTCGAGTCATTTATGGTTGAATCGGATAATGGTGTGTGCTCAATTTAATAAATTCTAAGTCATTAAAAAATCTAGCTTCATTAACGTATTTTTATTTTAGCTCGCTGTAAAGTGAATTTTTATCTAATTTATATTGAGCTAAATTGAGTTGGATTGGATCAGGCCCTAAGATAAGAAGCCCAAATTAATATAGGGTTTCTAGAAACTAGGTTGAATCTAGATTGGGTATGACCGTATCTTGGATTTGTTAAGATTAAATTTTCATCTAAAAATATTCAATAGATTTGATTGTGTAGCTTATAAATAGGAATTTAATTAGCTAATTTAATTATTTTTACTAATTTGTTTTTTTAGTGCAGGTTTTTTTTTTTTGTCTTTATAATAGTCGTCATATCATTTGCTATATTTTTTTTAGACAACTGTCAATTTTTTTTTATAATTTGGTTAAATTGCAATTTTTTTAAAATTGTATATCTTTTTTTCGAGATCTGTGTCTTTAAAGAAGATACGTATTCAGTATATCTTACATGTAAGATTTAGGAAAGATTTTTTCATACGTAGATTTAAAAAAATAAAATAAAATCTTAACGAAAATTTTCAAAAAGATTTATTTAGTTTGGTTTTTTTAAAAAATAGATTTGTAAAATTAGATCTTTTTAGTTTTTTTTAAATAATAAATGGTTAAATAAACATAAATTTAGCTCGATTTTCAAAATTAAAAAAAAAAAGATCTACCTACTACATCTTTTCGGAAAAAAAAATACGTTGGTTTGATTTCAACTAGCGGGTACATAGACATCTTCAGGGCAACTGTATAAAAAAAATTTCTTAAAAATTCGTAATAAAAAATACTAAAAAAATTCATTTAGTTATATTTTACATATTTGTATATATTTTAGTATTTTTAGAAAAATATAAAAATAAAACCCATTAATTTTATTTTTTTTTACATAGTAACTTGTCTTAATAGGTTAGCCACCAAATTTATATTTTTTTTGGTTAATTTTTTAAAATTACTTTTTAAGAAAATCTACGAATCAATTACCAAATTAGAGTTTTCCTACCCAACCTTAATTTCATTTTTTATTGATTTAACTAGTTAGTTCTAATTTTTTAAAATATTTTGTCAAAACAATTTTTTAATGAAAAAAATGTTTCCTTAATTTAATGTTGAGTAATTCATATTAAGTGGGCTTAGCTTAATATTGATTAAATTAAGGAAAACGGAATAAAGTTTAACATCTAAGACAAGTGTATGGCTAAACCCACAAAAGTTAGCAAGAAGAGGAAGCAAGTGACTGTGGAGGGGGATGGGGAGAGCTCGTAACCCTACTTAAAGAAAAGTAAGAAGAAGAAGAGGACTAGACAACGGACCATTCGTAGGCCGTGTGGAATGCAACAGGGGGTATTCCTGTATCGAGCTTCGAAACCTAGAGCTTTACTGGATTAAAAAGTTCCAATTATGTGTGTAAGGATTTGTTAGGTATTTGTCTCACATTATAAAGTATGGAGGAGTCCTTGTGTAAGACTTTCGAGTTGAGGAAGTGTTGTTGGAATTTGCTTGCCAAGTTATCTAAAGATGTGATGAAGCCATCAACAAGTATGTTGAACCATAGTAAGGCTACCTTTGCTAGTGTGTTAGGGAAGCTTCATACATGATGGCATTGAAGAAATTTTGGAGGCTCGTCATGGTGCAAAAGTGGATAGGGGACTTTAGACCTAAAGGTAAAGTTTCCTCAAGAATGAGTAATATGAATAGGCTTTTCATTATTGACTAATGTGACACTCGGGTCGACGAATTGACTTTCTTTTGGTCACGTATGCTAGATGTACGATGGATGTGCTCATTTAGCTCCTTGACATTCATATCCTAGAAAGCCTTTGGAGATCTTCTCGAGGAGAAATCTCTGTTGGATTTACTTCTTGCAGAATGTTTGCCTTGTGTTTATGTGTTGTGGCAATTGCAATTCAGCCAATCATGTAGGTTTTTAGGTGCCTATTGGTCATGCTAAATGTAATCGCATAAAGGCGTTAGGCGTAGAGTTTACAGTTCATAAGTTTTGTTTAATCGTGGCAATGGGTTCACTGTTGCTTCACCATTCTACCTTTTTTAGGATACATTTTTTAGTAAGGCTACATCCTTATGAAGGGCTGCCATAAACTCCTTGGTCTTATGGTTGTCTTCAAGTAGTTGTTGGATAAGCAATATAAGTTGCTTCATTTTGTAAGCTTAGGTGCTCAAAGTGAGAGGTGTTGGTGAACATTGCGGTCGGGGCGACCTATTGCCATCTCCTAACTATGACGTGCAGGCGTCACCTAACTATGAAGCTTATGGATTGGCATTTTTGCTCTTATCCATGGAGTAGCCTAAAACAGTAGGCGCCACAATGTTGATTGTGGTTGAATTAACTAGAGGAGATTAGATGGAGTAGGCTTTAATTCCTTAAAGGAGGTTCAGATGGGCTTCAATCTAGGCTAGCTCACTACTTCTTGTCACTTGCAAAAAGGCCCCTGTAGGTGTATCCATGAGAGCCCTTCAATACTCAAGTTAGCAAGGAGGATAAGGAAATAAGGATTAAGGGTTGGATAAGCACTATCAATCCTTAAGGATGGTGCTCGAGTGCATACGTGATTTGGGTGCCAAAGAGGAATATTTTGTATGAAGGTTCTGGAACTGGAGATTAAGAGAGAGCCATCCCCTTACCTGTTTGCCTCTTATGTTATTTATAGTACAAGGAGGTACAATTATTTAGATACATATTAGCTCAAGACTTGTCCATACTTAGTAGTAGGTAGGTTATATGCACTGTGGAGGTATAAGGTGGCTTTGGGAGTTGGTTAGCCATGATCATGTTGGTAGCCACTTCTATAATCTAAGGATTTGACACCTTCAAAGTATATCAGGTGTGTTGGCCGTACTATGGATGTCAAGATGTAATTAATGAGCTAAGGTAGGATGCCAGCATTAGAGCCAAAAAGGGGTGAGGAGATAAGAGAGAGGTGGGCCTTGGAAGGAGCTTGTAGGGGTAAGGGGCATCCTTTCCCCTTGTGCTTGGATTGGATGGTAAAGTAATTCCTTGCATCTCTAGGTCAGTCGAAGTGTTCACGAAGTCCTTAGATGTAGAGTGAGCTTGAAGGATGATGCTAGCTAGGGTAATCATCTAAGTCTTCAAGATTAAGTACTCAAAGGATACATCTTTATAGAGCCTAGAGATCACGGAGATGTCCATGTAGTTCGAGACACTTAAAGAAGTTGGGGAGTTTAGTCCTTCAAGCACCAATTGGCCTTTAAAGATCTCTATAAGAGTTGGGCCTTAGGCTAGGCCAAAATCAAGTATTAACAAATTGAAAAATGTTTTTTTAGATATATTTAATTAAAGAATATAATACATTAATAAAAATAAAAAAAGAGAAAAAAAAATAAAAAACAATGCCTAAGGATTTAGTTTACTATCTTAATGGCAATTGAACATTACCATTATAACATGGTGAGATGTGACTCATTAGTCAAAGTTATTAGTATTTTTGTTAGTTTTAATTATTTTTTGTGAAACCCAAATTTTTACTTAGTCGCTTTGAGTAGGTAAACTAGGG
This sequence comes from Lumnitzera racemosa, assembly GCA_024138005.1. Taxonomy (NCBI): domain Eukaryota; kingdom Viridiplantae; phylum Streptophyta; class Magnoliopsida; order Myrtales; family Combretaceae; genus Lumnitzera; species Lumnitzera racemosa. The sequence goes on along the minus strand of JAMXBC010000009.1, from coordinate 57,139,037 downwards.
CAATGGAAAAACTAATCCAATTGACTTAAGAATTTATGGGTGACCTCAAGATATTAGTTGAAGAGACATTATGGACTTGGATTTTAGAAATAAAATAAAATAATAATAATATAGCTTAGATAGTGTAATTTTAATATATTATCTAATATTTATCGTAATCGCATACTATAAATTTCGTTAGTTAGTAAATCCTTAGAGATAAATTATATAAGTAATAAAATTATAATGGCACAAAATAACATGTAATATATATATATATATATATGTAAATGTGTTGTATGTAATTATGAAGTGTGAATATATATCGGTAATTAATTAAACTACTTGAATAATAGCATTTTAAGCTAAATAAATTAATAAAAATTAACAAAAAATAACAACACTCAAGATAGCTGAGTACTTCTTAGATTGGGAGTGTGGAATTTTTTAGACAAGTGTGGGAGATTAAGCATGGGTTTAACATGCAATAGGTTTAGCATTTAAGCTTAAGATTTTGAAGAGAGAGAAAGATTAAATCATTTCATAACTGAACTGACTCTAGAAAATTGAAAAACACTCTCTAACATCTCATTCATGTCAGTGAGGATCCGAGAAAGTTAAGGTCAATTAAAGTAATCAAAGAAGAAAATTAGGGAAAAATTACAAAATCAGTGCGTGGTTTAAAGAGTTTAGTAGTTCGTCAGTGTGGAGAAGAGTGGGATATCAACTAGCCACACCACTACGAAGAGTAGTTAGCGATTAGTGGTGCCGATAAGGAAGGGGCTGATGGTTATGGCTAAAGCAGCTAATTTCCATGAGGGTCTAATTTTGATCTATTTTTTTGTAAATTTGTAAAAATATTAAAAATACCTACAAAATTATGAAAAAATTCATTCCTATATATTTTCATATGTAGAATCTAGGAAAAATACTATTTTATACAAATTTAGTAGATATGATACACATCCCTTAGAAATCCACAAAACTAGGCAATTTTCGATATTGGCATAAATTAATCTAATAACGTAGTTTCGATCTCAAAATTTTTATATAAACTTCCCTATACCTATATTAAGTTGATGTGAAAATATTTTTTGTGAAACTATTTTCTATATTTTGTTGAATTTTTTAGCCTTAAATTGTACTTGAAATAGTGATTTTTAGCTAAAAACTAGTATATATATTTTTAAAGAAACTCACTTAGATTCTAAGTTAGAGTGATTAAAGGAGTATTCATAGTATAATGGAAGCTTTTGAATTGGGTTAGTAGAAAGGAGTTATAGAAAATCAACAATGTGCTCTAAAATGTGTAATTGAGTGGTGTGGAAACTTAGAGAAATGGTAGATGAAGAGATTGGGAAGTAATGAAGCTGAGAAATATTGGTTGAAGTGTTACTTTGGTTATTCCTAATTAGAGTTAGAAGAAAATGAATGAATGGATTGACTATAAGGATATTGAATGAAGGTAGAGGAGAACTCAGAATCACCTATTAGGTATCTATTTATAAGCTAAATCAGAGGAATTTTTATAAGGAGGATAGTTGGGGTAGGTTTAGAGGCTAAGGTAGAAGGTGAACTCTTAAGAAATTTGAAATTGGTTGAGCTCAAAAGATAACTTAGAAGATACTATGTTAGGAGATTAAAAAGCAAAGTAACTTAGAAGTTGCCTCAGAGGATAATCAATTAGAAATCTTGAATAATCATTAGAAATCTTGAATAATCATTAGAATCAGAGGTTGATTCAAAAGTTGCTTTTGTTATGAACTCTCACTCCAGTAAGGCTTAAGGGATGACTCAAAGGCTTCCCAGTGTAAAAAGCTTCATGGATGATTTCGCTTAAAACTTAGCTTAGAGGGTATCAAAAGTATAATTCTTTGACGAAATGACTCTAACTTCATATACTTATGTTAACATAACTTATAAATTAAGTTTCAAATCAACCTAATTTCTAGGAAGATGAGCAGATAAATAGCCTCCCATGTCTCATATAATTACCAAAATAACTAATTAACTAAATGTATATAGGGAATTCTCGAAAAGGGGACAAGTGAACAACCAAGTTAGTGAGCAACTGAATTTTAGGTCAATGGGATTAGTGCTTTACTACACTTCGAAGTATTATTTCAAAATATTTTGAGGCTTTAGTATGTATTTGTTTGAGGTCATTAATTAGTTGATTGTACTTGTGTGGTGTATGTGTTTTAATGTTGTTTTGCTTTATGGATTGCTGATCTCTATGTGTTGTTGATTTATGCTTATTGCTTCATTGATTGGTTTAGAATTACTTGACTACCTCAAAAATGATTTAATTTAAACTCGACTTTATTATTTAACTTACATGTATCATAACCTACTAGGAGTAACGGTTAAAATTCTTGGGCTAAACATGGACTTCTTTTATGAGGATAGTTAAAATGGTTCTTCTCTCACCTTTAGTTTAACTAAGTGATAGGAAAAGAGGTCACGACAAGGTTGGTGGCTATGCTTCGAAGGTAATTTTAAGCAGAGGGTGTTTTTCATTGCACAATCCCCATTTGGTTTTGATTCGCGTATAAGACATTGAATTCCTTAACTAGAATTAGAGTAGGTACAATTTCTCTGATCTTATGATGAACTGGACAACGTTGTGTGATAGTGTTTGCTTGAACATGCATTGCATTTAATTAAAACTTCTTGAAAATCCTAGTTGCTTTATGTTACATGCATACTTCAATCTTCATCCTACTTATTGAGCAAGTTGTCTCTCATTCCATCATAGTGTGCTTTACAGGTCTAGTAAGGGATTACTAGTTTAATAACTAGAAAGGCTAAAATTTTAGCAAATAGGATCAAAGAGCAAGGATTACGAAGAATTCGTTGGATATTATTTTTTTCTTATCATTAACTTTCTCTAACTGTTAAGAAAACTACTCAAGTCTCCTCAAGTGACCTTATAATTTTCAATCTTCCATTCTATATATTAAGTAACTATTACCTGTGGGTTTTACAACCACTTTTCTATAAAGACAAGTCATAAATTTGTTTTTAGCTGTTATTTTAAAAGATCATTCCACATGTTGATATTAAATAGGTACTAAATTAGATACTTTAAAGTGGTTGAGTCAGGTACGCCTAGTGTGCATTAGGTCTGTAATAGCAGCTATGAAGTTAGATTCTATTTTAAGATAGTTCACATGGCGAGATTATTATGACTTAATCACTTCAACGCATGTCATTTATGTTATATTATTTGATCACATATCTCCATAATATAATCTATTGAATTAATACTTGTAAGCTAACAGAAATTTGTGATACCCCTTAAATACCAAATTATAATACTTTAACCATCAATGTTCTTTTTAGTCTAGCGACTTGGAAATTGTTGGAACTTCGGAACTTTGAAACTCTAAAACTAAGCATGCTTAAGCTAAATCAATCATGAGGTGAGTGACCTCTTAGGAAACTGTTGCACTAAGAGATAAAACTATATGGATATCATACCAAAGTAGACAATACCTCAATGGAAGGAGTTTAAGTCGAGTCGTTATTGATAGTATCAAAGTAGTTCACAAATTGGACTGGTAGAGTCTTTACCTAACGTAGTTATTCTTTATCACGATACACCCCATCAAGTTAGAACAATCGAAAACCGCGGACTTATGGATAGACCCGTGATTTTTCAAAATGTAATTTTATCATTCTATAATATTTCAATGCATTCATATATGATCCAAAACATCGTTAAAGTCTTAAAATTATTGGTATTAATGATTTATATAACGACAGAGTTTAGATCCTAATAATCTTGTGAGGATTGTTTATATACTTTAAAAATTTCTAGGATATAAATTACATTATAAAAAATTTAAGAATCAATATGCAAGATAAAAAGTTTAAGAAAAATATTTACAATTATCACTAAAATAACTTATATAAAGGATGATGATATGAACATGATCTTATCAGTCAAGATAGCTAGATAAGTGCTTTTTATAATTACAAGTTAATACCCCAAACTTTTTGTCAGAATTTCTAGCAATCTTTTGAGGTTTATTTGTATATATACTTTGAAAGTCATAAGAGGGAAAGTCACAATAAAAAGATTTAGGGTTTATCCACATCTGATAAATAATTTAAGAAATAGTACTTCTTTCCATTCAAAGAATGGTGACCTAGGCATAATCTTACATAAGCTAAGATAACTAAATAAAAGCTTCATTTTATAATTATAACCAAAAAGACACCGTTTAAACTATTTATAAGGAATAGATAGATCTCTCAAACTCTTAATAGATAACTTCATTTTTTTTATAACCTTAACAAATATGCAAGCAACCTAACTCATCAATAAAATCTTAAAAACTTTACTTGGAGAGCCATATGTTATAACAATTTTGGAGTTTTAATAATACTCTAGAGATATGTCTTGAAATATTATAGAAATATCAAATCATGCTTTAAGAACTTATATGATTTATACCACGAAGGGATTAGAAAATGGTTAAGGATTAGGACAAACTTCTAATAACTTATATGAGGTTTTTGGTTTAAATCTTACTATGAGTATTTCTTGGTGTACTTACATAGCTTAAGTTATTCTCATCTTATACATAAGTCTTATAGGATGGTTCATATGTTCAAAGAAAAATCAATCACAATATGATCATATCCCCCTATGATAAAAAAAAAAAAAAAATTTATATGACTTATTGTATCTTATCTACAATTTCATCCTTTTTTAGATTTTTTTTTTACTAATAATAGCAAAGTTGGCATTAAATAGGAAAAAAGAAGTTAATTATGAATATGTCCCTTTATATTACTTCATATGTACTGAGATGTTTACCTTTGAAATTGAGGAGTTATAAACCTTTAGAAAACATGTTTTTAAATCCTATTTTACTATTTTGTAAAAAAAAAAACCTATTTTACTATTTGACCTTTGTATAAAGTAAAAATAATAATAATAATAATATAGAAAAATATAAAGTTAAAAACAATATGATCATAGAAAAGTCAATATGCTTTCTTTTTAAAAAAAAATATTTCAATTGTAAAAGTTGAATTTCAATAATGGGAATCAGATGAAATAAATATAAAAAGATATACTTGCAATTTGTAATGACAATGAAATAATAACTATGCGAGCAATCGTAGTCAGGAAATATATCTCACTCGCCTAGCCAGTTTCTTCACCACCACTTATGAAAGAAGAAAGTTATGGCTGTAGCCGTAGCCAACGATTGCTGAAAAAACATGCACCCACGATTATATAATTGCTTAGATAGGAGGATTTTTCTGTAGACCTCTTCTTATTTTTTTTAAGCAGATGGCTTCTTTATTTGAATTTTGATTTGTATCTTTTTAAATTTAAATTATAAAATAAATTATAGATTTAAAGATTTAAATCTAAAAAAGATTAAATTAATAGTGAAATGAATGAGATAATTCTACTAAAATAAAGCACCAAAACCCTATAATTAATCATCGTTATCTTTCAAAAGTAAGGTAGCACAGAGTTCCGGCGAAAAAGGCCCAAAAAAAAAAAAAATTGTAATATACAGTTCAGAGAAATAGTTCTAGCTTTAACTGTTTTTGATTAAAGATTATTTTATGCCACTAAAAGAAAAGGTCTTTTATGTTTTATGAATTACTCAATTTCTTATTTCATTCATATTAAAATTGACTTAACTATATAGAAAATGTCGTTAAAATCGATGCACGCATAAAACCGATGACATGAATTTAAATGACATGTTATGCTAGCCGCTTAATCCAATGTGTTTCTTGTTGGATAACTGGCCTTATTATAGGAGTAGATAAAACTTAATTGGGACCAGCAGACTGAACTAAATGGGAGAACCAGGCCTTATTTACCATTATAAAGAAATTCTACTTTTTGTTCAGCTCGATTTCAATTATGTTTTTTTTTTCCTTTTTTTTTAAAGATTTCTACTCACTTTTCTAAGATTTTTATCGTACAGTTCAAATTTTTCGGACCATAATGATAGACCCTTTTACAATGACAATTTAAGGTTATGGTACGTGGTATTTTATGAAAGGGAAAAAGGGTTTTAAACATCCATCTGAAGATTTTTAAGACAAAGTTTACGACTTCAGAAAATACACAAAAATTTAGGTTTAAATATTTTGGCCCTAATTTGGCAAAGAATTAGAAAAAGAAAATGTAAAAGCAGTAGGCATTTTATCACATAAAATATTGTTGAAGTTACTAGCAGATAATAAATAAAAAAGAGAACAAAATGATTGAGAAATTCTTTCCCTACAGTTTGTATCATTATAACTTCTAATTATTTATTACTGGAAACAAATTTGTATTCAAAAAGTATTATCATTTATGTAGGCTCATTTTTGAATGAACCAAATAAAAAAAGTTATTGTATTTTAACACTTTTCAATGGTCGAGATCTGATAAGCGCATAGGTATTAGTCCTTTTCGGGTCTAGAACCGGGCCAAAAACCACCGAGTTGCAGTTCTAAAAACTTGGAACCAGCACCAGTTCACGGGCTGATTCTTAAGAACCAGCATTTCACGAGGCAGTTTTTACAACTGTGAACTGTGACATTTCAAAACGATATTTTTAAGAAAAATAAATTTTTAATTTTAAAAATATCAATATTAATATTAAATTAGATTTTAAACTAAAAAATTGACCAAAATGTCATGTAAGTTTTTAGATTATTTTGTAAAGCAATAGTTGAGATGTGCAATTATTTACGTAAAACTACATCTAACTTTCATATTACTAATGTGGGACAAAAAGATTTAAAGGTAGTAAAAAAGTTCAAAAAATAAAAAGGTAATCCCGTATTGCTAAAAAATAAGACTTTTCTTTGGGGAAAAGTTTATATATATTAAATCAACCATGCTTTTAAGATATATTTAATTATTTATTGCTCATGCCATAAAAAAAACAACACATTAATTACTATAAATGGGAAATAAATTTGGATTTAAATCCAGTAAAGTTAATTTTTTTTTTTTAAGTTCTCTAAATCAATAGTGGTTGTTGTTTAGATATTTGAATATAAGATAATATCTTAATGATATTATGTGATATTTCAAAAATTAAAACAACACAACCATAATTAGTTTGTAATTTTAAAGAACTTTAGAAAAAAATAATAAAAATAACTTTAGAGGATCTACTTCTAATAAATTTTACCTATTTGTATGAATTAATAAATGTCATTTGATTTTCAATTTTACATTTTATTTTATTCAACCTTTCATTTCCATTTTGTACTTTATCATTTTTTTTTTTTTAATGTTGGTTCCACCCTACCCCTTGCGTAGGTTTAAGCCGCTTATATTTGGTTTTTCTATAAATGCATAACAGATCACGTAACGCGTATATTTGTTTTCTTTTTTTTTAAAAAAGTAAAATAAACAAATGCATAACAAATGCCACATGATGCTACATCTCCACCGATCAAGAAATCTATGTTAGACAAAACAACACGTTAGTTCAAGAATTTCTTAATATAGTTTGAGTGTGAACGAAGTACATTATTTTATTTTATTTAGAAATTCTCAATCAGATATGTGTGATTTGAGGTTCTATCATGAAGATATATGTACGTTTCGAGTTCCTTTTAACAAAGAGTGATAATTTCTTAATGAAAAATAATATAAGTCATGCATTTATTAAACAGGCAAAAAATTGGAAACTACAGAAGGGAAAAAACAAAAATGTTCACGTTTTTATAATTTACCTCTTTTTTAAGCATATAAGCTATAAAGTCCCATTTACATATTGCTCTCATCTTATCCACAGATTGTTTAAAAAAAAAAAAAATTATAGACACAACTATGACATACATATTCAAACTTCCTCGCGATCCTCATCTTTCAGTAATACATAAGAATATACATATATATATATATATATAATAGGAAATTGATAATCTCAAATTACTTTTGTTCAATTTTCTTTAATCTACTACTTTAAAATTCTATCACATATAATTAATAATTGAGATTATAATAATAATAATAATAATAATAATAATAATAATAATAATAATAATAATAATATTATGATGGTTTTATAAGATATTCTAAAAATCTAGAAAGATGCATTAAGAGGATGGATCCCATAAAATAGGAGTAAGAAATAAAGGTTGAGGTTAAGTTTAAACCATTACCTAGTTGAGGGATAACTGGTCAAATCTTTCCTATAAAATAAATATCGATAGCTAGGTGCTCCAGCTTTGGCACTAGGGAACGGGTGTAAAAGGTCGATGTAATATAATTACTTTACTAATGCCATCTTTTGTCTTGTCCCATCGTTTCAGGGCCAAAACTTTGAAATTGATTTAACAATCACAAAACTAATGCAGCTTTTGCAAATTATATATGAAGAAGAATAATGAACAGAATTAACTCAGGGATGATGACCACTGATCGATTGATATAAAGATTAGTGATTGTAACAGATGTGATAATTTAACATTTTAAGAGTAAGAATAGTGTAAAAAGAGGACGTATCTATTTATAAGAATGCCCTCTTTCAAATCTCGGTTATTAAAGGGTGATAAAAGTAAAAGAAGAAAATACCTTTCGATTTGAGAACATGTAAATGTGATCAAGGCTTATTGCGTATAAGAGACAACCACAATTCAGCTGGCTTGTACTATTTGATGATTATGGTGAAATGTGAACCCTCAGACATATATCATTCTTATTGATTTTTTCCTCATTATATGACTCGTCCGATTGATCATCAATCTGAAAGGAGCTACTACTAACTTAACAATCAACTTTTATTTTTCTGAGTATTATATTCAAAGGGTCAACAACGGGACCATAATCTCCCATCCTTATTTAACATGAGATAAAATTTCATCAAATATTATATGCTATTGGTCTGGTCATATATATTCCATCATTCATATAGTTCTATTTAAAATAATTTATTTGGTACAAATGTACTAATTATACGTATTTTTTAATTTTTGATAATTTAGTATCTTTTTTTTTATAAGAGAGAACATAATTAAAAAATTAAGCAAAAATATAAAGAATCAAATCACCATCTCTAGCAGTTTTAATACTGTCGAGTCTGATTTTTCGATTTCTTTTATTTAAAATTAATTTCTCACTTCTTGATTAATACTAAACTCTAACCCATTAAATATTAATTCTCAACTAAAGAAATTGAGAAATTCCGATTTTTTATTGAAAATTATCTTTGGAGTCGCCACCCGATCGGAGTCGAGAAAAGAAAAAAAACCGTAACCAATTGGGTAGATTGGTTACAATTTAGCTATTGGTCTTTAATTTCAATTTTAATAAAGAACTAGAGAGTTCCGAATTCGGGGGCTAACCTATTAAACTCTTAACGGGTACCACTATCTATTTACCGAAATTAGGATTATTCTTCTAATATTTAAAGAAATAAATAAATGAATAAAAAAAAGAACCTAAGTTTCTACATATTTTATCATTGCCCCGAAGGTGCCTACATACCCGTTAGCCGGATCAGATGATCGTAGTTCTTTCAAAAAAATTTTAGTGTGTTGGTTGATTTTAATTTTGAAAATTGTCCAAGATTACTTTTTTAATTTATTCGATTTATTTTAAAAGAAATCTAAAGGGATCCTAACTCTTGAATGTTATGGTTATATATATATAAAAAAAAATACTCTAAAAAATTCTATTTTTAAAAGGGTCTTTTATTAATTTTCATTATTAAAAAAAAACTTCCATGCGATAAAATCTTAAGTAAAGTTGAATCTAAAAAAATAACTAATTCTAACAACCACTAAACTAATATATATAACTATCTACCAAAATAAAATAATTCCATGTAATGCGCTTTATATAAGAACTAATATTAGAACTCCTAAAGTCATATTACATGTTATGTTAACTAAGAAAATATAATAACGTGTATATAAATAAAAAGTAATCTTAAGGACCCTTATTGTAATATATATATATATATATTTATACTCAAATAACTATTATGAAATAACCATTCACTTAAATCGTTATCTAACCAATATTATAGAGAAAAATTAATGTTAAAGGAAATGTCATATACTAACATATATATACAATACTAAATATCTAAAGACAGGATAAAATACTAATATAGTATAATATAATAATAATTATAATAACAACAATAATAATAAAAAACTAAACCGAACCTGACGATCGGATTCTCGTTGGCTTCGTCTGGACTTAGATGTTTATTGGATTTAATCTGGCTTTGTTGGATGGAATCAGGATGTCTCTTCGATTCAACATTCTAGGCGATCAATGTGGTGCATCGTGTCGTTGGGGCTTTGGTATGAGACACGGCTTGGATTGAGAGCGTGGGATGTTGCTTGGATTACGTGAGGTGTTCAGTGCTAGCTGCTGTCCAGCGTGAAGTCGTTGGTTGATTGACTTGCGGCTAATTTGGAATCTGGTGAAGGGGATGTGTTGAAGTTTGGATAGATCGTCGTCAGGTCTGAAAACTTTGGTTGCTTGGATTTTGACGTAAAAAATTGACCTCGATTTGTGAATTGACTTCGGATTTATAATGCAAAGGTTTTCGGTGAATTGATGCAAGGATGTGTCAGGGAATTGTAAGGCTTGGAATTTGGTGAAGGGGACTTCAATCTATTACTATTAATTACGTTTGGATTGCATGGATAATTTGTGTTTAAAGGAATTTTTTTTAAAAAAAAAATAATATCCCCAATGGTGCAGCATGTGTGTGTTTATATAGAATCCAACTCATATCATTTGCAAATCATATCTTTCATATCTAATTAATTTATTAAACTAGATCCAAATTTAATTCAAATCTGATTTAATAAAATTAACTAGATTCAAATGATCTTAGATATACATCCTTGTTTTCATCTCGCTTTTACAAAATAGAAAAATAAAAATATAGGCGCCTGCTGAGACTCAAACTCATGTCCTCAAATTAAATCCAACCTAAATATTTCGATGCTTATCCGTCAAGCCATTGGTCTATACTTTAACATTCATTATAATTAAATTATATTTAAACTATTCAATTCCCTAAACTAAAATTTTTAATTAAACTAAAACTAAAACAAATTATTCCTAATATAAATTACTTCCTAAAAATCTACGAAATTTTTATGATTTTTCTTTTTCTTATTTTTTTGGTATTTTCATTATTTGTTAATTTTTATTATATTTATTAATTTTTTGTTTTTTTTATTATTTTCTTTTTGAATTAGGACCCTTTTTATAGAAATAAAAACTAAAATTATGGAAGGACAAAAATTAGATACAGGATCATAAGAATTTCAATAAAGTATTTGGGGCATTTAAAATACTGATAATCCAATCTCGTTCACTTTTTAACTTTTGCCACACAGCATCATCAACCCCTTGCCTAAGGCCAGATTTAACACCCGGTGCTTAGCCATGAAGAGTTGTTCTATTTCAATGGGTCCTCTAATAAGGAACTCGTAATGACTCTCTTTCTTTTCCAAAATCTACTTTGTCAGATTATATATTGCTTTAAGAGTTGTTCTAGTTTAAATCTTGTACTCTAGTTCCTGCGGATGATAAAATAAATATTAAGAAACCTTGTCTAAAAAATTTAGAGATAAAAAAAAAAAAGGTTCCTTAAGAAAAGGGTTTTTCAAACTGCTGATAAGTCATCTACTGACATGAAATGGAGTCTCCGCATTATTCATGGTCCGATTAACCAGTTCTTCTTCTTACCTACAATAAATATTCAAATGTAGGTGCAAATAGTGTTACAGTTATGTAGATAATAACTGTCCAACGACCCACTTCTCCCCATGATTTGTCCGTAGCCAAACTCAAGGAACGCTACATGTCATTGACAGTTCAATTGTCAACTACTACAATTGTTAGACAAAAGCCTATAAATATAGGAACACAAACTATAAGAACACTCTACAAACTCTATACACTTAGCTTTATACTCTTAAAAACTTTTTCTCAAATACTCTATTAACTTAGGCATTGAAATAGGTATGTTGAACTAGACCTAGCACCGATAAAGCTTACCTGTTGTTTATTCTGCAAATTATAAACACCAACCTCAAATTTAGCAACAATATTTTGGCACTGTCTATGCTTAAATTTAAATATGGTAACCAAGATATGCTTGACTAAAAGTGTTGATGGTGCTATTGCTTCGTAACATCATTTGGTGTAGGTAAGGGGAGGGGAGACACCATTCAAATGATGATCAACTAGTAAGACTGGAGCAACACTACGCCAACCTAGCTAGGGAAAATCAACAACTTGCATGAAAGAATGATGAAATATTGAATTTAGTATGCATGGATATGTTACCTAATCAAAATGATAAACACGATCACAATAGTGCAGAAAATTTGAATAACTTCATTTAGTCCCCTAAACAGCAAGCAAGCAGGTTAGAGTTTTGGAAACTTAAGCCCCCACTTTAAAAAGAGTTGATAAAGGAAAGGCTCCACTCCACAGCATGCACATCATGCAGCCCATCGTCTGTTAGTGCTCTAGCTTCTACGAGGAAACAATTCTTCTTAAAGAAAAGCTCCTTTGTCTTAGAGATCCTCAAGGAAGTTATTCTTTGTCATATCAAACTCCTACAGTTTGAGGTATATGATGGGACGAAAAATCTAGAAGATTATTTGGAGTATTACTTCAATTTGGCCAAGTTGCACAACCTTAGTAATGTAGTCACTTGTCGGCTAACATACTTTTACAATACACGTATAATTAAATGAAGCCGAAGATCAAGACACAGCTTAGATCTTATGATTACAACCTATATACTTTCAACAATCAACTTGTGCACATTGTAGGAGTGATTACTCTCCCCATTCAGATCAAGGATGAAAATAACATGGCAGAAGACAAAGTTGACTTGCTTACCATCAAGTGTTGGTTGCCGCACAACATTATCGTAGGCCAACTACCTTAGAACATATTTGGTATGGTTCCTTCCATGGTGCATTTGAAAGCCAAGTTCCTTACTCCTACTAAAGTTAGAGTATGCTAAGGATACCAACATCTCGCAAGGTCCTTATATTTGAAGGCTTTTAAAAGCGAGGAAGTCTTTCAAATTAAAGTAAATCTAGATTGGAAACTTAGTAGCCTAGATAAGATCGATGAAGGAACTAAGAGATATAGCTCGGGAATGACCTAGAAAAAACGATAAAGATTGGGAAATCCTTACCCCTAAAGCTGCATGAAGATTTGATATGATTGTTAAGACACAATGTTGATGTGTTTGTACGGTTTTCATTAGATATTCTTAGCATATCTCAAGAATTTATGACACATAGCTGAAGATGGATCTAAATGCCAAAGTTGTTTCATAAAAGAAGAGACACTTTGTCTTAGAATGGTAAGCGATAATTGAGGAAGAAGTTTAGAAACTTCTTAAAGTAGAATTTACAAGGGAAAGGTCTTATCTAACTTGGTTGGCTAACTACGTGTTAGTCAAGAAGTCAAACGACAAATAAAGAATGTGCATTGACTTCATGGATATAAATAAGACATGCCTAAAGGATTGTTTTCTATTAAGTTCTCTCATCTTTGTTTTTATGATAACAAAAAAAGCGAAGATGTTTAATAAGTATGCAAGTCGATAAGTAAAGAATAAAATTTTCTTTTTAAATTCATAACCAAATTCAAAAATATGATACAGTATTAGAGGCTACGTAATAGATTGATCTATGAAGTTAATTAGCCTATTAATTGTTTAAAGGTCCAAATTCACTTGTTGGATATATTTGGGTAATGTATCTAACATGTTCTACTAAGTTAGACATTAAATAGTCTACGAAGATTAAGGAAGATGAATTGGATTATATTAAGATAAGTTTATTTGAATAAGGCTCTTCATGATAACAACCATATTTTTTGTTATTTAGTTCCATAAGATATTTATTGGATTTTTCATGAGATAATCAATGGATTCTTGATAAGACAAGTAGAAGATTTCATGGGATTCAAATTGAAGAGTATCTCAAGAGTATATCAAGTTGGATATGTGAAGCAAATTTAAGATAAGGATGAATCTTATCCATATTGTAACAAGATTCTTAAATTCAAATTGAGTTGATATATCAAATATCTTCAAGAGGATTAAGTCAAACAAATTAAATTGGATACAAGTCTATTCATGTAGATATTTGTTAAAATGATATTCAAAGCTTCAAAATCCAAAATTTAAGGATGGTAGATTTAATAGTCGGACATGTACTCCTCAGTTTTATGGATGCTTTCTTTGGCTATTATCATGACACAGATAGTACCTTCGCCGTAGCAAATAGTTGTACATTATATAAAGTTCGACAATTAACCTTCTTGTCAATCATTTTTCTTTCATATAATGTATTAGGCTACTTTCACTCCTAGCTACTATCAGTCATGTAGACAAATAATATCATAGCAAACAACTATCTTAACTAATTATTAGATATATTACTAAATAATAATAATAATAATAACGGAACATGATCTTCCAAAAAGAATAGTAGTAACAACAGTCCAAGTAGCTACTGAAAATCTAGCATCACTACCACAAGAAATTCATCTGGCTAAATAAAAACTAGGTAGTTCCCTCATCCACTCTAGCAACTCACAGCCCTGTCCTAAGTCAAGGCTAACCTCGAGCATCTTATGACCTAACTTAGTGAATAGGTGGCCCTACAACAAAAGGAATCAAGAGGGTATAAGTTTATACTTAGTGAGTTAATCACTTTAACTTGCATCACAAACAATATATGTATTAACAACCATATGAATGCACATGACAAACAATATGTCAAACAATACATGTAGTGGCCTAAGAATCACAATCAACTCAGAAATTCCACCCCTTGCAATCGGCGTTGGAGATTATTAATCAATACAAACCAACAATTGGGTTCTAGTACCTAAGTTTTTATACAAATTTGCATTTATGTGCTCAAATCAACTTATTGTATAGACATAAATATATACTTTTTTATTTTAGAAATGTGATCCTTTCATAAACAAAATTCCTAGGTGTAATGGTGTGGTAGCCTTCGCAATCTACATCACACGTCCTAAACGGAAGTTATAAGGCACGGCCTTTAGCTAAACAATTAGCATCCCTTGGCGCCTAATAAGCTCATAGGCTAAGACAGGAACTTGATAACATGGTATATTGGTACCTAAACTAATTCCTTTAAGAGTCCTTGCTCTTATGAACCCCTTTCCACCTTTTGCGTGAGGTGACTATCGATATAATTATGATGCAAAGAAGTGCCATGTATAGCTTATTTTAATTTCATAGTTAGCTAAATACTTATGTCGAGTTGTCCAGGTGGTCAAGCAATTTCATACCAAAGCAATAGTATATAATGCAATCACATGAGCGATTCCAGTTGTTATCTTATTATTAGGCCGTCCAATCAATTATAAAATCAAACACATGCATTTCTCATATCGCTCATACATTTAACTTAATCATAATAATATTTTAGTACAACTAGTTTACAAAAAAAGTAAGCATGTAGTCCTTAAGAGTCACTTACTTTGCCGTAGTTGCTAGCATAATAGTCTGGAGGTAAATCATCTTAGAGAGTAAATTTCCTTGAATGACGTAAATATGTTAATATAAGAATTCGATATATTAAAATGTCAACCTAATCCTTTATCAAAGTTATATTCTTAATTTGGTCTTAAATTTTTCCCAATTATGCTATGTTTTCAATTATGTATAACTTTCTAGTTTTAAATCTAATTTTTATGATCTTATAGTCAATTTTCATTGTTTTCGAGTATATTCATGTAGTATGGTTAGATTTGAGAGATGGGGCCTACAATTTTGATCATTGGTTAAAATAACTGCTTCCCTAGGGTTTAAGTCTTCCTTTGGGCTTGAACTTGTTATTAGGCTTTTCACTACATTATGAAATATTTAGTGCTTGGGCTTAGGACTTAATTTTAAGCCTTTTAGGGCTTTAAGACATCTTTTTCCTAAGCTCAAATTGTTGGCCAACAATTTTCATAAGGCTCGATTAAAAGTTTTGGGCTTGTCTTAAGAATTTTGGCTTGGTTTTTAGTTTTAGGCCTCTAACTCTTAACTAATCTTGATTAGTCTTTTCACTTTGTTTACTTCATTTTCTAGTGTTTTTAAGTGGATTAAGTACACATTATAGATTTGGTTAGATTGGATCAGTAGCTCCTAGCTTCAATTTTTAATACTCAACTCTTTGTTTCTTAAGCTTTAGTACTAAACCAAGACCTTATATTACCTGTACTTCGACCTTTGCTCGATTTACTCTTTGTAAGTAGATTATTTTGTCATAATATCAAGTGGAAATCATAGAACATATATATATCCTAGGCGCTATGCTTTGATTTAGGTCCTTAGGTGATGATTTCTTCACTAAAACTTCATGTGATAGTTTTTCCCTTACCTAAAGTTAATTTAAGGCATGTGAAACTTAATGTAAGTGAAAATAAAACTTAGGCAAGCTTTATATATCCCATGTCCAGCATCTTAGAAGACTTACAAGAGCTTAACTTCTATGGTTTTCTCAAATATAAGGCTATACTACAAGCAATATACAAATATACTAAAAGAAAAACAAGCCTATGTTACTTATATGCTACTACTTGTGAAGAAACTTTAAGAAGAAAAAATTTAACCTAAGTAAAAGGATTTCTAAGATACACAATATATTAATATAAACACAAATTGAAACTCTATACATGGTATTCTAAAGACATCTAAAAGTAAGGTACACTCTACTAGATGTTTGGGGTGGTAGCTTAAGCCATCTTAAACTTGCATTGGTTCTTACTTTTCGCCCTCCTTTTCTTTAGTGATCCTTTGCTTCCTTGACTCCTATGATGGTAGTTGCTTAATGTGTCCAAGTATCTCCTCAACTAGTGAAGTGTAGAGTGAAATTGAGGTGGTTCCTTTAATGACCAAAATGAGGTGTAAAAAGGTGGTATATGTGGCATGTGGTTTATATGTATGTTGGATGGGGCGTTTGGAGAGCTTTTTCTTGCTATCTTTAGTACTTGATTGTCTCAAGAAAATGAAGGTGTAGGGGAAGCTTAAATAGTTGGTTTGTATTAAGGGTTTCTTACCTATACTTAAGTCCTCAAATCAAGGGATGTAGTCGTTTTACTTGCCTTGTTAAGTTACCCCTAACTGTGACATGTTAAACATGATGAAAAAAGATAGAAGAATAGCAAGCCATACCCTTCCCCTCTCTTAACCGGTGTGACTTCTTGTCCTCTAAGGCATGGTGGCTTATCCTATCAGACTTGATTTTTAAATTAATGAAATAGATTAGTTACATCACTTATCTATAAGTAGTATAACTTATATAAAGAAATGGGAATTGCCTCATCTAAACTTATGGAAGTTACTAAGTTCAAAAGTTAACTAAGTCTACACTATTGTCCTTGGTTTAATTAAATTCAAAATAGGAGGGAAATTGGATGGAAGTAGCCGACCTTAACCCTCATACGTATGGTTCTTAAATTCTACTCTTGCATATGTTACTTAACTATCTTATTCAAGTGGTTTATTTTAGGTTTCATTCTTTAAATGTTTCCTCTCTTTATGAAAATTGCTTCTCATAATAGGTTATATTAATTTAGGGTTGAAACAAACTTAGTTAGGTTCAAGTTTTCGATCGTTCGTTTAGAGTTCCAATAATTTTGAGTGTTTCTAGATCATCCTAGGGTTTATGGTTTTAGTAAGTTAAGGTTAGTTATTACACCTTACGGTTTTCAATTATTTGAGTCAGAATTCTATTTTACTTAGGGTTTAGGGTAACTTCTAAGATTAATATCGACTTGATACCAATTCTACCAGATAGAAGATGATATAGGGCCAACTATCGTTGCCTTGCATAAGACGGTGCCATCTCACTTCAAGTTCCTTCTTAGTAAAATCAAAATTCTTAAGTTGAATTATAGTAATGAAGCTAATTGTTATGCATATGACTTTTATATTAAGCTTTATTCTTAACTCGGTCAATCCTTGGGAACAATCGAAGAGTACTCTCGACTACTTTGAATGATACCCAAAATTGTAGGATTTACATCTCTCTCTCTTCCCCCCCCCCTGTACTCCTCTTAAAATAAGTTTTTTCCTTAAAACTTAAACTTAAAGATGTAACTAATTCTTCAAACAATTGGGGGTATTACGCCATACTTTGTCTTCAGCTTCCTAAGTAACCTCCTCCCTCTCATGGTTCCTCTAGAGCAACTTTACATACCTAATCTCCGTGTTCCTCAACTTTTGAACCTTGCTATCTATGATCCAGACTAGGTGTTCTTCATATGTCAAGTTCTCTTTGAGTTGTATTAGTTCTAACTCAATGATGTTGTCTAGGTCAAGGATGTGTTTCCTTAACACTAACATATGAAACACATTATGTATTTTGGTCATGTTTGGAGCTAATGCCAATAGGTACGTAAGATTTCCTACTCTCTTGAGAATGTTGACTGGTTTGATATGTCTCGGACTTAGTTTCTCGTGGGTCCTCACTTGATGTATGCTCTTGATCGGACTTACCTTTAGATATACATATTCTCCTATAGTAAACTCTAACTCCCTTCTCTTTATATTAGCCCAACTCTTTTGTCTATCATGTACTTCTTTTATCCTTTGTTTAATGACAACTACTTTTTTTGCTGCTTTTTGCACTAGGTTTGACCCTAAGGCTGCTTTCTCCATGTCATCCTAAAATAATGAAGATTGGTACCTTCTTCCATATAGGGCTTCATATGGGGGCATATGAATAGAGGAATGACGGCTGTTGTTGTATACAAATTCAACCAAAGGTAAGCAGGAGTCCCAATTTCCTTTAAATTCAATGACATAAGGCTGAAGCATATATTCCAAAGTTTGAATTTTCCTTTTTGATTTTTTTATCTATTTAGGGGTGATATGTTGTACTAAACTTTAAGTTCATCCCCAACACTTTCTATAGGCTTCTTAAAACTTAGATACAAATCTGGGGTCTCTATTTGATACTACCCAGCCAGTACTCATATAAGCGTACTATTTCTTTTAAATATATTCAAGCCAGATTTTTTAGGGAATAAGTTATATTGATGGGTAGGAAATGTACTGACTTAGTGAATCAATCTACTACTACTCATTTGGCATCATGACTTCTTGTTGTTTTAGGCAGTCTGTACACAAAGTCCAAAGTGATTTGGTCCCATTTCATTCTGGTATGGATACAAGCTACAACAATCCTCTTGGCTGTTGGTGTTCTGCCTTGACTCTCTGACATGTGTTGCACTTAAGTATGTAGCTTGCCAGGTCCTGCTTTATTCCACTCCACCAAAACTTCTTCTTAAGGTCCTAATACATCTTAGTTCCTCCAAGATGTATAGTATACCTAGAATAGTAGGCTTCCTTTAGAATCTCTTTTTGAAGCATAGGACTATTTGGTATATATATTTGTCCTTTCATTCTGATCGTATTGTCTTCATCTTGACTAAAATCGACGTACCTTTTAAGTACCATTTGCTCCTTCACATGTAGTAGAGTAGGATCAATTAGTTGTGCTTCTCTGATCCTTTCCTACAATGTTGGTGTCGAGCTTGGTTTTTTTCCCCTTGATTCTTATAAATTAGGTCTCATTTAAACCGACCAGTATTAAATCCTTCCCGTTTAATACTGACCCTCGACTAGAGTTTAAAGAAAATTTGTTATTTTTGTATTTTTGAAAACACTTTGGAGTCGCCACGTGACTGGAGTCAAGAAAAAGAGTTATGTTATAACCAATTGGGTAGATTGGTTACAATATAGCTACAGATCTTTCGATAAAAACCAATTTTGAAAACAGTTTTACAACAAGATATTTGGATTTGAGGTTTAAGAATTTTAAACCCTTACTGGTACCATTAACTTTCCAAATTTAACCTTAACCTTAAAAATCATCTTTTAATTCCATAAAATAAAACTTGAATATTAGTTATTCTAATTGGATAACTTAAGTAATCTAAACTAAAAAAGGAAAATGAGGTTTTTTATTTTTTTTACCATTGCTTCGTAGGTGCTTATGTACTTACTATTCGGGATCAGATGTATGTAGTTCTTTTTGTAAAACTTTAGTGGGTTGATTTAATTTCATTTTTGAAAAGAGATCGATTTTACGTTTTTATCCCGTTTAATTCATTTAAGGAAAATTTTCTAAAAAAAAAAAAAGTCCTAGTCGGGGTTTTATTTTTGAAAAAATCTAAAAATAATCCTAATTTGTAAAGGGTGCATTTATTATATATATATATATATATTTGAAAACTTGATTTTTCTAAGTGTTAAAAACAATTTTATTCATTATGTCCTTTACTTATTTTTTATTTTTTTTATTGTCTTAGTCAGAATAGTTTGTCATCTCGATAGGGTATTAGCCATTACGTTGTTCTTCCCATTCTTATATTTTACGACATATGCAAATCCCTCTATGATCTCAACTTATTTGGCTTGTCTTCAAGATAATTTCTGTTAACTCTTTAGATATCTTAAGGATTCATGGTCGGTATGGATCATAAATTCCTTGGGTAACAGATAGTGTTGCCATACCGTTAGGACTCAGATTAAAGAGCAGAATTCCGTGTCATAGACAAAATAGTTTAGTATAGCTCCTTAAAGTTTTTCACTGAATTAAGCAATAGGTCATCCTTTTTACATCAGTATGGTACCTATGCCTAGTCCGGACACATCACACTTTACTTCAAAAACTTTGTCAGCTGAGGTTAGCCTCTCTTTCACCTCCTCGAAACTCATCTACTCCTTTTATCCCCATCTAAATTCAACAATCTTCATTTAGTGTTTGGTGAGTGGAGCCACAATTGTACTAAAATTTCTTATGAACCTACAATAGAATGATGCCAGGTTGTGAAAACTCCTTACGTTGATCGAAGTGGTCGGCATTGGCCATTTAATGATCACTTTAATCTTCTCGTTATCAACTTGTATGCCACTACCACTTACAACAAACCCCAAGAATATCACTTTAGGTTGGAAAAAGTCGCACTTCTTCAGATTGGTGTAGAGCTGTTCAACTTAGAGTTTTGCGAAGACTCTTCGAAGATGTTGTTGGAAAGTCTCTAGGTTGGGACTATACACTAAGATGTTATTAAAATAAACTACGATAAACTTTCCTAATAAGTCTCAAAGCACATAATTTATCAAGAACATAAATGTGCTCGACGCGTTGAGTAGTCCAAACGGTATTATAGGCTATTCATATAATCCATGGCACGTTTTGAATGTGATCTTTCACTTGTCACCTCCGCGCATTCGGATCTGATTGTATTCAGATTTGAGATCAATCTTAAAGAACATTCTTGCTCTGCTTAACTTGTCTAGTATGTCATTAATCCTGGGTATGGGATAGTTATACTTAGAGGTGATTTGATTGATTGCTTGGCTATTTATACACATTCTCCAAGACCTATCTTTCTTCAGCACCAACAAGGTCGGCACAATACAGGAGCTAAGGGACTTACACACATACCCTTTCTTTAATAGCTCATTTACTTACTTCTGTAACTCGGTGACCTGTTTAGGGTTTAGCCTATAGGTAAGCTTGTTCGATAGTACAGCTCCTAGCTGCAAGTTAATTGTATGTTCGACACTTCGGATGGGTGGAGTCCTCCCGGTAGCTCTTTTAGGAATAGATTGGTGAACTCTTCTAATAATGTTTTCACCTAAGTGGGCTACCCCCTCTCCTTAAAACTCATCTCCATTATCCTTTGGACCAGCAAATAAATGGGTCCTTCAAGCTCCATTTCTCTTTTCAGCTCAACTTGAGTCATTACCAAAGCTTCTTTCTTCAGGGTTTGGCTAGGTTAGGATTGCATGACCTTTACTTACTTAGTAGTCATAGGACTCAATTTCTTCCTCCTACCTTTATGCTCTACAGAACATGTATTCTTCCTTTCGTCATATACAACAACTCAATAGAACATTTATAGTTGTCTAAGTAGAATATGGGATGCACTCATAGGCAGCACATCATATAGTACTTCATCTCAATATTTGCTAATGCAAATCGGCACAGAAACTTGTTTGTTCACCCGTAGGATTCTCTTATCACTAAACCAATGAAGCTTATAAGGTTTTTTTTTTTTTGGGGGGGGGGGGGGGGGGGAGGGGGGGGGATTGGGTTGGCAATTTCAATTGTTGCACCATAAATGCAGAGGATGCATTGGTACAGCTCCTACTATCAACAATTAGGGCACACAGTGACTCATTCACCTTGTATCCAATATGGAAGAGATTTTCCCTCTGTTTGTCTTTAGGTATAGGATTGATACTCGTTATCCTCCTCAATACTAGGGTGGTCTACATAAAGTTGCCTTCCTCATTATAGATAACTTCTTCCTCGAACAGCTCAACTTGTTCGTCCTCTTTCAGCTCCTTTACTTCCTCATCAGTATTGTCTATTTTGACAGTTGGCACCTCGCCTTAGATCACTACAGTTCTTCTATTCAAGTATTGAGTGGCCATGTGTCCAAATCCTTGGCATTTGAAACACTTGATCTCATTTATCTTCTTTCCCAAACTTTAGCCTTTCTCAAACTTCCTTAGGACTTCCTTCCCCTCTGCTCGGGTAGTTTGCGTAGGTTGAATCTCAACAACTGTACTTAGTTTCGTTTGCACGGGTTTGCTTAAAACAGTTCAATTACCACCAATTCGACTGATCGGTGGGCGAAACCTTCCTGTTTGGTACCTTTCTATCCTCTGAGCGGCTTAGATTGCATCATTAAGTATCTTAATATCCATGGTTTCTTGATAGGAATTAGCTTACGACTATCTTTAAGTCGAAGCCAACCTGTCCTAAGCCAACAACAACTTGTCAGAAACTAAAGGTGACCCGCTCTACCATGAAGCCAAATTGTTCAAAGCCAAGGCTAATCAACTTTTGCCAAGGTCGAGAGGAAGAAAAGGAGACGCTCAACATCGATCCTATCATTTTTCGAGAAGCTAAGAGATCACATTATCGAGGCCTCAAGGCTATAGATCTACTCGATACGACATTGAGAGATTAGTGCCGACTAATCATAGAACTTACTAACTGTAGGCCAACCTTTCGGATATCTTGGCTAAGCACTGTAAGGCTTTAAAGGTTCTTACCCAAACTTAAACATCCAGTTGTTAAATTCACTTAGTTTGGATTCTACTACTTCTAGGACAACTCGAATGACTACATGCTAACTTCTCTTGTAAAACGTGCAGTTTTAATTTTTTCTTTTTATTTTAGTAATTTTTTTATTTTAATTATAAACCCATTCTTTAAGGTTTAAGGCCTTATATATTATTTACAGTGTTTACACTTGAACTTTCCTTTTTTGAGTAAGGATACTCCAAAGCTCTTAAAGTTTACCTTTTTTTAGATTATTAAGTTAACTCTTTAATTCTTCCTATATTCTTATCAATCTTAACCTTGAGATTGTGGTAAACCCTTCATTTAAGTAAGTTAATGAGTTACATTTAACCCTCATTTGAATCCTAAGTGACATTTAGTATCCATGAATCGTATCTAATCTTATTTCAAGCTTAACTCCTGATTGTGTTTGTGTCTTCATTTGTGATATCTATATACACTCACTATCAAAATCCCCTTTACATCCCTTTTCTCATTTCGTTCAAAACCCAAATACCCATTTGTAGCTCTAGTCTTACTGCGTACACTCCGAGTTGAATTAGTTTCTAGGATATCTTTGATCCCATGTTTTAATCCACCGATGAATTGGGATATAATTCAGTCTTCTGGTTCTCTAACTTCACATCTGACCATCAACATCTGGAATTCCTTAACATAAGCCTCAATAGCCAATCTTCCTTGTCTCAATTCCTGTAACCTTTTGAAAGCATCCTACAGATAGTAGCTCACTACAAACCTTCTCCTCATGACCCTCTTCATCTCATCTTAACTCCTAATTTCTCGTTCCCCTTCCCTTCGTTGGGTGGCTTGTAAGTTTTTCCACTATAGGGTGGCATAACCAATGAACTCTAGCACAATAAGTCTAACTTTTGCATTATCGGGCACTTCGTAGCATTCAAATTGCTTCTCAATTTTGTTTACCTAATTTAGGTAATCCTCAGCATCTCCAATTCCCAAAACGCTTGGAATACATATCATTAACCCTTTAAACCTAAGGGTTCGTATATTCCTTTCTTCAAGCACATAGTATTCCTTTGCTTTGTAATCCCTTTCCTCTTCTTCTTCGATTTCTTTAAATGACAGCCTATACCTAGTAGCTTTTCCCATTCCTTCAATCTAAGGTGATCAAACATTAGCTTGGCTAAACTAACCATTGCCTCGCTTTTGTTGCTCATGTCCTTTAATTGAGCTATTTCTAGCTTGTTGTCTATTTTCTTAGATAACAGCCACCAAACTAGCTACCAAGTCAGTAAGCTTATCTAAGTGATCACCTATTGACTAAGGTGTGAAGCTTCCTTCTTGCCCTTGACTATGTTGAGCACCACTTTCTTAGTTTCCCAGAGTTCCCTAAACACTTAAATATGATATTGTTGGTTTAACTCACAAAATTGATGTTTAAAAATACCACTTAGAGTCCTTTTTGAGAATAACAACAGTAGAACAATAACTAATGCTCTTGCAATTACGTACAGTGAATAAGCTGATAACCACTTTGTTTTTGCATATAAGAAATAGTGGAAAATAGAGCACCAAATGTCTTCAACACTATTCACCTACTAAACTACTAGTGTTAACAAAAACCTCGAATACATAAAACCAGTAGCAAATTACTTAGAGAAAAAGGTAGCAGAAGTTAGCCTTTGAACGTAATCTAGGCTTGATACCAGGATGATACAGGTCCATGGATGAACACACGAGCCTAACATCACGTATAACCAAAGAGTGGGTCTGGACCGCGAGATGGTTTGAAAGATGAATGAGAGTCAAAGGTTAAGCAAGGGTGTCAATGTAATTGTACAAAAAAAATGTCCTTTGTTAGAAAGGATAATACGGATGTCATAAAAAGAATAGCACGCGCGCAGTTTGCTAATTCTATGGTCTCCATGATACTATTATCCAAGCAGGGGAGAATTTTGATCAGGAAAGGTTGGTATCTGTAATTTAATAACTAAATAGTTAGGACTGGACCAAGGTTGACTTAGGGGGTTACTCATTTTCGGGTTAGCTTGAGATGATTGGCTCCTGACAATTGCTAGCTTGGCCCCCGCACTGTTGAGATCAGAGTCTATTGTGAAGGGCTCAACTCGACATGTTGGCTGATCACCTTAGCAGCTTCCTAAATGATGTAGAGAGTGAAGTAGCTCAGCAAGTTAGGTTGAAAAATGCATTTCTCCTTAGTGCTCAACTTACCTCGAATAGCTTAGTAAGACAACTGGGCAAGCCCATGAGCTTGGGAGTGCGTGATTGGTTCATAATCCTTATCAATGGATGTGCTCCCCCCCCCCCCTCCCCCCAAATAATTATGTTGATAACGTCATTGAGGGCTCGGTCATTAGGAAGATCTTCATTATCTACTATTCAGGCACCCCTAGTTCACCACCTCTGAGGTAACCTATCTATATCATTATTAGAATGGTCGTCATTCCTCTATTGGCCCCCTTACTCACTGAAGTAGCACCATTGAATAGCATATTCAATTGCATTCTTCAACTAGAAGCATTCCTTTGAGGTGTAACTTTAGTCATCATGGAACTGGTAATACTTACTCGATTTTCATCGATTGGGGTTCCCCCCCATCTTGGGGGGCTTCTATAATAGGCCTTTGTTTCGTACTTAAATTGAAGACCTAGGCAATAGGTTAGTATAGAAGTACATCGTGTATGAAGATGGGAGGGGGAAGTAGGTTCTACTTAACTCAGCTCTTCTTGCTACTTAAGCTATCCTCCTCGGCTCTACTCGATGCCTTGTCATTGAAGTGATCTTTAACAGACAATTTCTCTTTATCCTTCTTTCTACCTGACCTTTCTTGGTCAACATCGTGCTTAGCACAAATGTTATCTTCCTAATCCATATACTTCTGGCCTTTATTCCAGAATTAGGTTAGGGTCTTCGGCTTGCTTTTTGCAACCGAATAGAAGAAGTCCCTAAAGGGTTTGATGCCGAATTGTGTGACATTTATTGCTACACCCTCATCCAATTGAGGGATCTCTACTATGGCATTATTGAACCAAGCTACATATTTTCGCAGAGTCTCTCCTTTACTTTACCTGATCAGGTATAAGGACGAAGTGTCCTTGGACAAAAGCCTGATATCCCTGAAATGGAGACTGAACCTATGAGCTAGTGTTATGCCCCGAACTCGCAAAGTCACAACAGTCCCGCCGTGTAAACCATTCTATGATAGTAACTGGCCTCACAGTGCTTACCATAGAGATAATCTACACAAGGCGTTGACAACTCCTCGCTTTGAAGTAAACAGTTCGATTAATAATTATACTACAATTATGATAATTATCACAAAGTTCTATAAAACATAGATAATTATAAATAAGTCTACAGAGCTTCCCAGGAAGTTTTACACAAACACGATAGTTCACTAGATTACATAATAACTATTAGTCTTTCCTTCCTAATTACATGATCATTCTAGTCACACATTATATTAAGTAACTTGATCCTCACACCCCTGGCTTCAAACGGACTAACCTCTGGGTAATTGTAGGGCGGCATAGTACTTGAAGTGTTCACAAATCAGAACCTGCAAAAGGATCTATAAGGGTATGAGCAACTACGGCCCAGTAAGTTGAATTGGAGACTCATGAATGCATACAAGCACAAACAAGGTTATCAAACAATTATTTTCATGCAATGCAACAATCAAGTGTCATCGCACAGCGTAATCCGGTCCGTTGTGAAATCAAAGAAATTTCACCCGCTCTAATCCGGGTTGAGGAGTTCCATGTTATGCAGTAGCTCACAACCAAACCCAGGCTCGTGCAATGGAGACCTCGCTCCTCCCGTAACTACCTTTGAACCATTGACTTCACCCTCGCCACGACCTCCTCTCCTGTCACTTAGTTCGACTGAGGATGAAGAAGAGACCATTTTGCAATCCTGCGCTATCCCTTTCGAAGGGGTCGGTATTTGGTTGGAGAGTCCTATGATCCCCTAACGGGTTGCAATGCATGACATTTTCGGTTATTAGGGTCGATTAAGATTAAATGCCGGTTAGGGTGTTCAACAAGTTCATACTAATTCAATCGGTCACAAAATCATTCACAGTACAAATTCCAGCACGAATTCAGATACATCAAGCACATGCGCAAACTATTTACAATCACAATCATATACAAGCCTAAGTCTCCGAGTACTACAAAACTAGTACTCTATTACAATAAGCAATAACCCAACTTACTTGAAATTGCTCGATCGCTCGATCCTCTAGTTGCGAGCTGATTTGTTTCTAGGTATCCTATAATACAAATAGGTTCCTTTAGTACTTATATTTTATGGATTCTTATTCTAATTCATAATATAACTCATTTTCCTCATGTATCCTATAACGTACTAATGATTCGTTGTATTCTATTTCGGGGTTCGGCTCCTAAACTAGATTCTAGTTTTAATTCCTAAGTCGTAATTAAGCTCGAATCCCAATGTGATATTAATCACATTATGCTCGGGTATTCAAATATCCCATTGGGTCGTAATTTTTGTATTCTAAACTATTCGGTACACGTTAACCTTAATTGAGGTATCGAATTTATTCCCGGTGTGTAAAAATCTTACATTTTGAGATATTTACTTAAAATTAAATGTCATTTCAGATTTATTATTTTTCTGATTTCTATTATAATATTATCTAAATAACCTTATTTTTTTAGATTTATTAATTTACATTTTCATATATTACTAATTTATTATATTACTTACGTAATTTCCCTAATTAACCATACTTAGTACCTAAAGGCTAGGATTAAGGTTTCACTGTAGAGATTAACTTCCCTAAACCTCTAATTAAGATCCAAATCAGTAATTAACATCCTAATCACTTAATTAACCCTAAATCACCCAATTTTACCATCATTTTAGGGCTAAAAATTAACTTAAAAATTTCAAAAATTAATTTTAAAAAAATGTCTTCATAGTACTGTTATACATCATATGATCATCCTACAGAAAAATTTTGGACTCCAAACTACATCCCTAAGCCTATTTATTTTCCGGTTTACTAATGCTCGGTTTTGAACAATTTGTTAGGGACCCTATATTTTCAGACATAATTAAACTAAATCAATATTTTTTCCTAAATCTACATATAATAAAACCCTATAATAACAAGTTTCATAATTTTCTAGGCAAAATAAATAATTTTACAAAATTATATAAAAATCGGGTGAATAAATGACTAACCGGTTCAAAGCTTTTGGGCCGTCCAAACCTGGTCCAATGTTGTCGACCGGTCCAGGCGGTGGGTCTAGTGTAGGGTGGTGGTGGTGGTTCGGTCCCAGGTGGTGGTGAGTGGTGGGTTTAGCTTACTTACCTAATCTGCACAGTTTTCCTTTTTTCTCTGGATTTTCTCTCGATTTTTTCGGTGTTTTGATTTTTCTCAGATCCTAATTTGACCAAAGGACTTCTGGAATTTTTTTCCCCTATTTATAGACAATTGTAGAATTTAATGTGCATTAATTTGATGGGATTTTGCCCCAATTCCATGATTTTTGGCTTTTTGTTTGTCACATTCTTATTGGTTATTTTTTTTTTCTTGCTGACTATGACCTGATCTTGTTGCAGCTTATCCCCTTCTGATTTTTTTCTGATTTTTCTATAATTATTTTGTATTTTTCTTTAATTATTTGCTTAGTTTTAGGCTAATTTAGGTAATTACGCGTATTTTTATCTACACGTAAATACATATGGGGTACACGTGGACATTCCTAAATATTATTTTGGTCATTCTAAAATTTTTAGTATACATATAATCTATCTCTAATAATTTATTAGTTATTTCATTACACTTTTCGCATTTTCGATAATTAATACCTGTTATGCTTAAAATTTGAAAATTTTATAGTCTCCTATTTTATTACTTATTTTCTTAAATTTAAGTTTACGAGGTCAGTTTTACTAATATTCCTCTCAATAGTTTATAATTTGGGTTTGATCGGATCCTTTAACCGATCGCCCTAAACCTTGGGTTCTAAGTTCAATCCTACGGTTACTTGGCTTGGCTTTTGAGCTTACAGCTAGCTTATCAAAGGAGCCGATAAAGTTCTTTGGTAAGTGGTTAAATTCCATCTAAGCTGCTTTCCTTAGAGTGCTTATGAAAGCCTTATACATAATAGCATCTCTTTAACTATGGAGGTTCATGAGGGTACAAAAATGGAGAAGGTGATAATTGGGACCACTAGTGCCATTGCATTGGTCCAGACTAGGAAGTTTGCTATTTGAAGCCAAGACTTCTTCCTAAACACCCATAGTAAAGGAGGTTTTGTTGTTGGTGACTAGTTCGGCATTATTAGCTGCTTTACTCCCCTACTACTTAGAGAGCCTCATTACAATCACGAGAAGCTCATTGAAGTTGGCATTACCTATTGGGTGAGCTCGACGTATTGCAGATTGTGCTAGTGTTCCATGAGAGTTAACCACCTGCTCATTGCCAATAAGGGTACAGTTGCAAGTGGCCATAAATATCACCTACTGTCCCCACACTAGGGGATTAAGTAGTTAGTCCTTGCATTTGGTTGCTATTGCTGGTTGTTGTATCCAGTAAGGCATTAGAAGCTTCAACCGCCTATCTGTTAGGCCATTCAACTTTATCGAGCTTGGTTTAGAGCTTTTTGTTGTAAGCGACGAACTATTAAAGTAACTACTCTAATTAAGTTAGGCATTACTCTAGTGTTTCCCTAATTAGGGGTTAATTGACCATAACTTAGTTATTGTTGGGGTCCATGATATGAGGCATGGTAGCTAATGTAAAATTGAATGCTATATTTAGGTGAGTGTTTGAAGTGTGTTTAGGTAGGAGACAAGGTTAGTTTCCCACAAACGGTACCAAATGTCATCTCGAAGTTTTGGCAGGTAGCAATTAGGAGTGGATTGGGTTTTGTGCTTGGATATGAGCTTGTAAAAGAGTAAATAGTAAGAGGCATTAGATGGTTATCCAGCGTAGCCACTCCGATACTTAAGTTAGTATATATTTGTAGAGAAAGAGAATGCATGTAAGGAAGTAGGATATAACTTAAGTGTGCAAGGTATTAAGTGGTTTACTATTGGGTGGTGATCTGGTACTTATAAAGGAGTGGAGTCGGCGGTTAAAGAGCTGTTAATATGCGAAAGACGCATCCATGAGTCATAGGTAGTGGAAACATGTAAGCCAATGTGGTCTTGAATTATAGGAGATGGTTTTTTACTAGGTCTTTGAGCCTTATCCTTGTCTTTCAGCCGTTGGAGTCCATAATGTATAGGCAGGCTATCCAGTAGGCTTGGGCCAAGGTAAGCTAAACAAGTAATGAAGTCGAACCCAGTTGATGGGGAATTAAGTCATAAGCATCGATAGGTTGACAACTTAAGGGGCCCAAGCCTAAGATATCCTATCAATAAAGCCGATATAGGTTGGCAATTCTTCCATGAGTAGGTTGTTGTTCTGATTTCTAAGTTAAAAGGACCTCCTTTCGCAACTAATAAACAAAGTTTCTCCACTATTTTCAATTCCTTTGCCATTTATCCCAAAAAAAAAAAAATGTTTGTTCATGTAGGAAACCATTTGAACACCTCTAGTAAAGGTGCCCTTAATGTTAGTTTTGTAATGACATCTTACAATAAAGTGGTGAGTTATTTGAAGGAAGAGTTCCTTAAAATGCCCATATAGCACCCTAAGAAACTATCTAAGGAACTCATTGATAAATATAATCTAATATAAATATTACAGTCAACAAGGCTAGGTTATAATACATTTTTAACAATTTTCAGTATCACAAAGGTATTCTTTTCAAATAAGTTTTTTTAAGCACAATCATTTTATGATTTGTCTATCCAAAATGGTTATCGAGTGCAGTGCACATACAACCCACATAAACTATTGATATCTTGTATGAGTTAAATTCATTTTTTTAAGCTTACATGTACAAATAGTACACAAGATACCATCTTAGTAACATGGATTTCCCTTACTAAGTTTGACACAATCTATCAGTAATCAAAACCTATTGATGTATACGGATTTTAATCCTCTAAAGTTACTCTTTTCATAAAGTTCCCTCAAGTTACTAAACAATGGTGGTTGTCTAGATATTTGAAAAAAGATAATGCCACAACGATGTCACGTGATATGTCAAAAGTTAAGACAATAACTACTTTTGATTTGTAACTTTAGAGAATTTTAGGAAAAAGTAATTTTAATGGATCCATTTTTGATATGCATAGGTATTAGATTTAAGACCTTAAACACACTAAAAGATTACTTCCTTAGGCTTAGAACTCAAAAAACAAAATGAAGTGTTCAACTATAAATCAAAATGCTTGAGTTAGTTTCGCTTTAACGTGATATGGTTTCACATAAATCTTATTAACTGTACATATAATACAAAACATATGTC
This sequence comes from Lumnitzera racemosa, assembly GCA_024138005.1. NCBI lineage: Eukaryota > Viridiplantae > Streptophyta > Magnoliopsida > Myrtales > Combretaceae > Lumnitzera > Lumnitzera racemosa. The sequence goes on along the minus strand of JAMXBC010000009.1, from coordinate 57,107,550 downwards.
ATGTACGCTCTTTGATATAGGTTGACATGGCATGGGTCTTACCCAATATGACTTAGTCGAAATTGGCAGGTTACGAGGCCCCTTATCCTCATAATATACCCAACCCATCCTGGACCGATTTGGTACCACATTTACCACCATGCGATTCTGATGATTCCATTTCCTAAAGGAAGAACTGGCATTTGGAATCTCTCCTTTTTTATTTATTAAATATGAACATCGTGTTTCGCAATTTTATTGTGTCATATAAAAATGTTTGTCAATATGGTTTCATTTAGGTCAAATAACACATAATGTCTTTATTTTATTTGGAGAAAAATATGTATATGAGAGCATTATTCCCTATATAAGGAAATACGATGCTTGAAATAAATAAGATAGTACTATTACTTTTACAAAAAATAATTAAAAAAAAATAAAGTAACTAAAATGTAAAAGTTATTGTAACTTTTAATATTAGCTTTTCCACACATTATGAGATTTTGTAAATATTCATATAACTCATATTATGATCACCATTAGTATCCCTTAATTCAACACTATACATACATATGACATTAAAGAAATCATTATTTCATCTTTCTTGAAATCTTAAGCTATTAAAACAGTAAATTAACGTCAAGTTGAATTTCAACAATTAGAGAAAGATGAAGATGAAGATAACATTAATGTTATCTCGATTTCAATATCAACACTATAAAGTGAAGTATTTCAAATTATGGAGTAATGCATAGAAAATATTCACACATAAATAAGTATTACCATCATTATTACCATACCTTTTAGTGAGGTTACATATATTAGTTACATGTAAGTGTCTGGTGTTCCCATTTTCCAAAAGTTTTTTCTACTTAGAATTATCTCTATTTCAAAAACATTTCCTTTAACTTTTGCATCAATTAAGTCTTTCTTAAGTGATATAGATATTGAAGAAGGTGTTTGAAGTCAAGTGCATTAAGGAGTTAAAAGAAAATTTATAGAAAATAAGGATGATTGGCACTTAGACCTCATCGATACAAGAGAGTGCCAAAAAAAAAAAAGAAAAAAAGGAAGAAGAAGAAGAAAAGGATGATAATATAGATCTGATTTCATATGTAACAATTAATATTTTCGTTGCGCTCAACCTTAGGTTTACACGTATTATACAATGCCAAAAGTGAAATAAAGATTTTATTGAAGTTATCACCATCACCATCTCCTTCTTTCTCTAATCATTCATTTGTTATATATGGATATCTATAAATTTATTTTAAAAGATATTATGGGATATTTTGGGGTGACTATCAAAATAAATAAAATAAAATAATTTAAACCACATCCTTTTTCATATCCTAGTAGTATCTCTCTTTTTTCCTCATATATCTTTTTATTCCTCATCTTCTATGACTCTTATTATCACGACTCTTATTTCCTTTAGCTAAATTGTTCATAACTTGATCAAATATATCATCAAAATAATTTTTTTATTTTAAGGAAACTAGGTGAATCGCAATAAGAATAAGTTATAGTATGATTTCTTAGTGAATTTTTGAATGAAAACCTCTAAATTTAGTTCCTTTTCCATGGGGTTCCAAGAAAGCGAATTTTATTCGTGTGTTTTCTATTTAACTTGTGAGTTCTTCCACTGACATGTTGTGGAGTTCACTTTTATTCATGTAAGTTGTACTCTTTTGAATCTTGCTAAGTTTTTTTCATAACGATTATTTTTTATGGGGAGATTCTAAAATAAGGGTAATGTAAACTAAAAGTAAAAAGGGATGTTGATCTCTTAAGTTAAGTGTATAAATTGGAGTTTAATTGACTTAACATAGAATATAGATTATAGGGTTCATTAAATTGCTAGGAAAACCTTGGTGAAATCAAAGATACTATAGAATAGAGTTTCTAAGAAAGATTTTATGGAAAGAATCCATTATAAAGAAGTTTTACAAAAAAAAATTTTATTAAAAAGGAGTTTGATTTATTAAAATTGTAATTTTCATCAAGAAAAGTTTTGTTGGGATGTGATTGATAGAATAAAGTGCTTTTCAATAAATAATAATAATAATAATAATAATAATAATAATAATGTTGTTATTATAAAATTATGTATACAATTAAGTAAAAAGAAATAAGTACTTAGATAGTTCGTAAGATTAGAACATATATAAATGAATAGATTTATTTTGCTATAGTAACTAAGTATAGTTTCTTGAAACTTGCAAAAGATTTTCCATTAAACCATTAGAACTTAATTAAAGCTATAGGCATAAGTTATATCATAGTTTTATTTAAATATTGATAAGTCATATCATTATATGTACATATTGTATTAAGTGTCAAAAATTTACTTGAATAATTGGTATCGATTACTTAGGAACTAGGTACAGGATACTTGTTTATTGCTTGTGTGTGTTAGGCTAGCAATTAAATAAATCCAATTAATTATCTAGTTTTAATTAAATATATGATGCGTATGCTTAGCTTGACTTAGAGGCTTGTAGTAGTAGATCCTTGGGGGGAAGGGCACTTCGTTGATTGATAGGTGACATTGTTCATGGTGGAGGCACCTATTGGCATAATACTAGTAGATTTAGGGATTTATAGGTGTTAAGGCTCGAAGTAACAGTTCCTAATACCGTAGTATTTATGTATACTATATATATTGTATGTTGGGTTAATGAGCCAAGACTATGTCTCGGGACGCCAAGACTATGTCCCAAGACTGTGTTGCCAATTGGACATGAATGAAAAGATAATAAACTCATACATGTTGCATATTATTACTTATTATGCATGTGTTATGTCTCTTAGTGGTTCATATGCATGTGTTTGATGGTATTCAGTATTAGGCTTAGACTGACCCCTTTAAGATACATATATTTTCATGTATTGTAGAGAAAAGAGTAATATTCGATAATTAAAGTATACATCTAGAGATTTGGACTTTCAAACTTAGGCCTAAGATTAACGTTAGAATATCGAAGGATTAAGATATTTTTAGTTGTTTTATTACAACTTAATTAAATAGTGAATTAGGTTGTTTATATATATATATATATATGAAGTGGTGAATTATGAAGAATAAAAGATATTTTTTGTGAAATATTGAAGAGTCGTTATTCAAGTATAAATTATCAATTTTAGTTGCTCTAAGCCTTAACGTGTCATTACATATTAGAGACACGTAGCATATTATGACCCCTTAAGTTTTAAGACGTTACGTCATCTTTACATTTTACTTCATACCAATCAAATGTTTCAACACATTAGGATTTTAAGAAGACGATGCATATAGCACCATAAAAAGAGATGTTTGCATATACTGCAATGCTACACTATGGAATGGTTGTTAAATTCAATAATGCACGAAAAATAACAACATAGAAGACAAATTTCAAGAGGAGGAAAAATATTCACATATCTACTTAGAAGAGCTGCATAGCACATCGTATGTTGTGTGCCTATATGATTGAAAGTAAATGAGAGGTGCATTTTAACTCAATAAACTTTCTTATAAATCATTTGATCACACATTTATAAGAAAGTTTATTAAGTTAGAATTCATGGCTTGATGATTTTTCGCTTTCCTGTTTAGACATATGTACCCATATGAATATGTAGGTAAACATAACTCCTTATTACCTTTAGCTACATGACTACTCATTACCTTTAACTACATGGTTATAGATTTGAAGTAAGTTGCTTACAAAGAGAAGGTTTTAACAATTTTTTTAATATTTTGCTATTAGTGACCTTACTAGGATACATAAGTTCAGGACTGTCCTCACTAGTCGAGGCTAAACTAAGGTATGAGTCTAATCTAACCTATGCTCATGTCTAAATTTAGGGTTATGATACCTCATATCTTACACTATTAAATTTAGGATTTCAAGCAATATTACTTGTTTTATGTCAAATTTTACAAAAAGGTCACAAAAGTTAACCAAATTGATCTTATATGATTCCTTGTAAAATAAAACTTATAAGGCTTTAATTTGGTATAAACATTAGTTGATTAGGATAGATCACTATTTATTAGAAATTCAACATAGGAGTTTCAAAATTAGTAGCATCTTGGAGAAAAATTATTGAAATAATAAAATAATATGTGAAGTTAATGCGTACTCGCTAATTATATTTAATATATAACATATGCTCGCAAATTAACATATATATTACAACTAAATTTAAACTAAATAATTATTAAATAAACAAAGGTTGCCCAAATTCAATGAATGGACAGAGTGTAATGTGGCAACTCTTGGACATAAGGAAAAGATAACTCAGCCTACAAATAAACGTAGCATAGCCATAGAATCCAATAATAAAATTTGATAAAAATTGTAAAGATGACACATGGGCACCAACTGACCTAGACCCTTACAAATTCAACCTTACATTCATTTAGGTTGTTTAAACAAATCAATAGCATTACGGTATGAGAAACATCAATTAGAAATTATAGAAGAAACATTAGGAAAAATAGCATAGAAATTTGGTTATACATAGTCCAATGACCAAACAAAGACTTGTTGTGGAATGTTGTTAAAGCCAAGCAAAGAACCACCCGATTGGTCCTTCCAATAAGGTGTGGCTATTGTAGTGATGAGTAATAATTTTTGTTTGAATTTTTGCAAAATTTACTATACTAAATTAATGAAATCAATTCTTGAAAGATTTATTTTTAGGTTGGTTTGAGCCTAGTTCCATGTAATAATTTTAGTTTGATGAAATTTGTAAGTTTATAATATACTCTTAAAAATGCTATTTACTTAAAACGAATTTTCAAATTGATATTTGAAAAAGAAAACAGTGTTCTTTTGAGCTAAAAAAATTTCTATAGACTCCATACAATGTCTAGCTTAAGGGTGTAAAAGGGTTTTATATAGAAACTTGTTTGAATTTTACTAAATTTTTTAGTTACAAAAACTATTAATTGTAGAACATAAGGAAAATTAAGTGATTTTCAAGAATTTCATGTTGTATCTGATATTGATCCATTTGATAAGTGTTATGTTGATGTGAAATAAGGTCAAACTTAATTTTGGGAGCAGAAGTTGTTAACTTCATGATTTAAGATGCTTTAAGGACTAAAATGTAATTTTCAGTTAATCAAGTCAATACTACTTTGCTTGAATGGATATAACTACACCTTTATCATTTTAATTCAATCTAATTGCAATAGTCCTACATGAGTTCTAAACTAGTATGATCTAGAATTGGTTGAATATTGGACAAAGTGTGGAGATTTAATAAGTTTATAGAGTATCTGGCTTAATTAAGAAGGATTATAGAAATACCTTCATGAAGCCAATAAGGTAGAATCTAAAGTAGAATGTATTTTAACCTACTAGCTATGGATAACTTTAAGTAGAGGGTACAAGGTCCTCTTAACACAATATTCAAGCCGAACTAATGTAGATAGAAACATAGAAGGTCTTATGACAAAAATTCTACAAGAGGATAATATAGAAGGAAAGGTAGAAGATCCTACAAACTTGTAGAACAATAATATATAAACATATGTCCACTTATACCCAAGCACCTAAGATAAACCCACCTATCCTATAAAGAACAATATAAGATTGTTAAAGATGAATAGAGATGAAGAAGTTAACAAAAGTTAGTTATATAAGCGGTTAATAATATACAATAGTTATTGTCACTATATTTAAAAATAGGATAAATAAGGGCATATTATGTGTATGAATATAATAAGTGGAGATAGCTATATTGCATAATGGGATAAGCAGCCAAGTGAATACCCTTGCTTAGTTATCTTGTGTTTATGCAATGGTTGAAGTAATGTAGGCTATTCATCTATTTAATGTGACTTAGCCACTTAAGCTATCTATATTATGAATTGATTAATGAATTGTTTTATGGGATGACGATGAATATACATTGTATTTTGCAATAACTAATTGATATTAACTTGAAATGAGACTTAGGTATACTTAATTGGGGATTTGTGTTGGATTATTGCAAATATCCTATCTATTGCATATCATGTACATTAGCATAGCATCCATGTACAATATATGGATTTATCATTATGCTAGCTTACTAGTTAAGTGCTTGTAATTATTTGTATCTCTTTTTTGCTTTTCATTAGTAACCAGCCAGCTTAAGGGGATTTTGGAGGTGAAAACTTTTCGATATCTTATTGGGATAATAATATGAATATTTAGGGCTATAAATATGCCAAGCTAAGCTTCTAAAGGCTTAGACTTAACTCGTTTAAAGATTATCGAGTTAGAGCTTGAGCTGAATTTTTTTATTGAGTTTGAAATTAAGGTTCGAGCTTGACTCGTTTAGGTGAACGAGCTTTGTATTAAGCTTAAGCTTGGCTCCTATACTAATAGATTGAGCTAAGTCTAAAGTAAGCCGATCTCGAGCCTATTAACAAGCCTAAATATATAAAATAAAAAATATATAAATAAATAGATTAACTGCTAGTGAAAATAATTGAATTATATATTATCCTATAATATATTACATATTATATAAATATTATCCTTTTAATTTAATAATATATAATATCTGTAATATATATAAGATTCGTATATCTACTCATGAGCTTAAATGAGTCGATTAGAGAGCTTAAGTGAGCAAGTTTGCGAGCTTGAATTGGAGCTCGAGCCCAAATTTGTTTAGGTAAATGAGTTTCATTTTAAGCTCGAGCTTAGTTCGTTTACTAATCGAGCTTGAGTGGTGTTGAGCTTCAAAAGAGCTAAGCCCGAGCTAAGTTGAGCTTGAGCAGCTCATGAGCAGTTCGACTTCATTTACAACCCTATGAATATTGCCTTTAGGTTAAAGTTGACCTTAGATTTGTTCACAAATCTGGGGATAAGCTGGCAAGCAGCTAGTCAATATCTAGAATTACTTCCATGATCCCATTAATCTTTTTTTTTTTTTAAGTGTAAAGAAACATGCATATATAAGCATAGTATAGAGACCTATAGTCAACTATTTGATACAAAATTCATGCTTATAGCTCTTGAGTCCAGCATAGTACCATAAACTAAGCAGCTACTAATAGCATAAGTCCTTAGAGTTCTAACCTCTTTAAACAAACCATAGTTTACGTCATTTTTCACCAAACAAAAAGTAGGTGTAGAAATAAAAGAAACAATGTCATCTTCTTCCTTTTGGATCCACCTTGCTAATTTGCCAGCTACTTGATTTACCTCACTTGGAATGGATTTAACCTTCCATTGCTAGAGGAAGAGTAGCTTTACCTTGCACTATCACATTAATCTTAAGAGAGTTCATTCATCTCAATGCATTCTCTTTGTTGCTTCTTCCTAATCTCCACCTATAGAATGGAATTCATTTACATTTATTTTCTCTCATAGTCATAACTTTATCTTTGTTGCTTTGGACTAACACATTTAGAGGGAGAGCCATTCTTAGTTGTTATGTTTTATTGTTTTCTAGTTTCACTCCATTAGCATAACATAAGTTAAGGGATGTTTGTTTTTGCATCTTAAGAATCCATAAGCATTTCAATTCAATAAGGAACCAAACTAAACTAAGAATCTTTTGAAATCAGGCCTATACATACATGCAATATATTTTAATTTTAGATATTACCATTTCATATGCCACATGTCATATCTATATAATGGCGCGTGACACAAAAATATTAAAAAATATATTTATTGAAATATAATTGTTAAATTTAATGAATTGTTAAAATAAAAAAACTATTTATAAAGAATTCTAAAACTTAGTGGTGTTTGCAAGAGTCTTGGATGTTTCACTTTACGAATCTTTAAAATATGTGAATTTTTGCAAGATGAGTAGTAAAAATTCTCAAAAGCATACACATATAAGTGCTATTATTCATGCAAATATCCAATTATCAATGGAAAACACCTATAATAGTATAATCAAATTAAGGAGAAATTTGAAATAACTCTTCCTAAACTTTGACTTAGATATGAATATATCCTATTAACTTGTAAATTTTGTAAATTGGCTTCCTAAACTTTAATAATTTGATAATATAAAGGATATTTTCTTTTTAATTTTTTTTAAAAGAAAACACTCCAAGTTCAAAGTTAAAGGGGTATTATAGTACATTTTTATAAGTTCAAGGAGTATTTTCCTATTAAAGTCAAAATTTGGAAAGATTATTTAAAACTTTTGAGAGTTATTCATTAATTTATCAAAATTTAGAAAAGCGATCTACAATATTTAAAAGTTTAAGGACATGTTCACATCAAGCTCAAAGTTTAAAGGGGATTACTTACATTTTTCTTTTAAATTAAATTAATTAAGTTTAAAGAAATATTGAGATTTTTGGTCTTCAACATTTAACCATCTTTCTATTTGAATCTTAAACCTTTATTTATTTATTTTTTTCATTCAAATCTTTAAAGTCTGTTAAATGTTTTGCATATAAATACTTTTTATTAACAATGTCAATTTCTTATTGAGAATTAAAATTTTAATTTTTCCTAAATTAATAAAGTCTAAAGAAAAATCAAAATGTCTACTAATATAATAAATTTTCTATGATTGGGAGTAAGGGCTCATTATCATTAGAAATGGTTTGCATAACCCAAATATAGGTAGTAATAGACCTTAACCACCACATATTAGTCATATGACTCACTCAGAGTGGTTGCCCATCAAACTTAGAGAAAAAAATTAAAGAATTTTTTTATTGGATTATTGACTTAACTCGATGTAAAAGCATTTTTTCCCCATTTTTGATAGCATCCTCCTTGAGATTGGTCATGCCACTAAGCCATTGCTAGGAATACGTTACATAACCCATTTGGTGGTGGGTTGTAAGCTGCCATCTTCTTCATTTCAATTGGTGATTCCAAATGGGATTATTGTTTCTTTTTTTATATTTATTTCTATTATCTTCTTATAGGTGTGCATTAACTTTTTGAAAAACTATCATAAATTTACTTGCTAATATGGCATTTTTTTAATCATCTTTGATATTTTTATGTAGAAGTGTTTGGCATGGAAAATCTCCATTAGAGTTTTTATGTGATTTTAATGTAAAAATACATGTGCCTGTAGTTATTCTAAAAATATTTCTCAGATCACTAAAATTAAAGAATTTTTTCATTGGATTATTGACCTAACTTGATGTAAAAGCATTATTTTTTCATTTTTGAAAGGCTCCTCCTTGAGATTGGTTATGCCACTTAGCTATTGCTAAGAATATATTACACAACCCATTTGATGGTGGTTTATGAGCCGCTATCTTCTTCGTTTCAATTGGTGATTCTAAATGAGAATATTGTTTCTTTTTTTTATATATATTTATTTCTATTATCTTCCTATAGGTATACATTAATTTTTTGAAAAACTATCATAAATTTACTTGCTAATATGGCATTTTTTTTTTATCATCTTTGATATTTTTAAGCAGAAGTATCTTGACATGGAAAATCTCCATTGGAGTTTTTATGTGATTTTAATGTAAAAATACACATGCCTGCAGTTACTCTAAAAATATTTCTAAGATCACTAAAATTGCAAACCTAGCCGTAAATTTCAGCTGTATCTATCGCATACATTACAATTTCAACTGCTGCAATTGAGCAAAAAATGTTTTTCCTTTTTTCAATATACATTTGCATCAAGGGCATGCGTTTAGGTGTGATTCTGTTGGATAAAATATAACAAATGCAAAACTGCTGGCTGTGGGGTTCGAACCCACGCGCACTTCTGTGCAGAAGATCTTAAGTCTTCCCCCTTAACCTCTCGGGCAAACCAGCTTTTGTTTCAATTGGTTTTGTTTTTAAATTTTAATAAAATATTGAACCATCCAGAAAGATTTCAATGTAGCGGATAACAGCTCTACTAGAAAGGTCCAACACGGAAAAATCTCATGCATTGGTTAAAATATAAATAAATAACATTCACAGCTTTCTTTCTCCTCCCCACATTCTAGAGACTTCGCGATTGGTTTCTCTCTTCCTTCACAAGTCAACATCGAATCGAATCGTACGTGACCTGGCGTTAGGGTCAGTGTTATGGCGGAGCATTTGGCGTCGATATTCGGTACAGAGAAGGACAGAGTGAACTGTCCGTTCTACTTCAAGATCGGCGCGTGTAGACACGGCGATCGATGCTCGCGTCTCCACACAAAGCCTTCGATCAGCCCAACTCTCCTCCTCTCTAACATGTACCAGAGACCTGACATGATTACCCCTGGCGTTGACGCTAACGGCCAGCCGATCGATCCTCGCCATATTCAGCAGCATTTCGAGGTAGCTGAAAAATAAATCGTAACGGGCCGTTACGAAATATTAGCCACTCGATGTTATCGTTAATGATGAATCTGTAGCTGTTAGTTGTTTGAGAAGACCTTTAGGGCTATGGGTTTAATTTCGTATGATATACGGTGTACGGAATGTAGACGGTGTCTTGATGTGTTAGGTATTCAATTGAGTCATGAATGTGCGTGAGATTCAACAGCACGTGGATTTTATTATGCTTGTTTTTTTCTTTGTTGTGGGGGGGTGGGCGGGGCGGGGCTGTTGGGTGGGGGTGTGGGTTGGGGTGATGTGTAAGTTTAGGTGATCTCTAATTAGATTTTTCGGAGTTCTTTTAGGGTCTGAGTTTGATTATGTGTTGATTACGGTCTACGTAATGTTGATGGTGATATTTCGATGTGTTCGGAAATAATGGAAACATGAATCTGTGCTAGATTCAAAAGAACATGGATTTTATTAATAGGATCATGAATGTTTATTGCCGGTGATATGTCTTTGTGTTAGGAGCTAGTGGAACCTTGAATTTTCGTTGATGAGTAAGTTTAGGTGATTGATGTAGCCTTGATTAATTTTGAAGAGTTTTCTAGCGTTTTTAGAGTTTAGTTATGTGCCATTTGTGACAATGGAATATGTCAGAGTTGGATTGATGGCAATATTTCAAATTTTTTACAATTTGCCAAGCGGCCATTGATGTGTGATGCATGTCGATGGCGTCAGTTTTTGTCATTGGAAAATGTTCTGCTTAGTTTTTTGGGTTTCCTAGGGTTTTGCATTTGGAGCCGTTTAGTCTGTGAAAAACAGAACGCATAGGTTTATCATATGTGGAATCTGTGATGTTATCAATGTATGGTTCCTTTTGTTGTGGCTTAAGCTAATTTGGTATTTGGCATGTTCACGTCACAATCAGTTATTAGGAGTTTTCTTGCTGTGGGAGTTCAAAAGCACATGGTCCAGCACAGACTGGAATCTGTGGGGATTGAAATTATGGTGGTATGAATCATATTCCAGCTAGTATTTAGTTTGTTGAGGCATTAGTTGATGCATTCTGGTTCTTGGATTATTATGATATCTAGTTTTGGAACTTGGTTATTGGATATTGATTGTCGTTGTGGTCAAATTCCTGTGTTAGGCTTTTGTATTGATTTGGAGGCTGGAGTATTCTGCAATGTTTATGTGCCTTTTCACTATGCAATTCAATTTCCTCGCTTTCATCTCCAATATATTTGGCTTGGTTTTGATAGCTCCATTTGCTGTATTCTATTTCTTGATCGAATATTTACTAATGTATATTCTTTTTGTTAGTATAGTTAGCAGATGTTAATTGTTGTTGAGGGTCTAAGACATGTAGTTGGTTTCTTGTTGATCTGGAGGTTGGAGGGTCCTATTAAAATTTTATTTGGCTTTTTGCCCCATCATTTGATTTCCCTGCAAAATAAGTTATTAGCTTGATGCTCTTCCAGCCCTAGAAGAATTGAAGTGGATTTGCTTGTGGATTATCTGTTGATCCTTATACATCTTGACCGCATGAAAAGCTGCTGTATCTGATTTTAGGATTTTTATGAGGATCTATTTGAGGAGCTGAACAAATATGGAGAAATCGAAAGCCTTAATGTCTGTGATAACCTTGCTGATCATATGGTCGGAAATGTATACGCTCAGTTTAGTGAGGAGGAGCAGGCAGCTAATGCACTTTGAAACCTCAGTGGCCGATATTATGCAGGTTAGTAGTTCGTGTGTCTGATAATGTTATCCTTTCAATGTTTGATCATTAATTGTTATTGCATGACGGTATTGAAATCATACTTTGGTATCCAGGTCGTCCTATCATTGTTGATTTTTCCCCAGTGACGGATTTCCGGGAAGCCACTTGCCGGCAGTATGAAGAAAACAACTGCAACCGTGGTGGATACTGCAATTTCATGCATTTGAAAAGGATCAGCAGGTTAAATATCAACACTTGGACTTTCAGCCATCATGTTAGTAAATTTAGTAGCAAACATTGTTCATTGTTCACTTTTCTTTTTCTATTAGGGACTTGAAGCGTCACTTGTTTGGGAGATATATACGTAGGCGTAGCCGAAGCCGGAGCAGGAGTCCTTACAGGCATCGCAGTCATGAAGATCTCTCTCATAGAGGGAGAGGATATGGGAGAATGTATGATGACTATGATCACCATGAAAGCCGGAGCAGAAGACATAGGACCGAGAGTCCCAGTCATAGACGGGGTAGAAGTAGAAGCCCTAGGGAGAGGAGAAACCGTAGCCCAGAGAGGGAGGGTAGTGAAGAGAGGCGTGCCAGGATTGAACAATGGAACAGAGAAAGGGAAGAGCATGAAAATGCTAAAAAGGTCAACACCAGTAGCAACAGCGAGAAGAATGAGGATGGTGCCAGTGGATATATGCATTCTGGAGATCCATTGTCATACCAACAACATGATCAGCAGCAGCAACGGCCTCCTCTACAGCAAGGAGTTTATGGATATTGATCCGTTTGAGAGCAACTGGTTTGTTTCTTTCCACTATAAAACATTTATGCATTTAGTTATTAGATAAGTGGCACTTGGTTTTCCTCAAAGTTGTTATTTTTTTTAAAAGCTTTGTTAAGCATTTTCCACTCTGCAGGTTGTGCAGGTTCCTGTTCTGTATGATACATGTCATATTGTTTTCTCTTTTCCTTCGTTTAAACCCTCCATCTTATTGGTAGATGATGCTTTTCAATTATCTTGCTGTCTTGTTCCCCAAATTGTCTTTGTCAAAAGGCATCTTATATTTGGCATATGCGCTTGCCAGACCAGACCTGAAATGGACGTATAGAAAGATCAATCCAAAATGAGTGCAAACGTCATATTCTTCTTGCCAGGCCAAAGTAGTTGTGACTTCATGGGAGCATTTGTCTTTTGTCTTTCTTTTGGAATGGTGATCATATTTCTCATCTTTACCTTTTTTTCTCCCCTTTATTTTTGGTGTGTGCATGCAAATATAATTGCTAGAATTGTCTATTACCTCTGCAGATTGCATATATACAGTCCATTCAAAACTTCGATTATAGATCTCCATCGCAATCGCATCTATTCATCTCAACTTTTATTTTGCAGATCTTGGAACAACTTTTTCTACATCATCTGACTGTTTTTATTCCGTTAATTCCTGGTTTTCTTGATTCTTCTCAGATGATAATATGATTTTCCATGCAACTGTATGGTTACAACTCACCTGCTTACATGTACACAAAATTTCCCCTTCTTTATATGTCTAATGAACAACACAGCAGTTGTCTCTGCGCATGCATTCAACATGTAATTACTTCTTTTCTGCATTAAAGAACTGGATTTTGAACATCATGCATGGCATGTGGGCGCACACTTGAGCTGAGATTTTCTTGTCTTAGTTTCAGTCAGGAGCTCTGAGTGCACAACTGGGCTAAAAGAATCAAACTGCAACAGTCCTATTGGTTTTGGTTTCTATCAACTTTCTTTTCATATGTCTGTCGAGATTAAATTACTTGTAACACGTGTTGCAATTTCTGCAGTTTCAGGGAACTCTGGTCCATGGGACATAGCTGATCTTTTAGTTTACAGCTCGCCTTGCTATATTTGCTTGCAGGTTGATCTTGTGGCATTGTTAGACCAAGTTTGCAGGACTTGGGGACCTGGGATGGAGCAAGCTACTAGCACTTAGATTTATAGCAGGGATTGGATGGTATTAGGCTCTCTTAAGCTTTGCTTTTGTGTATGCTTTTGAGGCTGTCCACACTTGCAGACTGCTTTATGAACTAGAATTCTTGAACCTAGATTCATATGCCTGGTGACTAGCCTACTCCTTTTATTTCAGCCCTGGTTCTATTTGGCTGAATTTAGGGATCCAGCGGGGTGTGCTGGAGTCTTTATTATCCGCCCTTGTAGTTGTCATTGCATGGTGTTTTTTGTATGGAATCGTTCTAGTCGAGGTTTTACTATATATGGCGGGATCATTCAACTCCGCTGGCTGAATATTGCGTATTCTGAGAACTTTTTCGTGTCTGAGCCAGGGTGCGTCTGATTCGGGGACACATGTTCTAGTTTTCTATTCTTCTCGTAAGTTTACTCTACCTGTGGTAAATGATGGTACCTACTACAACTGCCAGATATGATGGCCATCGGTAACCAGTAGGAAGTGAAGTTTGGTGGTCGGAAATGATTTTTCTCGGTGGTTTTGTCGATGTCACCGCTACCATCAGTAAATGAATGAGTCCTTAACCTCTCAGGAGTCATTTAGTAAGTCTCGTAAATGCTTTTTTTAAGACAACCTTTTACAACAAACAAATAATGGGAGGATATTGGTTTACGAGTAGAGCCCATGTTATGCTGTTTCTTGAGCGAAATCGGTTTTTCCTAATATCAATGGCACGCACGTCAACTAGCAAGTCACTACCGTTTCGGCCCGATTCCTCTGTTTAAGACTCAACCGACGTCAAGAAGTTATCCATAACCGGCTAAAGAATAAATGTGCCGTTTCATGGTCAGGCGGTTGCATGCCATGAGCTGTTAACAAATGGGTGGATTAGTTGCCATTGGACGAATGATCAAATTCTGTGGTTTTGCATCTTTTAAGCTGTGTTTGTGTGGCGATGAGGGAAGGTAAAGGAGGTGGAAAAGAAATGAGTGAAGGTTATGTTAATATCTATAGCTTGAAATGTTAAGAATTATTATTAACGGCAGGTCGCATAAACTGAAACCAAAACCTATTGATGAACCCAGTGATCAAACTTAAGCGTTCATGGAATTATCGATTTCTCTCTCGTCATGGGACTTTCTCCATCTCCTTCATGGGATACAGCTATAGCATCCTGGAGATGTCGACCAGTTTTCTTTGCATGTAATGATGTAGATCTAGTCATGGTTCAGTGTGTGTTTTTGATGGCTTTTGTCTGTTCGGTTTTAATTGTAAATATTATTTTCGTCTTATAAAAGTCCTTTCCTTAGTCGGTCCCAGTGTTTACTCCATGCCCTGGTCGAGTTCCTGGTTCCTTTAGTTCCCTACATTTATTTACAGGCTTTGTCGGGGTTGGCTTTTATAGACGTCTTTGTCTGAAGGTCCAAGAACATTCCATAATACAGAGCAAGAAGATGACAAAGTTATCGTATTGGAGTCGGAGAGATCAGCCGATGAGTCGTTTATAATAGGGTACGTCATGTCAGCAACACAAGCAAACAGAAATGTTGTACGTAATGTCCTTGTGAAGGCTTGGTCAGGGTATAGATAGTTTTAAACTTAGCATTTGTGGGATGATATGTAAAACAGATGGTTAGGAAAGCGTGGAAAATGTGTCAATGGTTTGTGATGGGAAGTTCGGTGATTTTGGAAAGGTAGGATAAGTCAAAGAGGATTTCAGATCGTGGCTCAATCCACTTTTAGGTTCGAATGGTAGGTCTTCCATTGAAATCATTGACTAAAGACGATGCGAAGGATAACTTCATATAGAGGAGAGGTTATTGAAGTGGAGGACTGTGAGGAATTGTGTCGAAACTTTCTACGGGCGAGAATTAAATTGAATTGAATGTTGCAAAGCCAGTCAAAAAAGGAAGATGGATTAAAGATAAAGAGTATTTGGATAGCTTTCAATTATGAGACGCTATTAGACTTTTTTTATGTGTGTGGGCACCTTGTTCATGAAGATGTATGTGAGATGAAATCTCCTAATGGTGGAAGTCAAAAAAGAGTATGGATCTTGATTTGGAGCTCTTCCAAACTATAATTTCTATCCTATCGTGTCTGTTCAGCATAATCAAGGGTACAGATGTACTACCAATTGGGGTGGAAGATTAGCTCCGGTGGTTACCGATTCTCAAGGCGATTATCCTTCCCTCGGCATCTTCCGCTAATCATGGACACATGGGAGAGTGCACAATGAAGTAGTTGTCGAGTAAGGGAAAAGAAGCGGTGAAGACGATTGAGGATAATTTGGTCAATTGTACAGTAAAGGAGGGTAGTATGGACTTTTGATTCTTGGGTAAAAAAAAAAAAACCTTATCTTTTGACACGTGTGAATCATAAACTTTTATTTGCTTCATCAAAGGCCTTTTTAAGCAGTTTGCACACCGAAAACCCCTTTTCCTTGTCTAAAGGAACGGATAAAATCACACAAGCCACATTCTTTTTCGAACTCTCTGTATCGCAACATATATCAAACGCCTTCGCAAACCACTTTATCCCTTCAATCCCAACATGTTGGTCTTCCATCTTTATCCAGTATGACTCCGATTTTACTTCGTAATCTTGTGAGGACAATCTCGTCTGGTAGAGCCCCTAATTCTTTCTTCTCAGCCTACCTCCTTAGCCCCTACCCATCACCCCTCTCAGTTAATGTCTTGTTCGTTGACCGCGTCACCTTTATCTAAGGCCTTAAGCTCTCTAAACCTAAAAAGGAATAGGGATTTAGGCGAGAAGGTGATGGTTGATAGTGAAGGAAGTAAGAAAAATAAAGAAGAGGAAGCCCAAGGAGGACAAAAACGGTGAAGAAGGCAATGAAGTGAAATCTTTCGTTTACAGATCTTAGGTTGAGGAAACAATTGCTGTGTCCAAGGGCTATGGTGGCTAGCCCAATTTAAAAACAAGTCTGCCATGAGTTTTATTAGTTGAAACTATCGAGTACTGGGTCAATCCTCAATAGTGAAGGCGCCGCAAAGGGTTTTGTCAGAAATATCAACTTGAGATCGTCTTCCGTATGGAGACGAAGAATTCCGGTCATTATGATGATCAACGTAGAAGGCATCTGTGTTTTAGTAACTCATTTTATGCCGAGCGAGACGTTTGATAAGAGGTCTAGCTCTACGGTGGAAGCGAGAGTTGTAATGATATGGTGGTGATGGCTAATGAATATGAAATCCCTTTGGGTCATCTCTTGAATATGTGCTCTCTCGTTCCTAGAATCGAGATTAGCTTTTCGGGTAGAAAATTATTAGTCTATCAAAGAGTAGAAGCGAACCATGGTTTGGTATAGGGGACTGAAGACATGGAGATATAAGTCTGTTCCAAATTTTGCAGAGGAGGTGGATCAATGGATATCTTTCTTAGTAGAGGAGCAAGCTAAGAAGTGTGATGTGGTTAGGTTGATGATGATAAGGAGGAGGTGTTGCGGTGTGCTCTGGAAGAAGCAATGTGAAGGGAGAAGGTTTATTGGAAACAAAAGTCTCTAGTAAGTTTGATTTCTAGAGGCGACAAAAATTACTAAATTCTTTCATCAGATAACAGTGAACCAGAGAGCAAGGAATAAAATCCTAAGAATTAAGAATGAGGAGGGTGTATAGATGGAGGAGGGAGAGGAGTTATGTAAGCTATTTTTAGCATATCATGATAGAATGTGCAAAGCGGGGGCGACTGGCTATTCTCAATCGGTGTAGGATGGCATTCAAAGATTGGTTTAGCGGAGAAACGATTGATGATTTAATCAGTCCAGAGGAAGTGAAGGACGCTGCTTTTCAACTTACAGCAGAAAAGGCACCGAGTCTAGACGGTTTTATAGGTACTTTTTTTTTTAGTCTAATATACTGTCCGGTGATCTCAGGAAAGAGAGGAAATTAACGGAAACGTAATGAAAGGAATCCAGAGAAAATGGAAAGAAAGGAAATGGAAGGAAATATATTATTGGTTTTTTGTTTTTTTTGTTTTTTTTTTTTTATTTCCAATCATTTTTACTCCTTTGTCTCTTAAATGTAGAAATATTTCGATTTATTTCTCTCTATTTTTAATCATTTATATCCTTACTTTTAATACCCAAACATCAAACATCAAACATCATATTTGTATAGGTTTCATTCCGTTTCCATAGGCTTCATTTGATTTCATTCATGCCAAATACAATGAAAATAGAATGTTATATGATCTTTGACATTTGAAGCTATAAGGCGCTTCATGATATAACTTAATGAAACTGACTTATACCTAATTCCAAAAATTAAGTCCCTTCAAAGTTAGGTTAGTTTCGACCACAAGCTTGTGTATTTTTTCAGTTAAAATTCTTACTAAGGCCTTGGCAAATAGGTTAAAATCCTTCTTAAATAATATCATATCTCCATTTCTTAGAGATAAACCTCCATTTCAAAGAGCTTTTATCTCTAATTGTCTAATTTAGGATATTATAGTAGTGACACATGAAGTATTCCATGATTTAAAATTGAAAAAGAAAAGAAAGAAATGTACATATGCAATTAAAGTTGATACAATGGAAGTTTATGATAGAATAGATTGGTTGTTTCTTTAGAAGATTTTTCAAAGTTGAGGATTCATGAGAAGTTGGTGTCTTGGGTCATGAATATGGTTACAATAGTGTTCTACTATTTGTTATCAAATGAGAAAAGAATTAGGAAAATTTGGCCTTCCAAGGGTACTCAATAAGGGACTCGCTTTCATCATATTTGTTTCTATTTGTAGATGATATTTTTTCAAGATTAATCATGAATGCAATCTCTAGGAATTGCATTAGGAGAATTAAAATAAATAAGGCTTATCTGGATCTAATAAATCCATTTTTTCAAGATGATTCCCTTGTTCTTTTTAAAGGAAAATAAGACCAACATCCTATACTTTACGGAAATCTTGTCTTCTTATTGTTGAGTTTTAGGTCAAGTTTTTAATCTTCAAAAGTTAGCAATTGTTTTCAACAAAAACATGCTAGAGAAGAAGAGAAATTATTCTAGCCAAATGATGGGTATTTCACTATAAAATCATGTGGGTAACTACTTGGGAATAACCACATAAGGTAAATTAAGATGTGCAACCTTAGCATCAGTCAAAGAAAAGATTAGGAATAAATTTCAAGGTTGAGAAGGAGCTTTGTTATCTTAGGAAGAGAAAGAGGTAATTATAAAAGCGGTTGCATGTACGATACCAACTTACCTAATGGTTATTTTCAAATTCCCAAAAACATTGTGTAGTTAAAGTTTCGAGTATGATAAGTAGGTTTTTGGTGGGGTGATGGGAGGAAGATTCATCATAAGAGATGGGTTAGTTTGCCTATTTCAAAAGATTAGGGTAGTTTGGGATTTTGAGATCTAAATGCATTCAATAATGCAATGCTTGGAAAGTTAGCTTGATGTCTCCTAAATAACCTTAATTAATGGTAGGCAAAGGTTTAAAAGGGACTTATTTCCTTAATGAGGACTTATTGATGTAAAGATTAGGGAAGAGTGTCTTGGATATGGAGTAATGTATTGGTTGGAAGAGTTGTGGTGGGAGGGAATTATATGTAACGACCTAACCAGAACTCTTACTATTGATGTATTGTTTATTTTGGCGTTAAACGCTACGTGGCTTTGTCTCCTATTGTAGCAACTTATCAAGAATTCACCCATTCTAAGATTGACCTAACCCGAGTACGTTTAATTTTGAAATTTTGATGAACTCCAAGCTATTACATCAAAAGACATCTAGATGATTAGAGTTTTTTACTTAGCATTATTTAAAGGGCATTATAATCTACCCTCCACTCTATACCCCCTATTTATAGAATTGATGTCCTCGTTAGTTTTGTTACACAAGTTTAAGACCACTACCAGGCTGGGATTCCACTTTTTTGATTAGTGGAGTTGCTCTCATACTACTTGTGACCACTCGATCGAAACTCCTCTTATCGAGATATTGTCCGCTTTGACGTCGAACGTCGCACGATTTTGTTCTATAGTATAGCAACTTTTTAAGATGTCATCTATCCTAAGATCAAACTAGCTCGAATACGCCTAATTTTGGAATTTCGACGAATTTCAAGCCACTACATCAAGAGACATCTCGATGATTATAGTTTCGTCACCTAGTATTTAAGGAATATTACATTATAGTTAGAAGATATGGCAGGGATATAAGGTTGGTGTTTGGAATGATCTATAAATTGTTATTATGTGTATGTATATGTATATAAAAATCCAATGTGGTTAGCTCTGATGCTTAGCGTTTAATTTGCAATTCAAAGTGTATGTTAAAGGTAAAACATTTCATGTGGTGATTGTGTACTAATGTGATCATTCTAATGCAAATTTGTTTCTAAGGAAAGGAATATAAGAGCTTCTAGTTGTTGTGTTTTTCATGGAGTAGAAGAATCAACGGAGCATAGTGTTCTAATATACAGCTTGGCTAATCCAATATGGTTAGAGCTACTTAGGTGTAGATTTAGAGCAAATCTAGTGGAGTCTATATAGCAGTGGTTGATTTCTTTGAGGGATTCGATTGGGTTACATAAAGAGCAATTGCTATAATTTATTAGTGATATTGGTTTTGGCTTATGGTATTTGTGGAAACGTCAATGTGATTATATTTTCAACAAGAGGAAGGAATGCAAAACCTGAGAAGCTAGTCACTATTATTAAGGTAGTTATTTGGGAAAATCAGCATAATTTTGACATTGGTTGTAATAGGATAGTGCATTAGAAGAAATTGAATTGTGAATTAAAGTGGAAGTTGCCGACAATATCAACAATAAAATTGAATTGTGATGGTTTATTCGGCAATTGTCATGGAAAATTCGACTTGGTTGTGGTAGCACATGAGGAGCAATCTATAAAAATTTGGTAGTAGGTGATAGTATTGTTGCAAAGATTGAGGTAGTGAGAGAAGCTCTTATCTCTACAAGTTCAAACGGTTGGAATAAGATAAGAGGTCGAAATAGATTCTTCCTTAGCTTTTGTGCTGTAGGTTGCTATAGTTGGCCAATCATGTATGATAGGTGTGCTAGTTGACCTAGGAGACATCTTGAGCTAGTGACACATGGAGAAATGCATTAAGAAGAGGCATAGGAAAAAGAACAAGCAAACTCGGTATCTTGAATGTGCGTATGACAGTGGATCGAATTTAGTGTTCTTGATCACTCTTGAATTGTTCTTGATGAATTGTCTATTTGATCTTCTCTAAAGTGATTTTAGCAAGGTTCTAGTGTTTATCTCAAGCTTGCCAATGTTTTGAATATGAATCAAATGAAAAGAGAAGCCTCCTATTTATAGAATTTGGAGATCAATCTTATCCATCGGATTACTTCAAGATGAATGGTTGAGATTAAGGCCTGTTATTGAAGCTTATACTCTCTTTTAGCCTTCATGGGTTTGGATATGGACTCAAGTATGGTTAAGGATTTTGTTAGCTAAAGAAAACTCATTATCATTATTATTAAACTTGAAGACCAACCGAGTCTCTTTAAGGCCCAATAAGACCAAATGAAGCTCAAATAAAGCCTAAATAGGCCCAAAAGAACCATTTCTAAGTCTTACTTTCACACGTGAGATAACCAAATAAGGTCAAGAGCGAAATATCCAGTTCTACGATCTCCGTTTTTAGTCGACCAAGCTAGATCTCCTTAAAATATCCTTAAATGAGCTGATTTCCCAAGCTCTGTCACTAATTTAAAATACTACTCTATGGCGTTAAATTGGGTTAAAGACTCAATCACCGAAATAACCATCTACAGCTTTCAATTGTGTCCAAAACAAAAGGAAGTTTATGGTCAGTCTCTACTATTGTAGATGATATCAGATACCTTAAGAAGTCCTAGGAATATTGTTCATTTTTGTTTTTTTAAAGTTTATAGAGATGCAAATGTATCTGCGGACTGGGTAGCAAACCAGGGGGGGAAAAATGGTTTGTGCCTTTGTTATTGCAATTTAAATGTCCCAGCCCTCTACTTGATCTTATTTGGGCAAATCGTGTTACTCGCCCATCGGACGCTATGTAATTTCTCGATCGTTTATTCTCTTATGAATTCAACTATTTTTGTTGTTGGCAAAAGAAATAAATAAGTAAATGGAAATAAATTTAAACTAAAATTTTCATCTTTCGATTTCTCCACTCAATTTTGTTTTGTAAACTTTTGAGATTAAAACATTAGGTTTGATTTCGGTATCAGACATTCTTATCTTGAAATAGCCTAACCAAACCAAAAAATCAAATCATTTCGTTATTTTATACTCCTATGATACGAGGATTAACATGTACAAAGAAATATTTATATAAATTTAGAACTATGTGGCATGTGATGTGATATTACAGTGCAAATCTAACTCTGAACATAAGATATATCTCTATATAAGTTATAGAACATGTTGTTCATACATTTATCTTTTTTTATTGGTTAACATATTGATACATTTATTTGATATATAGTTTTGTACAAAGTGAGTTATACAATATACATAAGAAAATATGAGTATTAACATATTCAAGTAATGTGTTGTCTCTTAATTTTAGTTGAAACTAAAACCGAATCGAAATACTTTTGGTTTCATTTGATTTGAAATTTTGGGTTGGTTTGGATTTTGTTTGAAAATTTGTAAAACCAAAATGTTTTGAGTTAGTTTGGAAAATTGGAGACGTTCCACCGCAATCTTTTATTAGTGAATATCGTGGCAACATGAACAAATAATGATTGAGGAATTTGGAGATCATTGTGAAATATTTTACATACTCAATGTTATTCGATGTTCACCACTACCTTTGATCAGTTTAAGCATTTTAGGTAATCACGGAATAAACCTTCGTCATTTCAAATATAGCTGCATTCTGAATATTGTATTTAGCATTTAGAAATAAATACTGCTTTATTTCCTTATGCATTTGGTTTTCTAAGAAGAATGCAAGGTATCATCTCTAAATATTGGCCAGTAGAGATTTACCCTTGGATGATGGCCTTGTATTTATAGAGAAATTGAGTCGACAGTTGAAGAGGAGTTAGTGAGCAGAAGCTACATTCACAAGTATTGGATAGTATAGTTGTAACGTCTAATGTATTCCACAAATATAGGAGATAGTTATGGACTTTATCATTCGACCTTATCCATAGTCTTCTTGTAGTAGGTGACCATTGTAGTTGGGCTGGTTGTGTTATGGACTTCAACCAAGATCGACCCTAAAGGTGTAAAGGTTGAATCTAGAGGGGCATAGCCTAAGCCATAAACCTAGTCAAGTTGGCATAAGCTTGAGAGACTTAGTCTAAAAGGCCAACCAACACCTACCCCCACCTTACCTCGCCCTAACCCACCCCCTACGCCCCACCCTTTTGTATGAGTCTCATTACCGTTGTAGAGGCAAGGAGAGTGTGTTTGGTCCGGAGGCATTTATGTTGGCAAGGTAACATTGCGATGGTACTGGTGTGTCGATGTATCAGTGAAGACATCCAAGTTGAGTGACATAGGGATCAAGTAGATGTGGTCTACCTTAGCAAGTTGCTATGCAGGTTAAAGTGAGTACTCTAGCTTTACAGTGTTGTGCAAGAGGTTCAATCTCCTTAGTTGTCGAGGGGTATTGAGTAATTGGTCCTTTGTCTGGTTAGGATAGAGGAGACACCTAAAGGGAGATCCGAGGAGACTACATAAAATCAGAGCAGAACGCTTGCGTATTGACCTAGACAAGTGGCTTAAGGTAGATACTCAATGGGTTAAGTGAGGTGTCAAGTTGTGTTGTCTTCATTGGTGAGTCACATCTTTCGAGTAGCTTCACGTCAGCTACTCTTATTCGATTATGGGCCGTTTCCTTTTAATTTTCTTTATATCTCGAATGACCCATTTTAGTTCAATTCTGTCTCGGTAAGTCCTAGTAATAACTGAGCTCTTAGGCACATTATATATTTCTGGTATCAGAGCTTGAGGTTGAGATCGAGAGCTGTGTAATGTTATTCTGCTGTGTCTGTTGTTCGAGATATTTGTGTGTAGAAAGCATTTGCGTAAAGTATCCTTGCTGAAGCTTGTATTAAGAATGTCAAACCCTGGTATACAGGGAGAGATTCATAATGTCGAGAGTGATGCTCATGGTCATGGTCGAGTTAGCCAATAAACTCCACTTACTACTGATGAGCAAATATAAGATATTGTTGCTATTGTAGTCAACTTAGCTGTCTCAGTAAACAAGGTCTTCGAGGCTAGGCTACGTGAAAGAGTTACTGAGCAGAGCCGAGAAACGAGAGATAAGCCGAGAAGGTAAATGAACGAGTGAGCTTCGGAAGCCTTTCCTGTGAACTAAGCACCACTACGACATGCTAATAGAGTCGCGAGAAAAAAGGTTAGAGTTGAACGAAGTGGAAGAGTATGAAGAGGATGAAGACCAATATGATGGGATTGATGAGCATGAGTTCAGAGTGTTAAGAGGTGCTAAGCATCTTAAACTATAGATTCCGAGCTTCAACGGGTCTGTTAATACTAATGACTACTTTGACTGGGAAGAGAAGATCGAAAAGATATTTGACTTCTACGATTACGAAGATGCTATCCGCATTAGGGTGGCCGCGTTAAAATTTTTTGGGTATGCGGCAATGTAGAGGAAGAAGTTACAAAATGTTCGTTTGAAGGCCCCGACGTGAAGTCCGAACATGGAACAAGATGAAGAGAGTTCTGAGAAGTAGGTTTACTCCCGAACACTACAGGCAGGACACTTTCCGACGACTCCAAGACTTGAGGCAAGGTAACAGATCTGTAGACGATTATGTCTGAGAGTTTCAGTTGCTTATGATATGATGTGATGTTGACAAGCTTGAGACCCGAACTATAGTACGGTTCATCTCTGGACTCCGAGCTAAGATTGGTCACGTCGTGGAATTGCAGAGCCTCAAATCTTTAGATGAAGCCATCTATGTAGCCCAAAGAGTTGAAAAGCAGTGGTGGAACCGGGTTAGCCGAATGCCGAGTAGTAGAACCATGATGCTGAGTAGGAATGGCTTACCGAGTCGAGCAATGAGTGACATGGCATCAAACAGATCCGAGGTTGAACATTGAGGTTACATGCTAAGTTGACCAGACGAAGGCTGAGGTAAGAGCAAAACCGAGTAACCTGAGATCCGAAGAAACTAGGGTCAAAGCTCAGGATGGAAAACCTAAGAAATCAAATGTTTTAAGTGCCTTGGCCATGGATATGTGGCTAGTCAATGTCCAAACTGCCGAGTCATGACTATCAAGGGAGATAAGCCCCAATTTGAAGTAGAAAGTGTGAGTAAAGAAGAGGAAGAAGTGGCAATTGATCAAATGCTGGAAGAATTTGAGGAAGATTCGGGAGCCGAGATACCCCCTAAAGGCGGCATCGAGTATTGCTTTGTTGTTCAGCGATCTCTTAGTACTTTGGTGGCTAATGAGAACGAGTAAAGAGAGAATCTTTTTCATACAAATTTTTGGGTGAATGATAAGCTATGCACTGTGATCATTGACGGAGGGAGCTGTACTAATGTCATTGCTTAAGGGATAGTTAAGGCCATGAAATTGCTAACTCTTCCACACCCCAAGCTGTACAAGATTCATTAGCTAAACGAAAGAGGAGGACTACACGTTTTCGAGCAAGTCAGAGTGTCAATTACTATTGGTGATAGAGGTGTGACGTCCTGCCCATGTGTGCATCCCATATATTACTTGGTCGACCATGCCTATTTGACTTAAGGGTGTTATACGATGGGTATAAAACTACCTAGATGTTTCAAAAGGACAGGAAGAAAGTTATATCGATGTCGATGAGTCTTAAGGAAATGTAAGAAGCTCAGGAAAAGGTTGCGAGATCTCTATAGTAGAAGTCTTTAGTGATTTCCTGAGCTCATTTTGCATGAGAGGTCAAACCTGAAGACTATGTACTCCTCTTAGTCAAAAGACTCTTAGAGGTTAAAGAGACCGAGAACTTACCTACCGAAGTGTTACAACTACTTCAGGAATTTGCTGACCTATTTCCATCCGAGATGCTGAAAGGACCACCTCCCTTGAGAGGAATTAAACATTGCGTCGATCTTCAACTTGGAGCAGCCTTACCAAATTGACCTGCCTATAGATTCAATCTTAAACAGGCAATCAAGTTGAAGAGGCAAGTTGATGAGTTGGTGGACTGCGGATATGTTCGTGAGAGCATGAGCCCATGTATCGTCCCAGCCGTGTTAATACCAAAGAAAGATGGATCATGGAGGATGTGCATTAACAACCGTACCATCAACAAGATTACTGTTAAGTACCGATACCCAATCCCGCGGTTGGATGACATGCTCGATGAGTTTCATGGTGCATGCATCTTTTCGAAAATATATCTAAAGAGTGGCTATCATTAAATACGAATGAGACCGAAAGATGAATGGAAAACGGCCTTTAAGACTTGGGATGGTCTATTTGAGTGGATGGTTATGCCATTTGGTTTAACTAACATGTCGAGTACATTCATGCTACTCATGAATCATGTGCTTCGAGCATTGATAGGCAAATGCGTTGTGGTTTATTTTGACGATATTCTGGTCTACAGTACCAACCTTCTTGTTCATATCGAACATTTGAGATCGGTGTTTAACATAATCCGTATTGAGAAAATATTCAACAACCTGAACAAATGCGCATTCTGTCAAAGTGAAGTTGCATTCCTCGGATATGTTGTTTCAAGGAGTGGAGTTCGTGTTGATGAGGAAAAGGTCAAGGCTATTAATGAGTGGCTTACGCCGATAAGTGTAGTCGAAGTCAGGAGCTTCCATGGCCTAGCCTCTTTCAATTGAAGATTTATCCAGAACTTCAGCTCCATAACTGCGCCGCTGACTAAATTGACTAATAAGAACATTAAGTTTAAATGGACAGAATAGGCTCAAAGGAGTTTTGAAGATGTGAAGTGTAAGCTAACGTTTGCTCCTGTACTTGCCCTACCAGATTTCGAGAAGGTTTTTGAGGTTGAATGTGATGCGTCTGGTGTTGGCATTGGTACTGTACTTATGAAGGAGTGCTAACGCATTGCCTACTTCAGCGAAAAACTTCGAGGTACTGCCTTAAATTACTTAGCCTATGATAAGGAGTTTTATGCCCTTGTCCATACACTCCAGAACTGGCAGCATTACCTATTACTGAGAGAATTCATCATCTATTTTGATCATGAATCTCTCCAGCATCTTTACGGGCAGCAGAAGCTTTCTCGGCGTCACGCCAAGTGGGTCGAGTTCCTGGAGACCTTTTGCTATGTCATCAGGTATAAGAAGGGAAGTACTAATACAGTGGTTGATGCACTTTCTCATCGTCATACCCTCATCACGATGTTATAAGCTAAAGTGCTTAGATTTGGCACTCTACCTGATCGATATGAGCATGACCCACATTTTGGGCCTTTAATAGCCAAATGTAGTGATAGAGGAGCTGTGGATGGATTCTACTTGAGTGAGGGTTTCTTGATGAAGCGCAAGCAGATGTGCATACCGAGTGGTTCTACAAGGGAGCTACTGGTTTGAGAAGCTCATGCCGGGGGTCTGGTTGGCCATTTTGGAGAAAAGAGAATGATTGAGATATTGTAGGGGCATTTTTACTAGCTTAGGATGATGAGGGATGTGTATTAAATACTTGAGGGGTACAAGGTGTGTAAGTATGCTAAAGGGAGGAGAGAGCCCTATGGAGAATATATGCCCCTGTCAATTCCTGAGTAGCCATGGATCGATATAAGCATGGATTTCATGCTTAGCCTTCCTCATACGTCGAGAAGACACGATTTGATCATTGTGGTGGTCGATCGATTCAGCAAGATAGGCTACTTCATTCCGTGCTGCATGACTAATGATGCTTTATTCATTACTAACCTCTTTTTATAGGAAATTGTACAACTTCATGGAGTGCCGATAAGTATTGTGTCTGACCGTGATTTGAAATTCATGAGCTTCTTTTGGAAAACCCTATGGAGGAAACTTGGCACTAAGCTCCTGTTTAGTACCTCTTGCCACCCTCAGACATACAGCTAAACTGAAGTAGTTAATAGAACCGTCGGTAGCCTCTTGTGCACCACTATTGGAAAGAACTCTCGTGACTGGGATTTATGCCTACCAATAATTGAATTTGCCTACAATCACTCAAATCACAGCTCCATTGGAACATCACCGTTTGAGGTTGTTTATGGGCTTAACCTGAACCTATCTTTGGACTTAGTTAATAATCCATCTACACAAGGGGAGAGTCAATCTGGCCTGCAGTACGCCGAGGAGTTTCATAAGTTACACCAAAGAATTTCCAAGCAATTGACCAAAATTGTGGCTCAACAGAAGGAAATGAGAAGCTACGGAAGGAAATGAATCATTTATGCTCTTGGAGACCTTGTTTGGATCTATCTTAGCAAAGAATGCATCCCTAACAAGAGGACAAACAAACTCTTACCCAAAGTGGATGGACCCTATAGGATCCTGAAGCGCCTTAATGCCTATGAGATTAAGCTAACCGAAGTTTTTGGTGTATCCACCACATTCAACGTCGCTGACTTAACTTCATATGTGCCCGATGATGACGAAGGCCAAGATTTGAGGGAAAATCTTCAATACCCTTGGGAAACTGATGCACTGCTGGCCAACGGTCCCATTACTTATGCATGCCTCCAAGGCCTCTAATCCCTCTCTCAAAGAATTCTCTCTCGACAACCTGCTGATGACGAGAAGCTATTTATTGAAGAAAGGTGGTTGAACTTCCTGAGCTCCTACATTGTCATACGTTAATCTATACACTTGGTAGTGATAATGCCAACCATTCCCTTGCCAAGTACTTCGATAAACTGCTATCAAGAATCTCTTACCGAGTGATGAGAGACTCACTTAAATGGCCAAGTAGTTTTCTCTCAGCATACCGCCATCTCTTTCGTCTCAGCCTCTTTAGTGTTGCAACATTTTGACCCTTGTCACTTGCTGTGCTTAGAGAATATTCATACGGGACCAATGTTGCACTACCGGCTGTCTACCTCGTCTGACATCTAACTACTTTTCTATTTTTGGTTTATTGTCTTTTTTACCCTATTTGTATGTATTAGGAATCCCTTTTTTGTAAATACTTTCTTGTAATTTCTTTATTTGTAATGCTGCCTTAAGGAGTTACTATAAATAGTCATTTTCTCTCTTGTAAGTCGAAGATAACTTACATCGTAATACTGAATACTTTGCTCTTACAAGACAATCCCCTCTAAGTCCATACCCCTTACACTCTTATCTAATCTTGCTAAGTAGCTCAAGATTAGTGGTAAGTGAACCTTGACATTAACTTGTACATTATATCAAGGAGGTGTCAAGTCGTATTGTGTTCGTTAGTGAGTCACATCCTCCAAGCAACTTCACATCAGCTACTCTTGTTCGATTATAGATCGTTTCTTTCTAATTTTCTTCGATATCTCAAAGGACCCATTTCAATTTAGTTCTACCCTGGTAAGTCCTAGTGATAATTGAGATCTTAAGCACACCACTAAGGTAGGCGCTTTGAGTAAGGTGAAGGTTCAGTAGGCAGGGTGCTTCAGACACCAAGGGTAAAGAGCGCAGGTGCTGAGTATGCAAAAATGAGTTGACTAATGTTCGAGCGGCTTCCTTCCGTCTATACCAAGGTGTAGTGTTGTCAGGGATCTAAACAAATTCTCTCGGTGACATGGAAGTTAAAGGGGCCTCAAGAAAACTTCTTGTGAAAGTAACGTTTCGAATTCTTTACTTTATCGTACGTTTTCATGGTGTAGTTAATGTGATGTGATAGGTATCCTGTCTTTGCAAACTTATATGTAATCACATGCATTTTGTCTTTTGAATGCAACCGTTTGATCAAAATTGTCTCCACGTGTTTGCATCACAACATTTTAGGGGATTTGTGCTTATACAAATCCCTACAATCGCTTATTCACTTTCGAAGGCGTTCAGCTTTTAATTACCAGGGTTACTTTAACAAATTACTCTTTCATAACCTCTCGCTTTCTTACTGCAATCTAAGTAACCTTATTCTCTCTTTTCATCAACTTTCGTCAAATCTCTCTACACTTCTTTACTTCTTTAACATCAAGATGTCAACTAACTGTAGAGTAAACATAAGTGAGACACTTTCCAATGCGTCTAAGTACAATCTGACCACCAACTCTGAAGCCATAAGGAGTTAACCTCCCTACAGAGGAGAAGACGAAGCTTCATCACCGATATCGTTAGATAATGACTCAAGACTGGTGATTGAGGCATTAGATTAGTGCCATCTCAAGGGACATTTATGTGTATGATCCCATACCCAAGGCTACTGATATATTCACCAGGCTTGGGATAGATAGGGGGTCGAGTGGTTAAGTTAGCAAAAGTAAGCCCTTTGCCATTAATTGGGTCTTGAGGAATTTTATGGTTGGACCAACTCTGAGCTGGGCGGTACAACTATTGACAAGAGAGGAGAGGGCACCTTTGCTATAGGGGAGGCGCTTTACAGTGTTTGAAAAGTGCCTGGAGCATGAGATGCGCCTCCCCCTTAGTGACTTTGAGAAGGAACTCTTCAATTTCTACTAATGTAATCCGATACAAGTTCCTCCCAATGGGTGGAGGGTGTTGAAGGCATTCCAAGGGTTATGTGAATATTTGGTGATAAGGATTACTCCAAAACTCTCTAAACACTTTTACATGTGGAAGAATCTAAATGGATGGACATACCTCTAGAACCATTTAGGAAGGAAGTTGTTCGCAAGTCTGATGGACTCTATATAAAGGCTGGCAGGATAAGTTCCTAATGGTAGAGCTATAAGATCAAGCGAACTTTTGGACACGGTGGATTGCCTTGTTCCAAATTGGAAGTTTGAAGGAGCTTGGGCCTAGTGATGCTAAGGCCATAAGGGAGATAAAAGCCTTCATGGCCTTCAGAAATAGCCAAGAGACAAACGTTGCGGAGGCAGTGGAGGGACATTTCAAGTATCCGATCTTTGAGCTCTTCCCTTGCATGAAGAAGGCCGTGGTGAAGAAATGGATAGAAAGTATAGGTTCATTTTTCACAAACAGCTTCTTCTATAGTGCTAGCGTAAGTGTGTAGAGCTGTGCGTTGTCCGACGTCCTCTTAAGGAGAAGTGAGAGATCCTCCTTGTTCATGTTGGTTATAGTAGAGTTGTTGAATGATTGAGCTGTACTTTTCTTTATACTGATAGTTTGTTTGAATCTTTATAGGTAAGAAATTAGTTGAGGAGATACCCCATCCATCGGCATTTGAGTTGTTGAGGCAATGTTAAGCTAAGGCAAAGTCAACTACCAAAACTATCAACCCTAAGGATAAGGCCATAGGGTCGATACTAGGTGAATGAGAGACTAATAAGGTCAAACCAGCTACTTTGCCATAGGTGATTCCTCTCGTTGGTCTCCCCACAAGGCCCCTGGCTATAAAACCTGTGAGCACGGTCCCTCCCTCTATTAGTTTTGTCCCTACCTTTGTACCCGTAATGGTAGAGGATGACTTGCTGGTACTGAAGAGTTGGATGTAGTGATGCTTGCCCCTTTTGACAAGGGTAAGAAGGTAGAGGTTGAGGTTAGTACCTTGGCAGAAGAGGAAGGCCTATGAAACTACTAAGCCCCGAGGCCAAGAAGAAGAATACGAAGAAGGTACCTATCAGTTGGTTAAATATGTACGAACGACCCTCGGGTTATCCTCATAGCTGCGCCGATGACCTCAGGGATGTCTTCTATGAAGTCCTGAACAAGTTCCAATGTTTAGGGATAGTGATGGCAATTAATCTACCGGATCTCTGACCCACAGCTGAGCTTGAGGACTAGAGGGGCTGGCATGACGAATCCTTCTGTTCTAACCAACCCCTACCGAGGCCGAGTACTTCCTTGATGAGTCACCTTTAATGCCGTGTCGTATGACTGCCCATTATTCTATGGTATGCCAAGTTGATGATTACTTTCTAGTGCCGAGCCGACCAATCACTTGGCATCGTCCTTATCAAGAAGACGAGAGATAAAGAATCTTGATTGACTAAGTCATCCCTGCTCGGATAAGCTCATCTGTTGGTACTTGTTGTCCGCATCTCCTAACAACCTCGCCAATGTAGCATTGCCATGTGTACAGTATCATATGTAGAATCTGTAGCACCAATGATTGTTTTCCTTACATATTCGTTTTTACCCTTTTGTATCATGTATATTGCTTCTTTAGGAAATATCCTTTTTTTCTTTTTCCTTTAGAGTAAGTTGCCCTAACTTATAGGTATAAATACCTTTGTACTTGTAACTATAAATGCAAATCATCTTCAATACATTTTTTAGTACTTTCTTCCTTATATAAACATTGTTGTTTACTCTTTGTATCACTTTTATCCTTTCCCTTAAGTAAGGTTAGGTAGCGAGTAACACCATTGACCAATTCATGCATCATATTGAATTGTACCATGAGTCTTTGAAAGTTCCATTGGTGTGTCATATCCTCTGAAGTTATTCGTGGGTTTTGCTTACTGTTTCATTCGTCATTATCACTCTTTTCGCATTTTTCCTATTAATCTTTTTTCAAGCTTTCTGTAAGCTTGGACCCATCCAGCGACCGGTCGTGTCTATTTTTGGTCATGATTTGCAACATCTTAGTATTAGAGTGGAGGTTTTATGTGAATTGTAGATAGTTTTTCTTGAAGTTCTATTATATTTTGTTTTGTGCGTGTGAAACAAAGCAAGTTACTGGTTCATTTGATTGTTGTGTTATTAGCTATTTGCTATCGGAAGTGTTTGTTTAAGTTCTAAATCTGTGAGGAAAAAAAAAATGACAGACCCAAATATGAATGTTAGTACTGATAACGATAGTGGAGTTATTCACCATGGACAACAGTCTTAGGGAACTCCTGAAAGCTCTAATGAGAGGCTTGATAAGGTAGCTAACCTCTTGGTAGATCTAACCTGAGCTGTTTATGCGTTGTCTTGTCGACTTAATGAGGCTATGTAAAACACTCCACAAGCTGCTCAACTTGTTAGAGGTTAAAACTCAACTCGACTAGTTTAAGGTGGAGCAGTTGACGAACAAGTAAGGAAAAGGATAGACCTGAGAGAGCTTGATAAAGAGGAAGAAGAAGAGTATTTTGAAGAGGAGTGTGTATGAGTCCCCAGAGCATCCAACCATGTGAAGCTTTAGATTTCGAGTTTCAATGGATTTAGAAATGCTGATGAGTATCTGGAGTGGGAAGAGAAGGTGGAGCGTGTATTTAATTATTATCAATATGAGGATTATGAGAAGGTAAGAACTGATGGTGTTGAATTCTTCGGATATGTCGCCATGTGGTGGAAGAATTTTCAGGCCATGAGAAGATGAGAAGGGTACCAAGAGATTAACACTTGGCCCGAGATGAAGAGAATGCTTAAAAGTAGATTCCTGCTGGAAACATACCTTTAAGATACTTTCACTTGGCTTTAAGAGTTGAGACAAGGAGGTCGAACTGTTGATGAATATGTTCAAAACTTTCAAATGCTTATGATATGTTGCGAAGTGGAGGAACCATCAGCTTGAACAGTCTTAAGATTCGTTATTGGGTTGAGAAGAGACATTCGAGATGTTGTGGAACTTCAATAATTTGACACAATGGATGAAGCTGTGAGGATTGCCCAGCGAGTAGAGAGGCAAAGAAGGGGCTGAGTAGTAACTAGAATGCCGACTAGTTGACCTGGACGGGCAAGTCATCGGACTCTACCGAGTACTGAGCCGAGAAGAAAGGATGATATAAGAGTCGAGTAGAAAGGCCAAACATATGAAGAAGTGCCGACCCGAAATTTTAAGAAGGGGCAAGGGTTTGGAAGGAAGACTAGCTAGATCAAGTGTTTTAAGTGTCAAGGTTTTAGACATATGGAAACTCAGTGCCCAAACCGATGGACAATGGTCATTAAGGGAGACATCCCGAAGTTAGACGTAGAGAGTACGGATGAGGATCTTGAGGAGGAGGAGGTTCCAGCTGAGAAAGAACTGATTGAGGAGGATGTGTTTCTTAAGGATTTAAACCAATTACTTATGGTTTTCTGGCATACTATGAGAATGGAACCCTCATGAAAGGACGAGCAGAGAGATAATTTGTTTCATACCACTTGCAAGGTGAATGATCAAATGTGTGCTCTCATTATGGATGGTGGAAGTTGCACCAATGTGGCATCGGCCGATCTTAGTTCCAAACTGAAGCTGCCGACTGTTGCACATCCCAGACCATGCAAGTTGCACTAGTTGAGTGAGAAAGAAGTATTACATGTCACTCGGTAAATACTATTGCTGATCACTATAGGGAATTACTCCGACCAGATCTTCTGTAACGTGCTGCCTATGTGCGCTTCCCATGTGTTTTTGGGTAGGCCGTAGCTGTTTGATGAGAGAGTTATACATGACGGTGACAGAAACCTGTATATGTTCGAGAAGGATGACCGGAAGATCATGTTGAATCCGATGCCACCAAGAGAAGCTAATAAGTTGCAGAAGAAACTTGCTCGTGAATTGAAGAAGGCTTTGGTGATGAGTAGAGTCGAGCTTTGAGAGGCCATCAATGCTGATGAGCCGATCCTATTATTGGTCAGGCGAGTGAGCTTTCTCTAGAAATCAAGGAATTACTAGATCATTATGTCGACCTGTTCCCAAAATAGTTACCTGAAGGGTTGCATTGACTTAGTACTCGACGCTGCACTGCCGAATAAGCCAGCCTATCGAATGAATCCCGAGCAGGTTGCCAAGCTTCAGTGCTAAGTTAATGAGTTGCTTGAGAAAAGATATGTCCGAGAAAGTCTCAGCCTTTATGCTGTACCTGTACTTTTAGCGCCGAAAAAGAATGGAACCAGGCAGATGTGTGTTAATAGCTAAGCCGTAAACAAAATCACAATCAAATACATGTATCTAATCCTGATGCTAAAAGACATGTTGGATAAATTCAGTGGAGCCAAGATTTTTAGCAAGATTAATCTAAAGTCTGGCTACCATCAAATTTGCATGAGGCCTGGAGACGAGTGAAAGACTGCGTTTAAGACTCGACATGGACTTTATGAATAGATGGTCATGCCCTTCGACTTGTCGAATGCCCTGAGCACTTTCATGCAACTAATGAACCATGTGCTGAGACATCTCATGGGGAAGTGTGTTGTGATGTACTTTGACAACATCCTGGTCTATAGTGTCAATATGCCAAGTCACTATGAACATCTTCGAGCAGTATTGGAAATTCTCCGTATCGAGAGATTTTTTGGTAATCTGAAGAAGTGTTGTTTTTTCCAAGAGGAAGTGGTCTTTTTGGACTATGTAGTTAGTAGAGAAAGCTTGTGAATCGATGATGAGAAAATCCCAGTAATTGCCAAGTGACCGACTCTTACTACTTATGTCAACGTGAGAAGTTTCCACGAACTGGCTTTGTTTTATAGAAGGTTTATTAGGAATATTAGCATCATCATCGTGTCGCTCACTGAGCTAACAAAGAAGAACACCGACTTCCAATAGGGAAGAAGGGAGGAGAGGAGTTTTGCTGAGATAAAAGGAAAATTGACCTTCACCTCGGTGTTAGTACTACTTGACTTTAACAAAGTTTTTGAGTTGGAATGCGATGTGTTAGGCATTGGAATAGGCACTATCTTAATGTAGGAAAGTCAACTAATTGCATTCTACAGTATGAAGCTCTAAGGACCCTAGTTGAACTACTCCATGTATGATAAAGAACTTTTGGCACTAATACGGGTACTGCAAGTATGGCAACACTATCTATTGTCTAGAGAATTTGTTATATATACTGACCATGAATTGCTGAGATACCTCTAAAGTCAAACTAAGTGGTCAAAGCAGCAGGTAAGGTGGGTTGAATTCCTCAAGGGATTCGATTTTGTAATTAAGTATAAGCAGGGAAAGAACAACGTAGTTGCAGATGCTCTCTCAAGGAGACATGCGCTTTTATCAAAACTGCAGACCAAGCTGTTTAGCTTTGCGAGTATCAAAGAATAGTACTCCGAGGATCCCTACTTTGGACTAATAATTTCGCGATGTGTGGATGGGAGGACGATGGATGAGTATTATGAGGAAGATGGCTACTTGTTTCGAAGGGGGAAACTATGCACGCCGACTTGTTCCTTACGAGAGTTATTAATCAGGGAAGCTCACAGCGAAGGACTCTTCAAACACTTTGGGGAGAAGAGGACCTGTGAACTATTGAATGGCCAATTCTTTTCGCCGAGAATGCGGAGAGATGTGCATCGAGTTGTCGAAAGCTATGCTGAGTAGAAAAAGGCCAAGTATCAAGTCGAACAAGGGAAAACAATGCTCCTACTCGTTCCGACGAAACCGTGGACTAAACTGAGCATGGACTTTGTTCTTAGACTGTCATGAACTGCCTGAGGCAAAGATCTTGTAATGATCATCGTAGATTGGTTCAGTAAGATGGCATACTTCATGCCCTACACCAAAACTAACGGCACTTCAGCTATTACTTCTCTTTTTTTATAGGAGGTTATGCAAATATACGGCGTACCGATAAGTGTAGTCTCGGATAGAGACCCGAAGTTCTTAAGTCATTTCTGAAGAACCTTGTGGTATTGGTCGAGAACTAAATTACTCTTTAGTACCTCATGTTACCCCTAAACTGACGGCCAAACAAAGGTGGTTAATCATACTTTGGGTTCACTGCTCCGAGTTGTAGTAGGCATGAACTTGGTTGATTGAGACATCTACCTACCAATGGCTAAGCTCGCCTATAACCAAATCGTACACGACACCACTAAGCAAACTCCCTTCAAAGTGGTCTATGGATTCAATTTCGAGTTGCCCTTTGACCACGCCCATATACTAGCAGCCGTGCAAGATGATCCCGATGCCTCGGCCAAAGTATAATCTCTTAAGCACATCTATGATAAGGTTATTCGGTAAATCGACTAAGCTGCTAGGAGAACGCGAGAAAAGACCAAGGGTAGGTCAGCCAAACAATTTTAGCTAGGAGACTTGATATGGCTACACCTCAGCAAGAAACGTTTCTCGAACAAGAGGAAGAACAAATTTTCTATAAGAGTGCAAAGATCTTTCAGAATCCTCTAGAAAATCAGTGACAACGCCTACAGGTTGGAATTACTTGAGGACTATGGGGTTTCTACCGCCTTCAACATTGCCGACCTTAGTCCATATTACCCTGATGGGGAATTGAGTGAACACCATTTAGATTTGATCCCAAATCCAAAACAACCCGAAGGGAATGATGGGAATCAAGCTACTGGACCTCTGACCCGCAGTCGAGGCTGAGTACTTCCTTGCCAAGTTATCTTTAATGCCGTGTCATATGACCACCCATTATTTTGTGGTATGTCAAGTTGATGATTACTCTTTAGTGCCAAGTTGACTAATCACTCGACATCATCCTTACTAAGAAGATAAGAAATAGAGAATCCGGACTAACTAAGTCATCCCTACTCAGACAAGCCCATCTGTTTGTACTTTTTATTTGCATCTCCTTACAACCTCGCTAATACAGCATCACCACGTATACAGTATCATATGTAGAATATGTAGAACCAATGATTGTTTTCCTTATATATTCATTTTTACCCTTTTGTATCGTGTACATTGCTTCTTTAGGAAATATCTTTTTTGTCTTTTCTCTTTAGGGCAAGTTACCCTAACTTACGGGTATAAATACCCTTGTACTTGTAGTTGTAAAGGCAGATCATCTTTAATACATTTTTTAGCAGTTTCTTCCTTGCGTAAACATTATTGTTTATTCTCGGCATCACTCTTATCCTTTTCTTTAATCAAGGTTAGGTGGTGAGTAACCTCATTGGACTAATTTGTGCTTCATATCGAATTGTGTCGTGAGTCCTCAGAAGTTCCATTGGTATGTCATATCCTCTGGAGTTGTTTGTGAGTTTTGCTTACTGTTTCATTTGTCATCATCACTCTTTTTGCACGTTTCCTCGTTAATCCTTTTCAAGCTTTTTTCAAGCTTAGACTCATTCAGTGACCGGCTTTATTTATTCTTAGTCATGGTTCACAACAGATAGAGATGGACTCTTTCAGGGATGTGCTGTATGAGTCTTAGAATGAGGAGCCATGCCTTTAGAGGGCTAAGGGGCTACTCTTAAGGTTAAAGTGTGGGGTTCGTGGCAACAACATTATTTTACGCCATCGGGCTCTTAGCCTTGATGGGATTGTAGACCTCGAGCGACTGGGTCATCCTCGAAGAGTTGTCAAGGATGGGAAGGGATGCTCCCATATAGATGGCGAGTCACTTAAGCTCGCTCATTTGGTAGGTAAGTCTTCATCTCTTTAAATTGATATCTTTCCTTGTTGACATTGCTTTAGCCATAGCTCTTGCATTTCTTTATAGTATCATAGTTAGGTATTGCTTTAGCTCGAGAGCTATAATACGCTGCTGAATGAGGTAAAGGGACTTCGTGCTGTGTTGTTTAGCATACAAAAGGGCCTAAGGGAGGTAGAGTCCTCCTTTGGTAAATATTTGGAAATTTTTAGTAAGGATAACCGATGCCTATGCCGCTCTTATGTATAGATGACTATGCTTAAGGCGAAGCTGCAAGAGACTAAGTAAGGTCGAGTTGTTGTTAAGAAGACAGCTAATCAGGTCAGCACACTCAAGACTCAACTAGAGGATGAACAAAGGACTAAGGCTCAACTTTCTTAGAAATTAGGCTATGAGAGGACAACTAAGGAGGTGCTCAAAGAGGAAAACGCTAAGCTGAGGGCGTTGGTCTCCAAGCTAAAGACCGAGATAGCGATGAAGGCATCTAAATGTAACAGCACCAAAACTACTTCGCTGGAGCTGGCCAGTTAGAAAGTTGCGTTGGAGCAGAAAATCTAGGAGTTCTAGAGAGAGACAATGGAGATGAAGGCGATCAACTTTAAATCAGAGAGTGGGGAAGTGCTTAGTGAGGTCGCTGCCAACAAGGCTGTCAAAGACTTCTACAAGATGGATCAATGGTTAGAGGAGCTAAAGGACCTCTCCATTAAGTATGCTCTGTTCACGTGAAACGAGGTGCTCTCCCATCAACCCAAGCTTGACCTGAGCTTCCAAGGTTAGTTAGATGCTCCCACTTATCAAGAGAAGAGGTTTGCTTAAGCAAGAGAAAGAGAAGCTACTTAAGTAGTTGACACGGTTCGAGGCGGCCCTTCTACTGCTAGAGATCGTCAAGACATTACTCCATCCACTTCTGCCTTGACAACTCAACAGGAGATTACTCTTAAGAGTGCTTCTCAAGATGATTAAGGACACCCTCTTGCTGACCCTAGCCAGCAGATCTCAACCCCTCCCTCTGTAGCCCTAGGCCAGTCATCCCAAGAGTAGGGGCCATCAATGAATCGGTACTTCAAACAGATTGAAACGTCAAATTTTTAGAGCTTTTGGAGTTCGTTGATCTAAGATAACAAGTAGTTGTCCCCCTTCCCTTCTTTTTGTATAGTAGGTTGGGATGCCAACCTTAATTCTATAAATCCCCTTTTTATTAATGGAATTTGAATTTGTTCATTCAATGTACTTACTTTGCTTTCCGTACTTCCAACTCCTATCAATATTTTTCGCTTTTTGTTCGATAGCATAGCCTGATACTTAGTCATTTATGCATTTGGGGGTAAAGTCAAACGTGCATTTATAAGGAATTCCTCAATTGTACAAGGTGTATTTCCCCTCTTACTGAGATCATCTAAGAAGGGTCAGGTTAATGGCATTCCAACTTGCTTAGATAATGGGAGTTCTTTAGTTGGGCAAGGGGTGTTTTCCCTTGCAAAGGTTACCTAAGTTGGGTCAGGTCGGTGGTGTTCTAGCTTACCCAGTTAGTAGGAGTTCCTTTGTCATGTAAGGGTTATTTCCCCTTACTGAGGTTATCTGAGTAGGGTTAGGTCGGTAGCATTCCAACTGACCCAATTAGTAAGATTTTCTCAGTTATGTGAGAGGTGTTTCCTCTTATTGAGGGTACTTAAGGAAAGTTAGGTTAGCGGCGTTCAGGGTATTTCCCCTTATTGAGGTTACCCGTGGAGGGTTAAGTTAGTAACATTTTAACCTGCCCAATTAGTGAGTTCATTCACCGCTTTAGGGGTTGGGACTTAGTATGAGAGTAAGAGAATGAAGAGAGTAGTCAAAGACATTATACGTGAGAAATAGAACTTTTATTGATATTTTATAGAAAGTTTACAATGAAGCCATACATTAGTCAAAATATGGCTGAAGGTTATCAATGTTCCAGGTGCATGGGATGAGCTTGCCATCCAATCTTTCCAATTTATATGCTTCATTCCCTAGGCTTTCTCTTACTCTGATCGGGTCTTCCTGGTTGGGGGCCAACTTGCCTTGCTTTTATCTTGAGCCTGTAGCTTCTAGCTTTCGGCAAACCAGGTCGCCGACCTTGAACTCTTTATGTTTGGCCTTTTGATCATAATATCTAGCTACTTGTTGCTGGTAAGTAGTTATTTGAGTTGCTACGAGGTCCTTGATCTCTTCTATAGTGTCAATGTTGGCCTGTAGTAGGGATTCATTGAGGATTGCATTGAAGCTTTGAGTCTAGAAGTTGGGAAGCTCAAGCTTAATGGGGATGACTACTTCTAACCCAAATGCCAAGCAAAAAGGCGTTTCACCTGTAGAGGTACTGTGGGTAGTCCTATATCCCCACAAAATATTGGGTAGCTTGTCTGGCCAAGCACCTTAAGCTTCGTCTACTCTCTTCTTCAGGCTTTCCAGAATGACTCGATTAGTAGCTTCAACTTGCCCATTCGATTAAGGATGGGTGATCGACGTGAAATGCGATGTGATGTAGTGCTTTACAAAGAATTCTCTAAACTTTAGGTTATCAAATTGACGCCCATTATCCATGGTAAGGGCATAAGGGACCCCAAATCTGGAGAGGATATTGTTCCGAACAAATGACTCAACACTCCTCTCAGTGATTGTAGCCATAACTTTGGCCTCGACCTAATAGGTAAAGTTGTTAAAGGCCACAATGATGTACTGCCAACTCCCCAAGGCCTTGGGTAAGGTATCAAGAATATTGATGCCCTATTAGGAAAACGGCTATGGGTTGGTCAGGGGCTAGAGATTGGTATAAGAGGCATAACTAATTACTACATGCTTCTACCATTAGGGGCACTTTTGGGCTACGGCCTTTGCATCCTACCTTATGATTAGGCAATAATACCTAAGCTATAGAGCTTGAATGTAAAGGGCTTCGGATTAAATGGGGCTACTACATACTCTAGTATGTAGCTCTTCCATGACGTGTAAACCCTCTTCTGCTTAGAGGCATCTGACTAGGGGAAAACTGACTCCCTTGCGGTACAAGATGCAATCGATTAATATGAAGTTAATGGCACGATATCTCAACTTCTTTGCCTTTCTCTTGTCTTTCAGGAGCATGCCCTACTCTAAGTAACTCCAGATGAAGTCTATCTAACTTAGCTTTGATGGTGCTGCCATAAGTTCTAAGACCTTGGAGTTATACTCTTCTCTAGTAAGTACTCTATGAAAAATTCTCTTGCCTTCACCTTGAGCTTCTATATCCTTGTAGAGGTGAGCTTGGACAGCAATCTATAGTTGATTTTTTGATTCGAGGGATCTTCATAATGGTCTATGGAAGAAACTTAACTAGAAGACTCCTCACTTTCTCCAAGTATCATGCTATGGTGTCATCTTTAGCCTCATATTCACCTCAAACTTGCTGAACGACAAGCATCGAGTCTAAGAAAACTTGTAAATGCTCAACGTTGATCTCTTTGGTTAGCTTGAGACTGGCTATTAACACTTCATATTTGCATTCATTATTGCTGGTGTCAAACCTGAACTTGGGGGCATGGTAAACTATGGTCTTATACGGTCTGGTCAGTATGAGACCTACACTTCCACCCTCCTAGGTGGATGATCCATCTATGTGAATAGTCAACATTGGCTTGTCATCTCCTGGTGGTGCTTTCTCTTCTCTTATTTATTTGACCACGAAGTCAGTTAGTACCTATGCTTTATAGGCCATCCGAGGTTGTACCAGATGCTATACACGCTCAACTCCATCACATACTTTACCATCTATCCAAATGCATCCGACTTCTATAGCAGTGTACGCAATGGCTGGTCTATAAGTACGATAATGTGGTGCTCCTGAAAGTAAGGCCTCAGTTGATGTGTTGAGATGACCATGGCCAAAGTGAATTTTTCTACTCTAGTGTACCTAACCTCAAGCCCCTAGAGTATGTAGTTGACATAGCATACAAGCTTATACTATTTCCCCTCTACTTTGACCAGTACAGAGGAGAGTACTCGATTGCTAACGGCTAGGTATAAATATAAGTCCTCCCTTAGAGCAGGCTTGAAGAGGATTAGATGGTATATGAGGAAGTCTTATAGCTACTTGAAGGCTATCACACATTGTAGAGTCCATTCAAAACCCTTAGGATTTTTTAGGATTTTGAAGAATTCAACGCATTTACTTGCACTCTTGGGGAAAAATCTACTTAGTATGGTTACCATGCCGATGAGCTTCTATACATCTTGGACCAAGAAATGGGGCTTCATACCCCTGATAACTTGTATTTTTTCAAGGTTGACCTCAATTCCTCTTTATGTGACTAAGAAACCAAGAAATTTGTCGGAGCCGACCCCAAAGATGTACTTTTAGGGGTTCAGTTTCAGGTCGTGTTTTCTCATATGGTTGAAGGCTTCCTGCAGATCCTTTACATGATTGTTGAATTGCTTGCTCTTAGCATCATGTCGTCGATGTACACCTCCATGTTTTGCTGAAGTTGGGGCTCAAG
Source organism: Lumnitzera racemosa (assembly GCA_024138005.1). NCBI lineage: Eukaryota > Viridiplantae > Streptophyta > Magnoliopsida > Myrtales > Combretaceae > Lumnitzera > Lumnitzera racemosa. Next base: position 57,064,920 of record JAMXBC010000009.1, on the reverse strand, counting down.
CAACTTTGTCACCATATGCTGATATGTTGCCCTGTCATTTTTTAAGTTGAAGGGCATGACCATGTAGCAGTACATGTTAAAGTCGATGACAAAAGAGGTATGGACTTCATCTTTCGGATCTATCTTGATCTGATTGTAGCCTAAGAAGGCGTCTATGAAGCTCATCAGGGCGTATCCTGAAGTGGAGTCAACAGTTGGTCAATCCTAGGGAGAGGGAAGTAGTCTTTTGGGTAGGCTTTATTGAGGTCGATATAATCGATACACATGCACCACTTCCTAGACTTCTTTTTGACTAGTACTATGTTTGCCAGCCAGGTTAGATATTTCTCCTCTTTAACGAAGCTAGCCTTACGTAGGTTTTGCATCTCTTCTTCTATCGCGGCCTGCCTTTCCGGTACGAAGTACCTCTTCTCCTATTTGATAAGCCTCATACTAGAGTCAATGTTGAGGCTATGGGTGTTATGTCCTTAAGTGATAGAGTCATAATAATTTCACCGTATAAACCATTCTAGGATAGAAAGTCAACATTGAAGCTGACATTTTAGTTGCTATCTTAGACCTGATTTATATAAGGCGTCCATAACTAACTTACTTTGAAGTAAACAATTTAGAAATTAAACATGTTTCTTATTTATAAAAGTATGAAAGAAACACATACTAAAATCTTAATATCTCAAGTAATGCTAACAAGATTCAGTATCCTAATCTTACTTCACTTAAGTAATATGTATATTGATATTAAGAGGTTTAAAGATCTGATCCAAACTTTAAAAGTGTGATTGATCGTTCAGTCTTATATCCTCACTCTCCATTATCTAGCAATTGATAGCTTCAAGGTAATTAATAAGTCACTTCCTAGCTAGCACTTGCAATAATATTTATAGAGATGTGAGCAATCAATCACTCAGTAAGTTAGGATAAAAACTTAAAACTATACATTTAGCACAAACATTAGTTAGATGACATGCATGTATAAGCAGATGCCATCATAAGATGTTATTCGATTTGTCTTAAGATTAGAAAAATTATACCTGCTCTAATCCGGATTAAAGAGTTTAGTTTACATTTCAATATCTCACGACCAAATCCAGGCTTATGCAATGGAGACACCACTCCTCTTATGACTACCTTCAAATCATTGACTTTACCCTTATTGTGATCTCATCTCCTATCACTTAGTTTGACTAAGGATAAAGAAGGGACTCTTATGCTATCCAATGCTACCCCTTTTGAAAGGGTTAGTATTTGGCTGGAGAACCTTAAACGTTTTCTCTAATGAGTTGCTATGCAGGACCATTTTAAACTTATAAGTCATATATTTAGTTAGGTCTAATTTAAGGTATTCAATCATTTCGCAAAATTTATACAAATTTCAATATAAAATATCAAACCAGAATCATACCATCAAACCTAGAAACATGCATACACAGGCATGCACATAGTCACCTATTTAACAAACATAATCAAGTATAATCTCAAGCTTCTGAGTACTGTAAAATAGTATTTCGAAATACAGTAACGTATTGATCGTAACTTACTTAGATGTCTCACTTGCTTACGTAAGGTGCGACTCACAACTGGTCACCCTCGATAATCCCTCTAATTCAAAGGTCGTTTTAGTATTCATATAACTATTTTGTATAGGCTTTATTTTGTAACTCTTTATGTTATCTCCAGTTTAGGGTTTTATTATATCTAATTATTTAGGTTTTTAAGTCTTCTACAATTATTCTTAATTTAGGCTAGGTTCTGATTTAGTTTTTGATTCCATAAGTTTTAATTCAACTTCTAATTATAGGTTTTATATGTAAACCTTAGGATCACTTTTCGAACCAATATGTGAAATTACTCACATTACACTTAGGTATCATAAATTTCCATTTTAGCTCCTAACTAGTATTTTGATCTATATAATACATTATATCCCTTGTTTAACTACCATATTAATAGTCGATGTTAGAATAACCTACATTTTTCATTTAATTTTGTAAATTCACATTCCAAATCAGATTTATATTATATTCCTAATATTATAATCTCATAAATTTTTACCTAATATTTTCTACCCAATTAATTCCTACATATATATATTATGTATTATTACATATTATACACTTATATCACCTATTTAACACTACATATATCATCCTTCATCATCTAATAACATATCAAAATGTTTAATTATATCCTAAATCAAGATTTATACCTAATTAACCCTAAGCCACAAAAATAATTTAAAAGATACCATTTTACCATTACATATTTACTACATAATACACATAATACTTGCATCTAACACCTCAAACATTACAAATACCATCCTTTATTAGCAATTAACATTATAAGATACCTAATCATGTGCTAAATCAATAATTAAACCAAATTAACATTAAATTACCAAATTAAGCCCACAAATTGCCTCTTATGTATGATTATAGGACCTAAAAATTAAGTAAATTTTAGAAAATAAATTTTGAAAAAAACTCTTTATAGCACTAGTGTATATGTGCTAAATAGTTTATACAAAATTTTTGAAATCAAAACTACATTGTTAAGGTTATTTAAATCAAAATCGAAAATTAGTTCGGGTTTAGTTGTTTCTTAAAAATAGCATATTTCAAGGCCTAATTTTATTAAATGGATATTTTTACCTAAATCTACATACAAAAAAATCTTAAAATACCAAATTTTATAAGTTTTCATGCATATTTGATATTTTTACTAAATTAAACAAATTTAGATGGGAAATTGGAACTCACCGATGGAAGGGCTTCTAGCCACCAACAGTGGCTCCACCCTTTTCGACACCACCAGGCAATGGATTTGCTATTAGTTGGTGGTGGTCTTCCCTCTCCAGGTGATCATCGGGTTTGGGTTCTCCTTATATGCCCTACTTACACTATAATTTGTCTAATTTTCCTAAAAATATTATTTCCTCTCCTCTTCTCTCCCCATTTTTTTGTGAACTCTAAACTAACCAAAATGATTTTTGGTATGTGTTCTATCAATTCATAGTAGTGTTTAGGGGTGTCCTTGATTTATTTGTGGCCAAGTGTCCCCCCTTCTTTTCCTTTTTCACTTTCTATTTGGCAATTTTCTATTTGATGAATTTCCATCTTCCATTCATAGCCTTCCAAACCCCAAATCTAGAAATTTCTACATCTTTTACAATTTTTCTTTATTTTTTTATTAATTTTTCATAATTAATTTAGTAATATTGTAACATATTTTAGGTATTTTAAGTAATTTCAAATATATTTCAAGTATTTTTGTCTACACGTAAATACATTTATAGTATAAATAAATACTCCTAAATATTATTTAATTTATTTTATGATTTTTAGTATGCATATAATTTATCTATATCGATTTGTTGGTTATCGGAACTTGTTTTACGCGTTTCCAATAAATAACGAGTAATATATATATTACTCAATATTATCATATGTAATTATTTAATTTTCTTAATCCAAATTTATGAGATCACTTTTATTAATATTTATAACATTGTCATAAAATTTAAGCTCGACTAACCTGATTGTTGAAAATTTTACAAACCATTTCCATACCGACATATTGTGAGTTGATCACCAATTTTTATAGGACCTCACAGTGGGTTATTAGGTCGGGAGAGATCCTAGGCATGTCCGATGCTAACCAGGCAAACCTGTTTGAGTTAACCCATAAAAGGTTAACTATCTCCTGCTTCACCTTCAAAGGGGTCTTAATCCCGACCTTAGTGGTTTAGTAAAGTGAGGCGCCGATCTACACCTCTTCTGTTTTTTATTTAACTCGCTTCTCTCAGCCGGCTTCTCTTAGGGGTCAGTCTCCAAAGTGAAGACCCTATTTGCTCTAGCGACCTTGATGTAAAGCTTTCAGGAGAGCTTTTGATCGCATTTGTAGATTCTTACCTTAATAGAGGTCAAGAACTTGGCCTTTAAGTGGATGGATGAGTTGATGACTCTAAACGCATCCAAGCTCAATCATCCCAAGAGAGTGTTATAAGGAGATAGGCAATCAACCACGACGAACTCCACTAGTCATTGCGCCACATTGTCTTCATTGCTAAGTTCTATGTCAAGGGTGATGATTCACTTGGCTTGGACAACGCTCCCATTGAAGCTAATGAGATTATGGTGGTAAGACTTCATTTTGACAAGCAACTTGCTTTACATCCTTTTGTAGGTATGCAAGAACAGAATGTCAGTAGAGTTACCAATGTCCACCATAATCTTGAGGACCTTGAAATTGGAGATTTTTGCCCCTATTACAAGGGCATCTTGATGAAGGGTGTCTAGCCCCTCTAGGTCTTGATCAAAGAAAGAGATCAAGGTGTTAATTTTCTACCTCTTTTCTCTAATAACCAATACCTTAGACGAAACATCAATCAAGCTACTAGTGCTTGGTTGACTCCCTAAGTGTACCCTTCTAATGATTATGTTAATCATGATGTTGGAGGCTCAGTTGTTTTGATGATCTTCATTCTACTTTGCTCAATGCCCTCAGTTCGCTACCTTCGAGGTACCCTGTCTTCATCATCATCGAAATGATCGTCATTCCTCTGTTGGGCCATGTAATCATTGCAGAAGCCTCGTTGAATAGCATAGTTAATTGTGTTTTTCAACTAGAAGCATTCATCCATGGTATGGCTGTAGTCATCATAGAATTGGCAATACTTGTCCGAGTTGCAACGATTGGGATTCCCCTCCATCTTAGGGCACTTCTACTATAAGCCTTTGTTCCATACCTTAACAAAGACCTAGGCAATGGGTTAGTTCAAAAGGGTATATTATATGTAGATGGATGGGGGAAGTAGGTTCTACTTGGCTTGGCACTTCTTACTGCTTGAGCCTTCACCTTCAACTTTGCTTGGTGCCCTGCCACCAAGGCAATCCTTGACGAACAATCTCTCCTTGTCCTTCTTTTTGCTTAACCTCTCTTAGTCGACGTTGAGCTTAGCATGAATGTTGTCCTCTTAGCTCATGTATTTTTAGGCCTTATTCCGGAATTTAGCCAAGGTTTTTGGCTTACTATTCGCAAATGATTGGAAGAAGTCTCTTAAAGGTTGTATGCTAAGCTATGTAGCATGCACTACTACTCCTTCGTCTAATTGAGGGATCTCAAATACGATAATGTTGAATCGAGCCACATATTCATGCAAAGTCTTGCCTTTGCTCTACCTTATCAAGTGCAAGAACGAAGTGTCCTTAGACGAAGGCTTGCTAGGCTGGAAGTGGAGGCTAAACCTTTGTGTTAGCTCATTAAAGGAGTTGATAGAGTTCTTGGAAAGGTAGTTAAACTACGTCTAACCTGCTTTCCTCAGCGTACTTAGGAAAGCCTTGTACATAATGGTGTTCTTATGTCCATGAAGGTTTATGAGAATGTAGAAGTGAAGGAGGTGGTCATTAGGATCACTAGTACCCATAATTGTCAAAATCGCGATTTTACCCATGTGATTCTACGAGTTTATGATTTTAGGTGACTCTTTCAAGTAAACTCGGGTATAGAATTTTTTTATATATAGAAACTTATATTTTTAACCGAGTTTATATATAAACTTGATAGAAACTTATGTGTTTTACCAGGTTTACAGACTCCACATATTTGAGTGGAATGAACTAAAAGATTTAAAAAAAAATACAATTAACCTTTTACAAGCCATCAACTATTAAGACATCACAACATCTATCATATCCTATTCTATTTTTTTACCTATTTTTTATCTCTCAATCTTTTATTTTATGTTCATAGCTTTTATCTAAGTTTCAACTTCAATAACAAAGTTTACAAAGAAAACTATATACTTTATTTTATACCGTCAATAATTTAAAATGAGTTCAAATGTTTGGCTCTCTTTAATTTATAGCCTTTTAAAAAAAATGGGAAAAAGTTTACTTTTAGCTCTATTTGTTTTCCTTCTATACATATTAAATTATGTATTAAGAATTTTATGGAAAAGAAAAACTTGATTTCTTCATTTTTTTTTATTTTCATCATATATTTCAAATCTTGAATAACTATTATAAATATATCCATAATTTTTTAGAGCTATTTTACATAAGTTTTAGAAACTTACGTTTCTACATTTTGATTTTACGTTCTGATTTTATAAACCCTCTAATGATTTTACATAAAATCACAAGTTTGACAACATTGCCAGTACCATCGTACTAGTTAAGGGTAGGGTTTGCCATTCGAAGGCAACACTTCATCTTGCATACCCTTAGTGAAGGGGGTTTTGTTGCTAGCAACAAGCTCAACATCGTTAGTTGCCTTGCTTCCTTACTGCTCAAAGAGCTTCCTTACATTCGCGCAGAACTCATTAAGGTTGGTATTGTCTGTCAAGTGAGCTCGGCGTATTACAAAGTATGTCGATGCTCCATAGGAGTTGGCAAACCGCATTGCTGTTCCTATGCTAGGGGATTAAGTTGTTGATCCCTTCTATTCTCCTACTGCTGTTGTTGGTTATTTTACCTAATGCAAGAATCAGAAGCTTCAGGCGGATAGGTCTGTGTACTATGCCTCTCGACATCCTCAAGGTGAGAATGGAGCAACCTGTTTTGGGCAGTAAACTCGTTAAGCAGGTGCTTTGGGCACTCCAAGCATTATTGCAGCGTTTCCCTAGCTAGGGATTAGTTTTCAACAAGTTAGCTACTCATCAACTAGTTGTTCTCTAGTTTGTCAATGTGAGACATTTTAAGCAATCAACGGTAGTGTTTGGGAGAGTGTTTAGTGTATATTTAGGTAAGAGATTGGATTGGTTTCCCATACATAGTGCCAAATGTTGCCTCCGGATATTAGTCGGTAGATTTAGTTTAGATTGGGCTTTGTTTAACAGTGAGCCTACAAAATAAAGAACTGTGAGGGGCGCTAGGGGGTTAATTGGCCTGATTATTCTGATACTTAAGTGAGATTGGTGTGTAAGGAAAGTAAGAGTACTTGAAGGTAAATGTAAGCTCTAGTATATAAAATATCAAGTAGTTTACCATTAGGTGATGGCCTCATATTTGTATAGAAGTAGAGCTAATGGTTAGAGATAAGTTAATAGGTAGAAGCCATGTCCACAAGTGTTAGGTAGTAGAGTTGTAATGTCCAACATGTTCCACAAATGTAGGAGATAGTTATTGATTTGGTCATTCAACCTTATCTACAGTCTTCTTGTTTTAGGTGATCGTTGTAGCTGAGTGGGTTATGTTATGGACTTCAACCATGGTCAGCCTTAAGGGTGGAAAGGCCAAGTCTAGAGGGGCACAACCTAGGCCAAATATGGAAGGGCACAACTTAGGCCATAAACCCATTCAGGTCGGTACAAGCTTGAGACACCCCAATCGAAAAGGCCCTATCAACACAAGGGAACTAAAAGCATCCATGTTTTTCATTTTTTTTTTCCCTTTTCATTCCTAGATCTATACTTTTTAAACTTTTCTTTGAGTTTTCATTTTTCAAAAGCGAGTCAAATAAGTTACCATCACTCTCCATTATAAGTGTTATGTCATTAAAGCTAAGTCTTGAAATGAAAAGAATAAAGGGAAAAAAAAAAAAGCTAATGAACAAGAGGTTAGAAACAAAAACATGAAAAGAAAAAAGTCCTTTTAGCGAGTTTTTTCTAGTTTCAATAGGTGTTTATCATTCTTTTAGAAAAAAATTACACAAATACGAATTAAAGAAAAAATTACCAAAATATAAAACCTAAATTACATGTCTAAAATGCAAGATTCAACGTTACAAAGAACATGTTTCTTATACCATTTTTATAATTTAATAGATGTAATTTTAATAAGTTATTTATTATTTGTGTTAAAAGTATGACAGCTATAATGTTTAATCCAATGGTTGGATTGTATGAGAATAATTTACAAGTTATGGTTTCGAAATTTGTTGGATGCATTGTTGAAGCTTTTTCCTTTGTGTAGGCTTATATCGTATTTATTACATGCGATATTAGTACAAAAACCAAAATTGCATTTAATACATGAAATATTGCTACAATAATGATGTCGGTAATTTGGTATAGTTGGTATTTGTGTAATATTTATTTATATTAATGATAAACATGTAAATTTCTAAAGTTTTTCTTGATGAAACTATAGCAATTATAACATATTATTTCATACAAAAGATGAAAAGGATAATGTCGGTTTCTGTTATTTGCTAAACCACAAGAAAAAATTAAAGAGGATTTAAGCTTTATTTAGTTAACTATCATATATAATTCAAATCTATTTCTATAATGCAATTAAATGAAATTCGAGTGACAACCATCTGTTTGGTATTTTATAAAGGATAAATATGTTTCCCATGTTGGAATCCTATTCTTAGTAAACTAAACAAGCATAGGAGTTTGAGTGCCTGAGTGACTAAAGTTCTAGGTCAAAGGTCAATTTTATCTTCTTCTTCTTTTTTTTTTTTTTTTTCTTTCATCTGTATAATAACACTGTATAATCCCTATTTTTGTTCATAATTCTTGATAAAATAAACATAAACCTTATTTCCTCATAATTTATATCTCTAATTATTTCCCTCATAATTTATATCTCTAATTATTTTGGTTACTACACATGATAATTTCTGATTTTTAAATTGTCTGGTTATCTAATTAAATTATTTTTTTTTTCTATATATCCTTCTTTTGAAATCCCCTCTATCCTATTTAGTTTAGATTAAGGACTAAACTTTGACTATGGGGTGAAAATACTTTCTCAAACTAGAAAATAAACCTGAGCACATTTTTTAAAATAAAATAAATGTTCTCTATTTTTTCAATTTATCAAAATTATTTACAACCTTAAAAGTTATTTGCACAAAATCAAAGCTTAGGAAGGTGTTTGCAATTTCTCCTAGATTAATAATAAAGTACTTTGGTTTTTCTCTTATTATGTCAGTTAATAATCTTGTTAAGGAGTAACTACAATTGAGGGAGTATGTTTCAAGTGCAATTACATATACATTTTAAGTGATATAAACTAAAGATAAATATAATGATACATGGAGTACCCTGCTAAGTGCTCTACGTCCGTCCTTTATTTACACTTACACAAAAACATACGTTTTATATAATTACCATATGTAATATACTAACTTTATCTTCCCCTAGCACTCGGAAGACAGATACAATTAACGTCTTTTAATTTCATTTATCTTCTAAAAAAAAGGCTGTCAAGATAAATTACATAGAAGAAAAACATAAAGAATGAGGGATTCAAGTATTTAAAACATAGATAAAAGGATAAGAATGAAGACTTGCCTCTAAGTATAAAGATAAATCACACCACCTGCATATGCAATTATAAAAGACTGTTATCATCCTTCATATACATGGTGCGCTGTAATTTTTATCGTTAGTTTACAACATATATCCTTGACTTGTTCTTAGATGAAAACAAAGAACATCTTCATTGTACTTATCCCTTTCGTCCATGTCTCAAATCCCTAATTCTTAATATATTAATTTTCCCTAAGCAATTTATCTTATTACTCTAATTGGTATGTTTGTTACTCTTATTGATAAGTAATTTTTATATTACCGCTCTTATTTGATGGTTTATAAAACAAAAAATTAAAAGGAGAGAAAAACACATTCAAAGAACCTAAATTCTACAGCGATTCTTTTCATAATCAACATTTCCAAACTTAAAAAATAAAAAAATAAAAATAAAAATTAGACCAATGATTCCTTTTCTTTTTCATGGTAGGACCGAAGTCCTGATGGCACTTACAATGGAGAATTACAATAAATAAAGCACCCCATTTAAACTTGATTTTAAAAACCTTAGGTCCTAAAAAATAAAATATAGATAACTCAAACCTACAAGTCCTAGTGCAATTGTCCCGTACTCAAGGTATACAAACGGAAGCAAAGAGATATTATCCATAGAAACTACAAAATTTTCACAGGAACCACGTTTGTTCTCCCCCCAATTCAAAAAGTGTCAACGCCGTGCTTTTAAACCGGCCATTCACAGTGAATTTGCTTAAACAAAGACCGCAACTTCAGACTGCTTACAAAGTGCAACCGCCAAGTGTGGCGTATGAAAAGGAGAGACGCATACATCCACAACCATACACACATATTAAGTCAAAGGAAGCCCTCTTCAGCTTCACCGTCCGCATATACAAAACAGAAAGAGATCAGATACCGCATGTTGATTCTATAATACACGTTATGAGAGCTTAATAATATACATTCAACCAAACTAAAGACTGATTTTCTTAAGCAACTCTCCCGAAGCTGCTCAACATGAGACTTCATTCACCAGCAACATATGCAAGGAAAATTGGAAAAACCAACTCATGTAAACCATGCAACAGAGTGAAAACAGTTTTTTGTGCAGATTCAGAATCAATAACTGCAATATTTCCATGGGATCATGATGCCCAAAATTGGCACTCCAAAAGTACAAACATAAAGTTTCATTGGCCGGAGATCAGAACCTACTAATGGAAATAAGCAGCCTAAAGTGGACACTTGGAATAAAGTATGACCTAGGAGACGTTATAGATATATATCCTTGATATAACCTACCAAAATTTCTGAGAAGCAGATCTGCTGGACAAAATTTTCAAACTACTAGACAGCAACAAGTGACATGCTAAAAGAGTTTATCCTACTTGCCACCATGCTTTGCTTTGGAGTGAGATTGAAGAGCAGCATCTGAGTTGAATGTCCTGCAACCACACAACAATCATTGTCAACAGCAATTATACCACAAAAAAGAATACTTTGACCAATCAGGTAAACTCTGGCAACAAAGTGAAGGACCCACTTGCTACAAGATTTACAAGAAACTTGACCAGCTGACTTGGGGGTTTGTGTCTTTGACTTGTCGGCGGCAGGAGTTTTTCCAGATTGTTTCCCCACCTTAGGTGTTGTAGCATTGTTCTTGCCATCTAAAATGGAATATGGAAAGATTAAAAAACCAAAGCTTTTCAGATATCTGCAACCCAAAAGTTCTGTGAACTATTGAAAGTATAAATCATTTAAGTTCCAATAATATCTGTGAGCTTTCACAAGTCCACAGCTTTAAAAACATGTAAGCCATTTGATTTCACAATGTATTAAAATCACTCATCCCAATTAATCAAGTCCAGCAGTTAAGAGCACGTGACACATCATCGATAAGTCCCACCTCTACACAACTATCACCTCTCTTTTATTCAAAGAGAGTCTAACTGGTACATTTATAAGTAAAACTAAATTGAATTATACATCATTTTCCCCACCTCTGAGCTATGTAAAGCTCTATTTGAAAGAGAGATGATAGCCAGTCAGAAATTCTCTTGAGAAAGTAGGCATGAAAATGATGTGAAGTAAAATAACCAAAACAATTTGGAAGCAAAATGCATATAATAAATACAAGTGACGAATTACTGAAGAACTAGGCATTTTTACACCTTATTTGAGTACAATGGATAGAAGTATACTCCCATTAGAATCGTTCAGCAGACCAATTGCTGGAAGAAAATTTACCAAAGGTATTCAATATAAACTTTGTAAAACGACACCTTATTTGGCATGCTTAATTAACTCGCTATTTAGGATTAGTATAGTAGATTAAAATAACACAAAAGGTACAAATATTTCAAAGATAGGTAAGCATATAACATAAGAGAGACAGATTACGACATTTGATAAACAAATTTAGTCAACTGTATAGCACTAGCAAAACATGGCATCAATGAATCTTCCAACTTCAAAGAAAATGTGAATGGTAACGGGAAAATGATTAGATGAATACAACCATCAACAATGAGTCAAGAGAACTGAGAAATGTGTATCAAAATTTCACCTCTCTTCTGTGGAGTAGCTGCTTTAACTCTTTTGGCATCTGGTGTCTCCTTTGCAGATTCAGGGGCCCTTTTTTTCCCCAGTTCAGCCTAAGGACACATCATTTTATGCATAAAAGAAGACAAGATAATCAAACCACAGAATTACTTAAAATAACCGCATTTAGAGGTAGTACCTTCTTTGGTGTCTCTTCCTTGTCCTCCTCCTCCTTATCATTATCATTATCATCATCATCATCAGAGTCAGCCTCACTGTCACTTCCCTCCTTGTAAAAACAATGAACATAAAAAGGTAAGATCACACACACATTCCTAACTCTAATTTATCAAATCTAGAACACATGGATAAATAAATAATATGCAATTATGACACCCAACAATGAATAAAATGCGAAGGTTGAATGAGTCATGGAAATGAGTGCTTGAACAAAAAAATAGAGAATATCATTAATTGCACAATAAGCAGATTTTTTTTTGGACAAATTTCATCAAGCAGATTTAGTTTGACAAGAAATGAAAAATTCTATGACATAAAGCTAACAAGAGATATTAGAGAAAACTAGTATATCACATTAAGCTACCTTGTCATCAGACTCATCATCAGAATCAGAATCATCTTCGTCATCATCCTCGTCATCTTCATCACTGTCTTCCTCATCAACATCCATCTTTTCTACGATCTTATCCTTAGGCTTTTTTGAAGCTTCAGATTTGGTTGCATTAGCATTAGCCTTGGCTTGCTTTGATGGCTTAGCTTCTACTCCTTTGATGCAAAAAGTAAATGTCAATCAAAGCAACATAATCAACTAACGATAAAACAGGAACTGAATTCTTAAAATAACTGACTTACTGTTTTCCACATTGCTCAGGTCAAGATTCTCCTCCTCTTCTGACTCGGTGTCTAATTTCAGATTAAAAACATGAAGCTAATTTAGGAAATTGACTATCCATATAAAGGCATTGACACAATCAAATAACAACGAATACTCACCAGAAAATTCATTAGTGCAACAGCAAGATCACATTGCAGTCAAGGTGTAACAAACATTCTTTAAGGGGGCCAACATTCTAGTTGGAGTTATCATCGATCATGTCAGAATCAGTCTATCAAATAAAAGCTCACACCAAAAAGGGGGCATGGTGTTCAAGATGAAAAACATAAGGAAGCAAATTTATGGACAATGGTTAATATTTAAAATTGAGACATTAGAAAGGTGCAAGGATATTCTTCAGCAGTGACAGATCTGTATCCTGTAAAGTACACACTTCCATTTTTCCAGTTATGTGAAAGCTCAAACTCTTTCTCAAATACCAAATCAAAGGAAAGTTGAGGGAATTTTGCTGAAGAAAGAGTTCCCAAGACAAGCTTCTGTTTGTCAAACTTTACCGAAAGGAAGATGCGTTCATCTTCTTTGCTGTTCTTTGATTCACCCAGTGAGGCCTAAGGCAACAGACAATTCGCTATTGATAATTAATATACTTACCAAAAGGTCATACAAAAAAGGAATTGTGCGCATAAAATGCAACAGTTTAGTAGTATAATTTCATACTAACCTGTGAAAGATGTATTAACTTATCAGTGCCAGGTTTAACCTTGAGAGGCTGCCCAGCCTTGACCTCAACTCCTAAAAACATATCAAATGATTTGTTAGATGAGTCCTAGATGCAGTATAACATGAGGTCCACTAATCAGCATATTTACTTGCAAGACTAAGAAATTGTATGAGAAAAGACATAAGTGACATCGCTTGATAAGGGATCAGTCTGCACCTCCATTATTCCTTAAAATAATTTTAAAATCAAACTGCTTAACTTACAAATATATATGTCTAATCATTTAAGAGCGTAACAACATTCCTCTGTACCAAATACCCTGTAATAAGTATGTCTAACCATTCAAATTCAAACGCTAAATTCTACGCAGACCAATACAACAAGCGAAAATGGAAATAAACCATGTGGTCAACCAATCTAACACATGAAGCAACATTCACAGCCACAACCCGCAAATGTAGTCAGATTTTCTCTCAGCATTACTTGCATCAGCTGACTAACAAGTAACATGCAGTGCTAATACATATCAGAAACCGAAAGTAATGGTAGCGGCCGGCGGCAAAAATTAGTGTCTATGCTAAAGATACCCCAAAGTTAAAAACGTTGATTTTGATTTTCTTTGAAAGAGAAGCTTTTTATTCATCTCAAGTGCGTTTTATATCCCAAACACACCCTAAGATTAAACGAAACTCTCAGAAAGTTATATGAAACGAAACAGATAAATGAACGGGAAATAGAACACCCGATATCTTAAATGATCAGCAGCGAAAAAACGTAATGTGACCAAAACAGAGAAATCATAACTGAAAATCAAATTCAAATTCTTACCCCAAAACTCCATTGATAGTTCGAGAGGAAGCTAGGGCTAAGGTTTTAGAGGAGAGAAGAAAGTGAAATGATAGGAGTGCAGGGTTTAGGGTTTAGAGGGGATTTTAAATGGGAAGCATGGTTGGAGTTGCCGCGTGGTCCTTTTCGTTCCTGATTAGGGTTTTGAATTTGATTGGAGCTCCCTTTTGCGCCGGCTACAGAATTTCTGGGCCTTAAGGATACTTTTGGGCTTGCTTCTTTTAGAATTTCGTTTTTATTTCATTTAATAAATTCAAATTAAATTCTCTATAGATTATTTTAAATTGTTTCTAATGACACCATAATTCAGCTAAGTTATATATTTTAAATAAGTCTCTCTAATCATCTATATTTATGTGTTCTTACCAATCCCTCCGTTAGTACTAGAATATATCCATAACATGGAAGTCTTTAGGATTCGCGATTTGAAGTCGAACCCATTAAGATGGAGTTGAACACAATGATATACATATATATAGTTGTAAATAGTTTTGTATTGAAAAAAATCATCATAAATAATAAATGAATTAGACCTAAACATAAAGAATTTAAATTTGTGTCTATGTTTATGTCTGACATCTAAGAGTCATTTAGGAACTTGTTTATTAAACGAATCCCATAAATAAATATTGAGTTCAACCTGTAAGCTCATTCAGTCTAAAAACGTTTAGATTCTTCTTTGATTTATCATTCCTAGAGGACACCATTACATACATTCAATTAGACTAGAGTTTCATAACTTTCTTCGTTTGCCTTTTTAATTCCATCTAGATTGCATGACTCACAAGCATATCGCACGCTATCTCAAATCTTCTCATTTTTGGTCTCTTACACAAATAGAAAACTTACTCTTATCAAGTCTTCTTCTCCAATAAAGTTGCAGTCTTTATCAATCTTCTTAAGACTCCTTTCATTTATTTACTTATCTTTCTTTTTTCTTTTGTACGGATATGGTGTTTTAAGAGTAGTGAGAGGTAATGCGTTGAAATCTTTCTCCTTTAATTTAGCTACTTTGGTTAGTAATTGTTCATTTTTATTGTTTATATTTTTTTCTATGTATTAGCATTACAGTTTGCAATTGCTCATCATAATCTATCTACATGAACATAAAAGGAGGAGACAAGAGAAAAAGAAAATGTCATAATTTTAGGCTTTATCTCTTCTAAAGGTATAAACTTGTGTATGTTTTTGTTCTACAAGTCAAAAGTGATGTACTTATAATTTCACTCATTTTTACTAATTTAAAGAAGCTTTTTTCATATCTCTCTTATAATGAATAACCCTTCTTTGTGTTGAATAGAAAGATTCGAATTTGATTTTGATTTTGATGAGACAAAACTAAATTATTTTTCATTAAATGGAGCTTAGTAGGATAATATATTTTTTGATTAAGTTATAAAAAATTATATATTTTTGAACTTATGTTTCATTTAAAAAAAAATATTATGATTTGGAATGCATAGATATTTTATTTTAAGTACAAGCTTATGCATAAGCTAGCATCTAGAAGCTAAACTAGTTTTAGCTATTGATTAATATTTATAGTGCTAGCATCTATATGCCAAAGGCTAACATAACTTTGACTATTAGCCATTTCTTAAGCGTTAGCATTTGGACGCCAAGAGTCTCATGTTAAGCTTGTAAGGGAGCATTTTTTAAATCTTTTTGTACCTGGTGTGATATTGGATAGATATAATAAAAACTATTAAGGATATTAGTTCTATAAGTGAGAGAGATTATTATATCCTTAAATAAAGTATGACAAAATTTCAATTATGGAGGTATCTTTTAGTGTAACAACTTGAAGTTTATTAAAACTTTAAGCTTAAGCACATACTCTATAGGAGTACTTTAAGGATAAGCAACCTCTTGAGAAGCATATGTTATCATGAATAAAACCATGAGATTTATTATGTTAAAGTAGAAAATACCTTGGTATCTAGAGTTTTAATTGTTATATAAGTTACATAAATATATTTTTAGTTTATTATTAGCTGGCACAAAGATACTGTCATGACTCTAAAGGGGGCTTAGTAGGATTGCCTAAAATTTTCATATCATGTGTGTACCCATGATTTGAAAATCATCTTGCAAGTCAGAGATTGCAAGATTCTAAACAATTAGTTATTAAAGCTTTTATTTATTTATTTAATTAGTTTACAACTACATAAATGTGACTATAGATATTCGAAAAGCCACAGTCCAACATAACCACAGAGAATCGGTATCCCTTACCAAACAATAAGATTAGGTGGTAAAGTTTTAAAACTCAAACTTACTAAAGTCGCAAAATTTAAATATAGTATTAATAACTATATACAAATGAACCATATAGTTTGTTCTCAGAGTCTAACTTCTATGCATCTAGACGTTAGCACTCAACTTTTGGTTCTTAACCCATGCCCGATCATCTAGCAACTTGCAAAAGAAAACTATTAGGGAGTAAGCTACAAGAGCTTAGTGAGTTAATTTCCCTTAACCACATAGCAATTAAGTTATATAATAGTTAGATTTAACCAAATGAATGCATGGCAAACAGTACGCCAAACAAATACATGCAGGTGACCAAATACTGCATGTAACTTAGATTTAACATTCTCCGAAGTCAAGGTTGGAGATTCATCGGTACAGTCAGATCCGGGTATTATATTATAACTTATTTCATAATGAAACTCTGCATTTCATATTTAAAATGTAATGGTACATCCATTACCAGCTTTATCAAAACGAGTTTTACATATGATTGTGAGTAGGTTCTTGTAGCCCTCACTTACCCCTAAACGAAAGCCTCTGGACTCGACCCATAGCTAGGCGATTGGCGCCTCCAATGCTTAGTCATCCCGCGGGCCGGGGGTAAGGTTATATAACACGTGTGCATCGTACAAAATCAATAACAATCAATAATCAACTCACGTATGGCCTCTTGCTACCTCCGTGTAATGTGATTGCTCGGAATTAATTATGCAGTGCATGATTCAAGTTAACTTTTCTAGTTGAATAAAATTTAATTTTATTTATTCAGTGATCATTTTAAGTTACAAACAATCAATCTATTGAATTTATTATGCAACAAAAATTATATTATTGAAATTTAAAGTAGATTCACCATTAACAACAATTATCATGTACAAGCATAACCCAACCCCATACACATTCATTTATAAATCATAATTTAGATTCACTAATTACAAGCACAAACAAGTATGGAATCATAAGGAAAAACCCATTCGACCATGGCTAGCTCAGGGGTCGTAGTAGTCCAAAGGTAAGTCGGTCTCGATCTCAAGATCACCTAACATTAGGAAAATAGGGAAAGTAATGCATTTAGGGATTTAAATACCTAAATTAGCATGCTAAACCGTATTATCTACTTAAATCCGTTATTGTTTTACGTGAAATCATCGATTCGAGCTTTTTATTGAATCGCGTATAACTTTTTCATTTTAGCTCGAATCGTCATGAATTATAGTCTATTTTGATCGTTTTCGCACATATTTTCTCGTAATGAGGTCCGTTTTGGACGTTGTGGCTCGTAGCATAAATTGTAATATAAAAATATCACAAAAATTATTATTTAACTTTAAAAATTATAAAATATTAATTTTCACTTTTTCGTAACATATTTATGATTTAATAATTATTTAAATCATATACTTGATATTTTTATTATTTTGGATATATTTTCCTATTTTTGAGATTTTTAACTTTATTATGTTATTATGATTATTATTATTTTCACTATTCTCATTTTCTTATTTATTATTTTTCTTATGTACCTCACGATTATACATATATATATTCATATACTTAAAATATATAATTTATGTTATTGAAAATTCTTAAATTACGGTATCATATATATATATATACACCTTACATATTTACGGATTTAGTAAATATATTATATATACTAATACATATTCGGTATACCACTTATATATATATATACACTATATATTACACGTATTATATATGCATATATATTTATTTAAAACATACTCTTATACACATATTCATATATTTATATATATATTTTGTATTTATTTATATATGTCTTACATGTATACATACCTATAAATACATACATATATATTCGGCATATATATATACTCTATGTATACCATACATTACATATATAATATGCCGTATATTATAATACTTATACTCTATATTATATATATTTATATATCTCATATTATTACTTATGGAAGTATGTTAATATATATATATACTATACGATTATATATGTATATATATATATATGAAAGTAATTATACAAGGATACAGATATATATATATTTTCAGTACACACATATACATAGATATACTAAAATTATTTAATATAAATACTTAATACTAATCATATGTATACTAAAAAAAAATACATAATATATACTCCTCTGTATAATATACTTATGTACATACATGTATAGACACATAACCTTATATATACATATTTAATTAATCTAAGTAGTTATGCACATAAATATGTATTGGTAATGTTATATGTACAAAAATACTATATAATACTTAATGTATATACTATATAATATACATCTATGTAAAAATAAATACTTACCTATTTCTTTTAATTTATTTCTTCTTCCTTCCTTCTTCCTCTTCTTCTTTTCTTTCTTTCACGTTTGCTTCCAGATTGTGTTTCTCTTCTCTTTCTTTCTTTTTTCTTTTCTCAGTTTCAAATATTTCCTTGGTTTCAAATGTTTTCAGCTTTTCGTTTCTTTTCTTTTCTTTTCCTTTTATTTCACATATATTAGCTTAGATTATACGCTAAATCTTTAAGTAATTATTGCAATATTTTTTTCTTGTGTAGTTAAGTAACACTTGTCACTTAAATTTCATCACGTGTGCTGCCGTTTGCTATTTTATTTTTTGATTTTTCCACTTTTTGTGTAGGATAGGAACATTAAAGTGGAAATGAAAAGAAGAGAGAGATAAATTGGAAATAGAAGAGAAAGAAAATGAAAATTATTAACAAATATATGTAATTTTTCGAATGATATAAATTATAACGATTCTTCTCGTAAATTAATTTTCAAATTTTTATGAAATTTTATCAATTTAATTGGTACCCGTTACAATTATAATTTTTACAAGTTATTGTGGCAATTTTGTTAAAATTTTGTGCAAATAGGCGATTTAGTCGAAAATTACATTCGACTATGATTTTATCACTATTGAGTAATATTTAATTATTTTATAGGTTTATATTTATAATTTTAGGGTTTCGATCAAATTCGGGTTCAATTTTGGTTAATTGTGCTTAAAGAAGTTTTAGGGTTTTAGTATATGATTTAGGGTTTTGATCAATTTCTAAGGTTTTTACTATTTATAATATATTTAGATTTATGATTTATTAAATTTTTATCTTGCTCGGTTTTAATGACTTATTAAGTCATTTATAGTATTAAGGTTTAATCCTACTTTTAACTAGCTAAATTTGCAGAGTTTATAGATACAATAAGTTAACTTAACACTAATAAATAAAATAGAGATAAGCCAGCCTAATATGGGCATAAACAACATTCACCTTATCCCTAACATGAAAATTGAATGTGTCAGTTTGATAGGGACCAATGCCTATCTTTACCTCTATAATAATGAAACAATTTAGAGATAACAAAACTTTCTCGTATAGAGCACAATAAGATAAAATTAGGTTGTGTTTTTCTTAACACATTATGGTACATTTGGAAAAATTGTATTATCAAATATAAGTCGACCATAAATAGCATAATATCTAGCATTGTAAAAACCAAGAAAGAAAAAATATAAAATAAGATAAAAGGGAAGGAAATAAATATATAAAATAAAGACTTACAATTTCGTATAACATGTAATTGACTAAGGCAGTAGAGGTATAAAGGTCTTTTTAAAAAATTTAAACTCCCTACTATGTATAATATCTCCTACCTTTCCCATATACATATTATTAGTTCCCATATTTCCCTACAACAAAATAATTATGTTACTTTTTTTTTTTCCTATAGTGAAAGTCTCATGGTTTCTCAACCAAGCTTAAAGCCTTAACTAAGATTCACAATATTGAAGAAGAAATTCAAAAAAAGAACCAATCTTTTACTTGTTTTTCAAGTAAGTTTCTTAACTTTTTTTTTTTTTGCAAGTTTAAATCTATTAGTTCTTTCTTTGTGTGTTAGGTAGGGTGTTGCCATTGCTGTTGGGTGTGGTAAGTGGACAATGTGGTGGTTATAGGCAATTGTTGCATGATCAGAGCATGGGGATGCCATATTTATAGTCCAGTATATACATGTATGCGTTAGTGTGAGTGTGTATGTGTAATTTGTGTATATAGTACTAGAATCATGTGTTTGTGCATTGAAATATGTATGGGTATATATGTGTTAATGATTTTTTGCGTGTGCCTTTAGTGATGGTGTATAAGATATGTGTGTGTGTGGTGTGTGAGAATGTGTGAGAGTGCATCAATTTTAAGTGAGTGTAAGTGTGGAGATTCAGTAGAGTGAATTTGTGCAAATGTGTGTTCCAATGAGAGAGTGTAACGTATATGTTTATTTCATAGGTTAGTGCGTATGTGTCGACTTTATTTATTTATTTATTATTATTATTATTATTATTATTATTATTATTATTTGTGTATGAGTTTGTGTGTGTGAGATAACGTGGAGAGCTATGTGTAAGTGTTTGTTTCAAAGAGTGTGTGCAATGTATGTATGTGTGCTTTCATGACAAGGGTATATATGTGTCTTGTGATCCATAAGTGTGTGGTGTATAAGTGAGTGTTGTAAAAGTGTGTATACATTATTTTGTTTTATGTGGTGTATGTTTTATTTATTTGTAGAAGTATAATATGAATAAGATGTAAGTACGTAAATGTTGGGTTAAATGTCTTGATATTTATAGTGACTTGTACATATAAGTGGGTTGTTGTGTGTGCAAGGATATTGTCTCATGGATGTAAAGTTGTTGGTATAAGGATTTTAAGTATATTTTGATCCTAGAAAGCCATGGACTAAATCAAAGAACGTGGAGAATATGTAAAGTGTTGGTATGGAAGCTTAGAGTTTAAGATTAACAATTGAGTTAAAGGGAAAAAGTGATGAGTCACATTGAATGATATTGAATAAAATGTAAACTAAGTATTTATTTTTTTGATCGAGTGATAAAAGTTGTGTGGTAATAGATCTTATTAAGATGGAGCTCTAAATACAGAGTACTTGATTGTTGGTTGTGTGTACTGGGATAGTTATCTAAATTGGACTTTATGTAAACTTAAACTTTAATTATGACATATTGGTAGGGTCCAGTGTACGTGACAAGATACCTAATGATCTCTATGCAACATCGTCCCAAGTGGAATGCCACATTGAGACTACCTAGTTAGATTATAGGAGGATTATTTAGGTGTTAGGAAGGACCCAACACTAATATTTATATAATATTATATATTTATTTATTTAGGAGTTATAAGTTACCCTAAATCTTGGAATGCCAAGATTACATCGTTTGATAGACTTTGTTTATAAAGATAGAAACTAGTACATGTTGCATATTTATGATAATTGTTTATGTATGCATATTAGACTGCCTGATCATGTGCATATGCTTTTAGTATTTTGTATTGGGCATAGCTCATCCTTCAGGAATTTTGTTTTTCAGCTACAAGTTTAGGTATTATTGATGATGTGGAGTATTATGATGATATATGATATAATTATTACTATTATAATGGGAATGAGGATTACTACTACTTTGATGATGGGTTGAGTTATGCATAAAGGATAGGTATAGATTATGTGGAGTTGGGACTTGTTTAGTTTCTAGTTATCTTCTTTTCGTTATTTGTTGAAATCTTGAGCAGAGACACCTTTGACTCCCATGGTTACTTTTATACTTTTTCATGTTTGATTGAAGTGGAAAGACTCCTTATTCAGTGTTTTAGCAGATATGTCCATTGAGCTATAGGCTCTTTGATTTACACTAAGTAGGTTGATGTTAAATCTTTATGTATTTAGAGTTAAAGTAGTATACACACCACTCTCTTATTCATGTTTAGGATTTTTTTTTAGTATGAGTTTAGTAGATTTTGTTATTATATGAGGAATATAGATAAGTTACAAGATCCTAGATGACTTAACATGTTTGCTACTAAGGTTAATTATATTTCTGTAGATTCTAAAGCGTTAGGGGCATTTTGTCTAATTTTCTAAAGTATATGTGATATGAGGGTAAGTTTACAAGTAGTGTGCTCAAAGAGGTGTTTAGGATACCACATCAATATTTTAAGTACCTCTTCTTTTTCAGCACATCCCTACTTTACAAAAAAGTATTTTACCAACTTTATTAACCAAATTTTTAAATCTTTTTATGAGGACCATGTTATTATCACTTTTTAAACTAATAGATAATATATTGTTCAAAAATTGGTGTAAACAATTATTTTATTATTATATATTATAATAGGATTTTTCAATAAAAGAAGGGAAAAAAAAAAGAGAGAAGTAACGAATGCCAAAATGGCTAAGTATGGCTACAACCAGAAATTTGGCCTCAATAGTTGAATATATTGTGAGACAAGCTCCAATGCTTCACAAAGCACCTAAGAGCTTGTAAGACTTGTTTGGTGCTTTTGGATTATAAGAAAATGTAGGGTGTTTTAGCATCAGAACTCATGTTAAGCATCGCTTAAGCAATCCTTATCCCTATTTCTTAAGTACAAATATTTAAACACAAAGGAGCTTAACCCAGTTTCTTCATCGTTGGCCAAAGTTTCTACAACTCGATGAGGTCCTCTATGAAGGACCATGTAATCTATCCTTCTTTTCTTTTCTTTTTTTTCTATTCTAACATTTGTTAGAAAGAAGTGACTAACAAGTGTTTTTTGAAAACCAAAAAATTAAAAATATAGTATGGGACCTATAAAAATTTTAAGAAAATAATAAAGGAATTTTTATGATAGAACTCAAAGATAAAATAATAAATTTCTTAACTATGAAAGTTTCTTAAAATGTTGATATGCACTCAAAGACTTTAAATGGGTTCCTTATTATTAATGATGGCCATATAAACTTAGTCCAAGTGAGCATATATTCTGTGAACTTATATTTATGTTTGATATTTATATCGTTTAGATTAGTTGGTTGTAGCTTAGCTTGTTTTCTACTTTTTATTTCGTTAGTCCATGTCAAATTAGTACATGTTAGAGTGTTACTTGGCTAGACTAAAGTTACTTAGTAGATAGAGAATCATATAGATAACTCCTTACTTCTTGTAACAGAAGAATGAAATCACATTTTTCATCTTCCATATACAAGTTCGTTTACTTTCTATCAAATACATGAACTTCGCATATGTGATTTCTTGAAACAAAATAGCACAATTCACATGGTAATAAAGCATTGGGGAGATTCAATTTTATCAGTTATAAATAATTATTAGTGAGTTCTATCATTTCTCATTCTTTGTTAGTAGAATTAACCATGGCTTGTATTCCAGAAGCAAATTTAAGAGATCACAATGTTTCGATCCTTGCTTCTTAAGTTTTGATAGTCCTACAATGAATTTAAGAGACATGCTCTCCAATGGAGGAATTATAATGGAGGAGATTAACATTTGAGGGTAAGTTCAAATAAGGGGATTAACGTTCTAAAAAGTTCAAATAAAGGATTAACGTGCTAAAAAGTTCAAATAGGGGGATTAACGTTTCATAAATTAGTTCGAGCAAGGGATCAATATTTCAAAATATTAAAAAAAAAGGATTAATATTTTACAAAATGATTAATAGTTTACAAAATGATTTATATAATTTTATGAATTGACTATTATGAATCTCTTATTTGAGCCATTTTGTGAAACATTGATCTCTTATTTGAATTTTTCGAAATATTTATTTCTTATTTGAATTTTTGAAATGTTGATCTTTTATTTGAACTTACCCCCAAATATTGATTTCCTCTGCTATAATTCCCCTTTATCTTCAATGGCTATAATTTTATTGCACAGAGCAAATTAGTTAAAATGACCATAGGTTCTAAACTTAAGGTAGGGTCCACTGATGGTGCAATTAGAAAACTAGAGCCTATTCAATCGACCTTATTAAGTAGACTTGTTTCAATTACATCGTTAGATGTTGGATTTTAAATTCAATGTCTGGTGACTTGTTTGAAAATTTTCTTTGCACAATCTACCTATAAGCTTTAGAAGGAAATAGTTGAACAATATGGTCAGTTGAATGGTCCATTGTTCTATCAAATTCAATACTCAATTGCTAATCTTCATCGAGGCAACCTATTTGTGAATGTTTATTATTCTAAGTTGATGAAACTTGGGACAAATTACATGAGTTGTATCCATACCCTATACATACTTGTGGAAGACAAGAATATTGCACATATGATTTTAGAGAGCGGTTGGTTGAATATGAGTCACTCAGTACAGTAATGTAGTTTTTTATGGGTTTGAGTGATGACTTTAAAGTAGTACAAAATCAAATACTTGCTATAGATCGACTGCCTAATGTAAATAGGGCCTTCTACTTAGTTCAACAAATTGAAAGGCAATGATAAATCACAGTTGTTCAAGATACTAATACAATAGCTTTTCAAACTATAAAATAGAATGTTAAAGGGGTTATTGATAAACAAAAGAATAAAATGAACACTAGTAAGCCATTATGTAAACATGGTTGTAGTAAAGGACATTTGACGGAGAAATGTTTTCGTATTGTTGGATACCTTGAATGTTGTAAAGGAAAAAAGGCATCTAGTTCAAAATAGAAGTATTTCTAGTGTAAGGTGTTCGATGAATTGATCAATTATCAGTAAATCTATGGCTAAACTTGATACTTTTGACACTCCATTTGAATACTATTTTTTGGAGAGGATCAAATTGTAGGTATTATAGGCATAATTGAGTTAAATTCTTAAAAAAATCAAGCTTTATGTTAAGAAATGATCAAGTTGATATGTGACAAGACTGAGATAAGTTAGGTGTAAGTTGCAGCAGTGAATGCTACATAGTTTGCAGGTGCTTTCTCAATTCATTCTTTTATGTTTACTTGTTTGAATAATAAATAAGGTTCTTGGATAGTAGACACAGGTGCTACTGATCACATGATACCTTATATTACTATTTTATAAAATATACACACACTTCAAACACTAAATGTGTGGATACTATTGGTGAAGTCTAGATACAACCAAACTTTTTTCTTACAAATGTTTTCCTTGTTCCAAATTTTCCTTACAATTTGTTATCAGTAAGCAAAATTCTCCAATAAAAAAACCATGTTGCAACTTTTGATGCAAACTCTTATTCTTTTTAGGACTTAGTAACTAAGCAACAAGTAGCATCTGCTAAGGCTTTCTCAAGGCTATATGTTCTAGCTTCTCAGTCCATTGTAACTGATGTTTTTAGTACTGTTGTAGGTTCTAAGAGTTTCACTTCTTCCTTTTCTTGTAATAATGATCTGGTGTACTTAATTCATACTAGATTGGGACATCCTCAGTGTCTAAACTCAAATACTTGGAAGCTTATAAGGATTTGAATTTCTCTAATTTCTTTTTTTTTTAATGAAGTAAAATTGCATAGGCAACCTTTTATCCATAGCAGTAACATATCTTTACATACATTTCACTTATTACATGTTGATTTATGGGGACCTTATCACATTACATCTCTGACTAGTGCAAATTACTTCCTAACCATCTTAGATGACTACAGTAAATGTACATAGACCTATATGGTCAAGCATAAGTCTCATGTTGTAAACTTGCTATCTACTTACATCAAATAAGTTCAAAACCACTTTCAATTTACACTTAAATTTTTCTAAAGTAACAATACCTTACACTCTACAACAAAATGGAAGAGTTGAGCATAAACACATACGTATTTTAGATACAACTTGAGCCTTTTTCAAGGCCATTTACCAAGAGAGTTTTGGAGTGAATATATCCTTACTACTTCTTAGCTCACAAACAGGAAGCCTATGGAATTGCTAGAGTAGAAAACACTATATGAGTAACTCTTTAGAAATGAACTTGACTTATGTAGTCTAAGAACCATGGGGTATCTTTGCTATATTCCTTATCTTTCTTCTTCAAAGGTTAAGCTTTATTCAAAGGGTTAAGATGTGTTTTTCTTGGTTATAATCATGGGCAAAAGGGGTATTAAGTGTTTAATTTGTTTAGTAAACAAATTCTTATCAATCGAGATGTAATCTTCTATGAGGATTGTTTTCCCTTTTAGGATATAGAAGACTACACACAGTTGTCTCCTTCAACTAATATACAACCTCAAACACAATTTCTTATTAACTCTTCATTATTACTAGTTCTTATGCCCATATCAGAGTTACATCTATACACTTCAAACTTATAACTTGCATAAACAACCTCCCAACACCAGTACTTAGGTGTTCAGTTAGGGATAGACATTAGCCCCAATGGTTGACAGACTATGTATAGTATGTACAAGTCTTGTCTAATGTACATCCTCATATAGCAAATGCACTTGTTTCAAACATTATACCCTCCACTATATAAATCTTTTGATTACTTCTACCACTTTTCATCATTATCCCTTTGATTATGTGGCATCGTTAGCTAATACATTAGCTATACATAAACCTTATTGTTAATCATAAGCCATTAAACATGATGAATGGAAAGAAGCCATGAGTGAAGAACTAGCTACACTTGAATTAATGACACGTGGGAACTTACCTCTTTACCTAAAGGGAAGAAGCTAATTGGGTCTAAGTAGGTTTATAAGGTTAAATACAAACTGGATGGTAGTATAGAACGGTCTAAGGTATGATTAGTTGCAAAGGGATATAAACAAGTCAAAGGGTAGGATTATCATGATACTTTCTCCCCTATTGCTAAATTAGGTATAGTTTACATCTTAGTAGCTATTACTTGTGCTCGAGGATGGCCTTTGCATCAAATAAACATCAATAATGCCTTTCTTCGTAGGTATATTGATGAGAAAATATACATGGTTCCTCCTTAAGGGAATACTAAGGCTAAAGAGGGTCAAGTGTGCTATTTAAAGAAATCCTTATATGACTTGAAGCAAACTTCTCACTAATGGAACTTTGAAATCACCAAGTATTTACTTGATCTTTGTTTTGCCTAATCAAAAAGTGACTATTCACTATTCATTAGATTAGATTCCAATGGTTTTATTGCGATGCTAGTATATGTTGATGACCTTCTCCCTATAAGGTCTAATGTAGAAGCTATTTTACAACTTAAACGACTTCTTGACAGCAAGTTCTCTATAAAAGATTTAGGTGAAGCAAGATTTTTCTTGGGGCTTGAGATTTGTAGGACTAAAGAGGGTATCCTTCTCAATTAATGGAAATACATATTAGATTTGCTTGTTGATGCAGGTTTAATTAGGGCGAAGGCAACTGCTTTTCCATTCCTTACGGTACTTAACTTGATAATTCTACTAGAGAACTAATTGAAAATGTTTCTCTCTATAGATAACTAGGTGGATACCTCTTATACTTAACCTTATACGTCCTAACGTATCTTTCGTTATTCATCGCCTTAGTCAATTCTTGGTTGTACCAAGAGTTCCTCATTTACATGCCTTTTTCCATATACTTCAATACTTAAAAGGCTTATTCTCTTTAGGATTGTTTTAACCTATTGTTAATGATCTACAATTGATGG
Organism: Lumnitzera racemosa; assembly: GCA_024138005.1. NCBI lineage: Eukaryota > Viridiplantae > Streptophyta > Magnoliopsida > Myrtales > Combretaceae > Lumnitzera > Lumnitzera racemosa. Next base: position 57,037,054 of record JAMXBC010000009.1, on the reverse strand, counting down.
AATATTCCGATTTTGATTGAGTTTCTTACCCCATTAACAGAAAATTGATTAATGGTTATTGTATTTTACTTGGCACACTACAACAAATTGAACATAATAGGGCATGCTTTCTTAGGTAGGTAGGCTGAAACCACCCATAAAAAAACTTGTAAGGGCGGGTACTACTTTTTAGGCAGCAAGATAATAATTTAATGGAAGGAAAATTATTTTAATGAAAAAAATCGACTGCCTTTCCTTTCCTTTAATTTAATAAGAAATCTTAAATTGAATCAGCGTATCTTCCTCACTCTCTTTCTCTCCCTCTCCCATTCACAATTTATCAAAAACTTGACTTTAATGCCAAAATTAAATCTTTGTTGAAGATTATAGGAGCAAGAAGGTAGAGAAATGTTGATTCTTTTAAATAACCTTAAACATATCCTCCTCTCTCTCTACACATTGATAGAAAACCCTAAAAACACTTCATCATCTATTGAAAAATTAGGTTTGGAAAATTAGATCTCCAGTAACCCTCTCTATCTTCAAGATTCGTTAAGTCTCCACAACATACTCTGTGACCCTTTCTCTCTTTACTACTTATACTCCTTAACTAGTGAGTACTAGCTCTTCTCCCTCCTCTAGTCAATATTTGATGTGTTTTGGTTTTGAGCTTAATTTTGGAAAGTTTTGTTTCGAAGCTAGATCTTAGTCACCATTTGATATATGGGTTTATCTTAGTTTGGGTTTTGTTTCGAATCTAGATCTGAGTCATCCATTTGATATTTGGGTTTATCTTAGTTTGGTGTTTATTAAACTAAGTTTAAAGTGTTTGATTTGTCCTATTATTTGAAATCTATATTCTTTTAGCAGTACTCTAGTCTTGATTTAATTTGTTTCACTAGGTTTTAGTTATGGTTATTTTCTATTTACTATGACTTTTTTTTTTATGTTGCTAATGGTTTTCTATGTTAAACTGGCTAATGCTAGTGCAATGAAGGTTACCCTTTTACTAGATATGTTGCTAATGATGTTTAATTTTTTTCCCTTTTCATTCTTTAGTTGAAATTTTGAAGTTCAGGTTAAACACTCCCAATTCACATGTAAATATAATCAATGAGGCCAATAATGCTTAATGTATTCTTTGATACAAGTAAGGTTACTCATGCTTATGTGTTATGGAGTTCTATTTGTTAAAGACCTTTACTATCTTAATGTAAGTTAGCTTTTATGGTGTCATTTTTTTTTATTGTCTTATTGGATTTTTTTAGGAACTAAATTTGCAAATGATAATTGTTTAGGAATTAAATCCGTTTACATGAAGATCAGTTGCAATCGCATCGATTTGTAAAATTGATGTCTTTTCTAAGCTAGGATCTTGTAGTATTTAATGGTAAATATAATCTCAAAAGAAGGTACGTGTGCCGGAAATGAAATAATTTTATTCTTCTAATGTTCACTAAGTTGGGTATGAGTTTATGTTTTCCCTTAAATAAGGGCTATTATTCTATCAAAGCCAATTGCCGGTGTATTTAAGTTAATGGAAAATCTTGTGGTTGTGTAAGATAGGTTACACTAATTAGGAATATATTTGTGAGTTTGTTTGGTTATAATACATTGCGTCTTTGATATTTTATTATTTTGAAATTGTTCATGATATAAATCTTTTGATTAGCACATTTTGATAGGTATATGGTTTGTAACTTCTAGTTTTAGATCTCTAGTCATCAATGGTCTATTGATTTGAACGTAATTGTTCCATGGATAAATTATTAATTGGTCAATCAAAGTAATGAATACCTCCTCAAAATCCTACATACCAGATACTTCAATCCTTAAGCACGGTAGAATTTATAATGAGACCTACTATCCTTTTCGTTTTTCAATATATTAAAGATGTAAAATATCGTATGCTTCTCTTTCCCCTTACCTTAGAGTATGCTAACTATTAGTATCTGGACTACGCCTTACTAACTTTTCATAGGAGGAAAGATATTTGGCTAAGAGAAAAGTAGTTGTTTATGATGATTTTATATTTTGCTAAATTTTAGGGCACAATTTATGTTATAAGATTCATTATAGGTGTTTGATGGAAAAGAAAGTCTTTTGTTTTATTTGGTTAATTCCACACCTTATTTTCACCTTTAAAATAACTGAATGATCTATTTAATTATAAAAATGATTGAAAAATGGAAAGCAAAGTGATTCCTTATGTGATAGTTTCTGAAAACTATTTTAGATATGAAAAACTCATTAGTGTAGCACTACAATTGTTTTTGGTTTGGCTCTTTAAAGAATTATTTATAAAGTACTTACCCCCAAATCCCCTAACCCAAAGGAGGAGTAGAGTCAGATGACATCATTTATGGCTCAATTCTCCAACCATTTTTACATGCTATTCTATATTAACTTTCTCTAACTTTATTCCATCCCATAGTATTTGCTCATTTGTGGAAAATTAAGGATTCTTAAACGTTAAACAATAGTCAAGTTGAATGGTATTCCCTGTTGCAAACTATGAAAGCTAGGAGAATGGTTATTCAACCACTATTACAGTTGGTTAGTCATCTATAACTAGCTATTACTTAGGTAATTTGCTTCACATCACTTTTAGTTTTAGTTATTTTTTAGTTTCTTTTTATTTAATTTCAAATCTTCTTTTGATAATTTAATATTTTGAAATTTTCGATTAGTAGATTGACATGGACAAAAAGAATGATCCTCTAATCCCATAATTAGATGATTCCATAGTAAAGGTAATAATGAGGATGATGATGATTTTATTGACAACAACATTAGTGAGAGGGAGATGATACTCAATCAAGTGGTGAAGGTGATGAAAGAATAGTCACTTTTCACCTTTTTATTTGAGGATGAACAAGTATCGATTCCAACTCATTTAACATCCTATTAAATTTTATGTGGTGGTTTACCTAAATTACTAGTAAGTGGAAAAGACCATATGAATATAAATTGTCATAACTTAACTTGTTAGGATTAAATTATATGATATGATGAAATAAGATTTGAGATAATATATAGATGATTGAAGATTAAGATTTTCCAGCTATAATTATAGGTTGTCCATAATCGGCTTTTACTATATTGGTATAGTGTGGAATTCTCTGTTAAACCAATGAATATATCATTTTTTTTTAGGTCTTAAGAACATGGTTGAATTTTTTTATATCTCCCTGGATAATGAGTGGTCCTAAATATTGTTTTCCATTGTCTAATCCTATTACTTATAGGAATTCACTTGCTTCTCTCAAATTTGATGTGCTCTTCTAATGGTAGTATGGTTGTTGGGATTACATTTTTTGATAGAGTTTAGACATAAAGGTAAGATGAAGTATCTTTCATAAGTTATGAAGTCTTTTAGAAACTGATGTACTGTTATAATCATCTAATAAGTATTTTTTTATTTATTTATACATGCTATAGTGGATAATTGGTGATGTGTTTTTTATAATTTGGGTATGTTTTCCTTATATATCTTTTAACGCTCACAATAACATGTAAATAATGGTACTTACTTGTTACATTCCTTTAAAAGGATTTATAATGCTTTGAGATGCCAAATCTTGATTTATATCATTGGCTATGTTTTATATTTTTTAGTTTTATTTTTTTTTCTCCATTGCAGATAAATAATTTATTTTAGTAATTTCCAACAGTAATTCATCTTTTGACATTCATTAATGTAGTTACTAGACTCAACACTCAACATAAACATTTATTGATGGGATCTAAATTTGAGTGTGCAAATGTACGTTTGTCAAATTTCTAAAATGCTACACAAGTGTACATAGGTTCTTGGTATTTGTTTGTTGGAGAAATTATGAATGTCATATTTAATGATTTGATTTATATGTATTTTCTTCTAAATATGTAAAAATTCTAATGCTATAATCATTATTGTAACTAGAAAAAAGAGGAAGAAATGGATATAGCTTATGAGAACTGACTTGGGAACTCATTAGCGGAATTTAATTTGTTTCGATCACATTAATTGCTAGCTTGATTATCATAAATTTTTCTACGAAATTAAAATTTTTTATATTTCCTTGTATTTGTCTTACTTTGATATTTCTTGAAGATCATTGCTTTTTTATCATGACTTCTAATGAGATTTATGCTTCCTAATTTGATAGTCTAATTTTAAGCAATTTCAGTGTTGAATTGATAATTAGCTTATGCTATAATAATTCCTTGATGATCATGAATTGTTATGGAAGTATAGTTTTGACAATTTCTAATGCTTATGTTTCCTTAGATGTTTAGTTTATGTAGACTTGTTAGTGATACAAACAAATGATTTAGAGTTGTTCTTCTATCTAAGATCTAAGAAACACCCAAATGGCCATAGATTAAACAGAACATCAGGTGCCAATTATTTAAAAGTAACTGGTTAAAGATAAGAGAAATAAAATTCCTCTTTTGAGGTTACTATAACATGGGATTTTAGTGAACTGTATGTCTAGACATAGGGATCTTGCTACTTAAAATATGCAATTCAAGGCATTGGTTGTGTACTTGCTAAAACCTTTGATTGATAGTTTATTGAATTCTCGTAATGGGAAAATAGAGGTGCATTACTTACCAAAAAAGAAAAAAATAAAATAGAGATGCATTATCTTATGAAACAACAGTTGAGTTTGTACCTATGTAGTAATTAATGACCCTACCAATTTAATATTTTTATTATTGAAGGTTTCTAAAATAATAATACTCCATGGATGATCTGATTAGCACTTTAATTTTCTTATCCAAACAGGCTCATTTTCAAGATGGAGAGACTATAGCCACTTTACTCTAAAGTCCTTCCATATTAAAATTTCCATGCCTACTTTCAATAAAACAGATTTGGTACCTACACCTTTAAGTTAAGTAGACCCATTTGTTTTGTAAAGGTTGCCTGTAGAGTTGAAATGTGGAATATTTCAACTGATATATGCAAATTAGAGTCTTAGGAGTTGCAAACTTGTTGGAGTCAAGGGCATAGATATATTGAAGAACATGGTTTACAAAATTCTTGGTTCTTTTAGAACCTTTGGCCATGACATATAACATGGTAGTACGATCTTTGAGCAATTTTAAGTCAACATTTGAGTCTGTTGTTAAGCTAGAGGCTTCATATGTTCTTTGTTGTGATATACGTACTGTGCTACATTTATATTTAACTTCTTTCCCTTTTATTAATTAAGGAATTTGCTTTTAATTGATAGTTGATATATTATGATGATTCTAACATTTAATACAGGTTTTTGAATTGTTATATATTTGCAACTAAATATAGTTGCTTTGATATATATATATATATATATATTAATAGTAAATGTATTTTTTTTTAATAAAAAAGTTAGGCTCATTTAAGGTGGGCATAAGTTCCCTAATATAATTATGCCAATAAATTTTTCCTTACTATAAGGGTAATCATTCTCACCCGAATGGAGTTATGGAGAAAAAATTTTGGTTACTTTACAAGGTAGCTATAGCTACCTTACCAACCTTATACTAGGGTATATCCCTTTTTACAACGGTTATGACTGTCTTAAGGACCTATCGTAATAGAAATCAAACTACCGGACTCTTGACCTAAACCCAAGCCTGAGCTCAAGGGTTGGAAAGCATAGACAGGCGAATTCTTTCTTTATGACCTACCACCGAGGAGTTTGAGCTACTGCAATTTGTCGACTTGATGCACTGGTCGATTTAAACCCTTTTACACTTATCATTCGTCTTTAGCTGCTGACCTGAACTACACTCGAGCATTAGTTCGACTCGTTTAACCATCAGAGTAGAGGTTTCATTTGAGTAAGTTGTATTTGAGTTTTTGTGAAGTAGTGTTTGTTGTGGTAATGCATTGAAATTGTGTAAAGATTCACTATAATGTTCAAGTAAGCAAAAGAGTGTAGTAGTTTTCTTTTGTGTATACTCTATTTTGCCTTATTTCGAACACCCGAAAACACAGTAAATTCCAGTTGTGTTGATTGTTCTTTAGAGAAGTTGCTGTATTTACAGACTATTTAAACCTTTGTGAGGGAAAGTATGTGTTTGTGTTGTTTGGTATAAAGGAATGTATCTGTTGTTTCTTAAAATCTAACTTTGTTACTAATCTTTATTGAGGAAAATGATGGATCCAAGTGTTAATGCTGTATTGGGGATGACAATAGTAGTGTTTTCACCATGGCTAACAGCCCTAGGGTACCTCTTGAAGTATAGACGAAAGACTTGATAAGGTAGCTAACCTCATAGTTGATTTAACTAGAGTTGTTCATGTCATGGCTTATCGACCTACTAAGGCTTTATAGAGTACTCCATAAGTTGCTCGACTCAGTAGAGGACAAATCTTAGCTTGATAAGCTCAAGTTAGAGGAGTAAGAGGGCTAGTGCGACGAAGGATTAATTTGGGTGATATGGATGATAAAGAGGAAGAAGAGTACGAAGAAGAAGAGTGAGCTCGAGCACCTTGAGCTACCAACCATGTGAAGCTTTAGATTCTAAGCTTTAATGGCTTTGGAAGCATTGATGACTACTTAGACTGAGAGGAAAAGATAGAGTATGTTTTTTATTATTACTAATGTGAGGACTAAGAGAAGGTAAGGATTGCTGCTATTGAATTCTTAAGATATGCCGTGATGTGGCGAAAGAACTTCCAGGTTATAAGAAGACAAGAATGATACTAAGACATAAATACTTTACCTGAAATGAAGAGGATACTTAGAAAAAGATTTGTGTTGGATACCTATTTGTAAGATACTTTTGCTTAGCTTCAAGATTTACGACAAGGAAGTCGAACTATTGATGAATATGTTCAAGAATTCCAAATACTTATGATATGCTGTGAAGTGGATGAGTCATAAGCCTAAACAACATTTAGATTTCTTAGTGGATTAAAATGTGACATTCGAGATATTGTGGACTTTCAACAATTCACTACATTGGATGAGGTTATAAGAATAGCTTAGTGAGCGGAAAGGCAGAGGAGGAATAAGCTGAGCCGACCTCTACAATCAAATTGACCTATTTAAGGAAGTTTCCGAGCATAGCATAGTGCTAACCTTACCAGAAAGGTAGATATCCAAGATGAATAGAAGGGTTGACTTGATGGAGATGTACGGGCGAGAACATATGAGAAGGGACAGGGATTTAGAAGGAAGACAAGCCAGATTAAGTGCTTTACGTACTAAAAGTTTGGGCACATGGCTGCTTAGTATTTGAACCGAAGGATCATGATTATTAAAGGAGATGTTTCGAAGATTGAAGTAGATAGCATAGATGAGGAACTAGAGAAGGAGAGAGAAGTGGAACAAGAGATTCATGTTAATGATAACCTGATTGAAGAAGATATGTTTGCAGAGCACTTAGATAAGTTGACTTTGGTTATCTGACGTATAATGAGTTTAGAACCCTTTACCAAGGAGGAATAGAGAGAGAACTTATTCCACATCAGTTGCAAAGTGAATGAGTAGGTCTATGCATTGATAATGGATAATGAAAGCTGCACCAATGTAACATCCATTAACCTAATTAGGAAGCTTAAGTTGTTGACTATTACACATTTGAAGCCATACAAGTTACATTGGCTAAACGAGCAGGGAGCATTACATGTCACTCAGTAGGTCTTACTGTCAATCTCTATTGGAAATTATTCTAATGACATTCTTTGAATGTACTGCCCATGTGTAAATCTTATGTGCTGCTTGGCCGACTATGGCTTTTTGACAGGAGAGTTATATGTGATGGATTTAGGAACACTTATGTATTCGAGAAAGATGGGAGGAAGATTACGTTGAATCTTATGACACCTAGTCAAGCTAGCAATTTGTAAGCTAAACATACTCGAAGATCACAGAAGGCTTTGGTGTTGAGTAGAGCTGAACTCTGAAAGGCTATTAAAGTTGATGTACCGATCTTTCTATTGATTAGGCGGTTACTAGAGATGAAGGAGTAAGGTGAACTACCTTTAGAAATCAGAGACCAATTGGATGAATATGTTAACCTGCTTCCATAGCAGTTACCCGAGAGATTACCCCCATTTAGAGGCATTGAACATTGCATTAACTTGATACCCAGCATTGCCTTACCAAACAAACTAGCTTATCAGATAAACCCTAAATAAGCTGCTGAACTTCAGAGACAAGTAAATGAACTGTTAGTAAAGGGTTATGCAAGGGAGAGTCTTAGCCCTTGAGCCGTACTTACATTACTTATGTTGAAGAAGGATGGAACTTGGCATATGCGTGTAAATAGTAGAGTTGTCAATAAGATTATGATCAAATATAGGTAACCCATCTTAAGGCTAGACGATGTGTTAGACAAATTGAGTGGTGAGAAGGTATTTAACAAGATTGATCTAAAGTCTAGATACGACTAAATTCAAATGAGATAAGGGTGAGAATGGAAAACTACTTTTAAGACTCGATATGGCCTATATGAGTGGATGGTCATGCCTTTTAGACTATCAAATGTCCCAAGTACTTTCATGAGGCTAATAAATCATGTTTTGAGAGATTTGATCAGGAAGTTTATTGTCGTTTACTTTGACAACACCCGTGTCTATAGTGCCAACGTGGTAATGCATCCTAACCACCTCCACACTGTTTTCGATGTCCTTTGAGCAAAAATTTTTTTTAGAAACTTAAAGAAATGTTATTTCTGTTAGGAAGAAGTGATCTTCCTAAGATATATGGTTAGAGGAAGAGGATTGAGAGTGGATCATCAGATAGTATGAGCTATTGTTGAGTGATTGACCTTAATCTCTTGTATCGAGGTAAGAAGTTTTCATGGATTAGCATCATTTTGCTAATGCATTATCCAAGGATTCAGTACAATTGTAGTGCCTTTGATTGAGTTGATAAAGAAAAATGTAAAGTTCAAGTAGGGAGAGAGAGAAGAGAAGAGTTTTGTTGAGGTAAAAGTGAGTTTGGCCTCGGCTTTAGTCTTGGCTTTACCAAACTTTAATAGAGTATTTGAACTTGAATGCGATGCATCAGGAGTTGACATTAGAACTATGCTGATTTAAGAGGTCGACTTGTCGCTTATCATAACGAGAAGCTTAGAGGAGTACAATTGAATTATTTTACATATGACAAAGAGCTTTTGGCCCTAATCCTAACTCTTCACGTATGGTAACATTATCTTTTATCAAAAGAATTTATTGTACATATAGATCATGAGTCCTTGACATATTTGCGAGGCTAATCTAAAATCTCTAAGCACCAAGCTTAATGGATTGAATTTTTGGAGGGATTTAATTTTGTCATTTAGTATAAGCAAGGCAAGAACAATATAGTTGCCAATGCTCTGTTAAGAAGACATGTTCTTCTCACTAAGTTGCAGATTGGATTATTAAGGTTTACAAGAATTAAGGAACAATATCAGAATGATTCTCGTTTTGGCCTTATATATAGGCACTATAGAGAATGAAGAACGGTAGATAAGTACCATATAGAGGACAGTTATCTGTTCCGAGGTAGTAAGTTATGTATGTTGACTTGTTTCATAAGGGAGCTACTGGCGAGAGAAGCCCATGGTGAAGGACTTTTTAGACACTTTAGAGAGCGGAGAATGAATGAATTATTGAATGATAGATTCTTCTAGCCTAGAATGAGGTGTAATATGCATTGTGTGATTAAGGGATGCACTATTTGTAAGAGAACAAAGAGTCCAGCAGAGCAAGGGATAGCAATGCCCCTACCTGCTCTTACTAAACCATGGGCTGAACTAAGTATAAACTTTGTTATTGGATTACCTCAAACTACCAGAGGTAAAGATTCTGTGATGGTTGCTGTAGATATGTTTGCCTTGCACCAAAACTAACGATGCTTCAATTATTGCTTTGTTTTTGCAGGAAGTAGTTCGCTTGTACGTAATACCGAAGAGTGTGGTGTTGGATCGAGACCTAAAATTTCTAAGCCATTTTTGGAGAACCCTCTAGTGTCAGATGGGAACCAATCTACTATTTAGTACCTTTTACCATCCTTAAACCGATAGCTAGATTGAGGTGGTCAACCGTACCCTAGGATCACTACTCTGAGTTGCAGTGAGGAAGACTTTAACTAATTGGGATATCTACCTGCCCGTGGTCGAATTTGCTTATATCAAGACAGTACATGCTATTACTAAGTAAACCCCATTTGATGTTGTCTATGGTTTTAACCCCAAATGACCCTTCAATCATACCCTGATGATGCCCATTGACTTAAAAGATCCAAAAACAAGAACTAGAGCCCAGTCCATCCAACGGATCTATCAACAAGTTACCTAGTAAATTGACTGAGCTGCCAAAAAGCTAAAAGAGAAAGGCAAAGGAAGAAAGACTAAGCAATTTCAGCCTAGAGACCAAGTGTGGTTAAACTTAAGTAAGGAAAGATTCCTTAATAAGAAGAAGAATAAGCTATCTACCCACGCTAAAGGATCGTTTATGATACTCCAGAAGATTAATGGCAATGTATACCAACTTGAGCTTCCAAAAAACTTTAGAGTATCAAACGTGTTTAATGTTGCCAACCTCGGTCCTTACTGACTTGATGAGAACTTAGATGAGGACTAGTTAGATTTGATTCCAAATCCAATGATAGAAATCAAACCATAGAACCCTTAACTTGAGCTTGAGCCCAAACTTAAGCCCAAGCCCAAGCCTAAGCCTAAGGGCTGGAAAGCATGGTTAGGTGAATTTTTTCTTTACGACCTACCACTAAGGAGTTTTAGCTACTACAATTTACCGACTTGATGCCCTGGTTGATCTAAACCTTCTTGCTCTCATCATACGTCTCCAGCTGTTGACTTGCATTACACTCAAGCATTGGCTTGGCTCATTTAACCATCAACTCAGTTGATCTGAATCTAAGCCATACTAAATACGTCCAAGGCAAATTCACCTTGAAAGAACTATATGCTTAGATCGTATAATACCTTAGGGTCTTGAGCTAATACGATTACCTTAGGTTTTAAGCACCCTAATTTTGGGTGTTGGGTAATGTTATATATTTTAATTCAAACTTCATAGTAAGGTTAGAAAAGTTAGACAGAGTATCTTAATAAAGTCAATTTCTTGAAATATGCTATATAAAAGGATTAATTTAAGAAAAATGTCAAGTTACCGATAAAGTCGATAATTATCGAAAGTGTAGAATTTAAGCTTTTAGATATATAGGGATATTAGAGATAAGTTATTTAACTTATAAAATACAAATGAAATGTAATTACATAGAAAATACATTACATGTATTAAATATATATAGATAATAATATTAAATTATCAAAATAAGGTAAATTAATATAAAATAATAGAAAATATTCTAGAAGATAATTTGATGAGTCATCAAAATGATGTGGCAGCATGGGAATAACTTGAAAATATGAGTCATCATAAGATTAACAAGGATATAACACTTGGCGCCTAATCAACATGTAGGAAAATAAGGACATAGCACATGTCAACCTACTTTTTGACATGTAAAAATTCTAAAACCTATAAATAGGATCCTAAATCTCATTTACAATATTTTAGGGACTTAAAAACACAAGAAAATAATTTTAAGAAATTAGAAAAAATAAAATAGAAAAAACACAAAACCAAGGAGTAAGTTGGTCTAGGGCAGTTCACTAAGCTATCGACAATTCGACTTGAAGCCACCTTAAGGTGAGAAGGTCCACCATGAGAGGAGTTGGGCTGACAAGGTGTGACAACTAGTTCATGCGAACTCATTTTTTGCTCGTAAGTTTTTTTAATTTCTAAAGATGTCAAATGATGTTAATTCATTATGACATTTGATTTTTTTGAGGTTTATTTTAGGTATAGATTAATGTAATAAGTTTAATTTAATTAAATAATTAGTAAAAATATAAGGTTCTTAAGAAAATGCCTTGTTTTAGTGAAAATTGAATTAAATTTTAAAAATATTAGATGATGTTGTTTCAATCTTAATTTTTCTATATAATACACTTAATATATAAGTTTAATTATGGTAATAAGAATTTTTAAGCATGTTTATTATTTTTTTATAATTATTTTGAATAAAACTACCGGTTTTATCAAATCATTGAAATAATTAGTTTTTTATGAAATTAATGAATGAGTCCTACATATTTTGACTTATGGAGGTTTATAAAGATATTTAAAACACTTAGTTTTTATCACACACATAAATTTTTTTATTTACCCTAATTTTTTGTAATTTCAAGCTAAAATCGTTATTTTAGTAAAAATAGATGATAGCCAGTTTAGTGTAATTGATGATAAAAAATTAAACTTATTCGATATTTTTGTGAGTTCATAGTGTTTTTTCGTAGAATTAATCGGGCTCATATATTATTTATTATGTATTTTCCTAGTATAAACCTATATATTAGCTTAATATATGATATAATAATTAGTACTAATGAGATGTTTGTTGAATTTGTAAAAGATTAGTATTTCTGGGTACATAATAGATGCTAACCAGCTTGGGTAATATGAAGTTTTAGGATTTTTAGTCTAAGACTAAAGTTTATTCGAGTTAATTACAAAATTATGATAACATATGGTTAAGTTGATAGTGAGAAAGGGTATTTTTGGGCTTCTAACCATATCGATCAATCTTGTTTCTTAAGATATATTAATCGTAATCAAAATAATGATCATGATGATATAAAGTTTACTGAAATTGAATAAGAAATGAGTAAAATATAGTCAAATGAAGTTTAAAATTGCAGTTGTGACAAGTTACAAAAGATCAGGTTCCACCATAGTTGATTTGGAGATTGTGTTTATATTTTCTAAGGTGTAATAAGTAAAGAAGGACTACATCACAAAGTTTAGGATTTTGCACTACTATTAACACTAGGTAAGTGAACTTAACCTATGCTTAGATTAGATATATTGCTACTCATAACATTGTGTGTTGTTTGATGTTGTGTTGATTGAATATGATTTTATCTTAGGTAAACTAACATGCTACCATGGTGGATGCTGATGTGGTGATTTTGAATACCGGTAACTATATCTTGTTTAAACTGTTATACTATTATATTTGGTGTTGATGTGGTGTTACAAATGGTTGTACTAACTAAGAAAGTTGAGTGATTGCTAACTCAATCTTTTAGGTATTCACTTAAGTGAATCCTAAGTAAAATATTAGATTTCCATTAGGGAGAGATCAAAAACTATACTTAGATAACTAAGTTGAATAAAATTTGAAGACAGATTGTGGTAAATGATATATTTGAGTTGTTATTGCATGGCATGGCATAAAAAGAGACCTATAAGTCAAAATTTTCAAAATAAGTCTTCCAAGTGATCAAGGAAAAACTATGGCTTTAAAAGCATATAGATTCTCATTACCTGAGCAACTTGACTATTTTGATAATCTAATTTGGTAGATTACAATGTATAGTCTAATTTGGTAAAACAAAGTTGGGGGTCCTACTCTCAGGTAGCTCCTTATTGCTTCTAGGTTTCTAGACGTTATATCTAGATGCTTAAGTATGTCGACTAACTAGATAATTATATTGGAAGGGTATAGGATATTGGTACCAACATATGCCACGTACATGCGTATAGCATACTAAATTGCTAGCAATAAATGCTCGACTGGTCTAATGTGCTCGTAGAGTTGAATTTGCTAGTTATGATTGAAACATTTTAGTTGTGATATAACCTATATTATATTGTTTGTTATCTACTTTCACTTAGCCTCATTAGTTGAGGGGATAAAATGTTTTATCTCAAGTTAACAGTATCGTGAAGGGCCCAACACCAGGGGGATGTATATTGAGAGCGTTAGTTGAATTCATTGACTTTTAGATAAAACTTGTACTAAGTTGAGGGTCCTACTATTTTGAAGATGAAAAAAGAAAATAAAAGAAATGGTTCATGTTTTGATGTAAGTATTATATTGTACATATAAGTTGTAGTCAAATATCTAGTTAAACTTTGTTGTAAAACTCTCATTATTGCATAAATAAAGTTTTTTTTTTTTTTGATAAATAAGCAGGTTGAGTTAGTTTTTAACAGGTGTTCTTGTATGATGGTACATTCCATGCTAAACTATGATGTAACAGATTGGTACACTTGACCTACCATCTTTGCTTGGTACCTCGGTTCAGCAATCACCACCATGATCATACAAAATTGTCTTTTCTATCAGAAAGTCATCCATCCATAGGGAGCTATATGTTTGAGCAATCATGTGCCAGAATCCTCCGTATAAGATACCCACTTTTGTTGTATTTTCAATTATATCCTTTATTATTCCTTATACATTACCCCTTTAGTCTTTTTTATTTATAGGCAGGATACTCTAACTTTCAAGTATAAATACCCACTATACATGTAGCTGCAAAGCATCATCATTACATCATAGAATATTGAATATACTCTTCGTGAATATTACTCTTGTTAGCTTGTTTGCTTATTTCACTTTTATCCTAACTCTTAAGCAAGGCTAAGAGGTGAATAACCTCATCGGACCATCTTGTTCATCATATTGAGTTGTACCGTGAGTTCTAGGAAGTTCCTTAGTGCGACATATCTTTGGAGTTATTCGTAGGTTTGCTTGTTTTACTTTTCCTATTTTTGCACAATTCTCATTTCGTTCTTTAAGTTTTTTACAAACTTGGACCCATCCTGCAATCGGCTTTATCTATCTATCCTTGGCTATGGTTCACCTCATATTGCAACACCCCATATGTAGGGCATATGTTCAACCCACTCTTATAGCTTTAGCTGCCCCATTAGACATCCTATTAGGGTTGTTTTGACTACCCTAATAGGTCAAATTTGTTGTAGAGGCAATGCTCTTGTTTCTTGGAAAACAAAGAAATAAGTCACCAAAAGTTACTTTTATAGCTGAGTTAGAGTATTGTAGCATGGCTGCTACCACTAAAGAGTTGATGTGAATTTCATATATTCTTAAGGATTTGGGTGTGAATGTTTCTTTACCCTTAACTTTGTGTTGCGATAACAAATCTATTCTTATGATTATAACGAATCCTTGTCAACATGGTCAAACAAAACATGTAGAAATTGATTACCATTTCACTAGAGACCATATTCTTCATGTATTTTTGCAAACCTCCTTTGTTCCTTCTAACCTTCAGTTAGCAAACATGCTTTTAAAGCTTGTTGGGATAGCTTCTTTGCAATTTATTTGTTCCAAGTTGGGTCTTCAAACATATTCAACTTGAGGTGTGGGGGTGGGAACTCATATTTATTTATGATATTTGTACCATTTAGATTAGTCAGTTGTAGCTTCGCTTGTTTTTCTGTTTTCTATTTTATTAGTCCACGTTAAATTACTACACGTCAAAGTATTAGCTAGCTAGACTAGAGTTAGTTAGTAGATTGAGTCATATAAATTGCTCCTTACTTATAGAACATTGAATTCATTTTTTTTTCATCTTCCATATACAAGTTGGTTTTCTTTCTATCAAAAACATGAGTTTCGCATCTATAATTTCTTGAAGCAACAGAGCGAAATTCACATATTCACATGTTTTCTCCCGACAACAATACTAAGATAACTGTTTCTGAATTCGCCCGACAATACGCCTATGGTTTCTAGGCTACTAAAAGGAAGCAATTTATATTTGGCCTTTAGATGGGACTCTCCTCAAACACTGCTTGATACAAGGTAAACTCCAATGGTTTTCCTAGGAAAAGTGATCTCACTTTTTGTGATCATACTGGCAGATTATTCCTTGTTTAGCCTAAACTTTAAGGGAACCTTTGAAGGGGTAAACTTGCTTTGATTTTTTTATGTTGGCAAAACTATTTTGAAACTCAATTTTATAACGGTTGTTGACTGCTTAATTAAATCATAGCTCCTCCATTTCTTATTACTACAAGAAAATAATATAATAGAAACAGAATCAGAGCTATCAGTTTATTAATAATCCTTATAGTTGTCAATATTTCATAATTACCCTTTTGTAGTTTAATCCGAGTCCTAGGACATCCTAAAACGATTTGAGTGAACTCAAAGAATCATTTTCTTTTGGTGAAGAAGGTCAAAATTTCTTTGTCTTCTATTGCATTCCCACCATTATATGCTACTTTGTCAGAAAGGAAAAAAAAAAAAAAGTATGAAGAACTTATGGCGATTGTTCATCATATATGTTAATGTGTAATTGGTGAGGATACCGAGAAAAAAAAAAACCGTTGGGAAGAAATGTAAAATCTTAGATTCGGAGAAAGGAAGAAAGGAATCAGCATGTTGATAAAATTGTAAAAGTAAGAAATTGAACTGACGATTCATTTAAAAACCAAAGTATATATAAAGGATATAAATGAATGAATACTATCAGACTCTTCCTTTTTTTTTTTTTTTTTTAATCAAGATGGTATACCTAGTCTATGGTTAGACTTAGGAAAAGGCTGAATCTGATCTATGAACTAGATTAAAATCGGCTTAGCGGTTTACTGAATCGACTTAGACCTATGAATTATGCGTTTAAATTGTAGCTTGACTCATTAGGTTTGGTGGGTTAGTGTGGTTCAATGTGCTAAACTCGTTGAATTGGTGAGTCTAAAGCCGGGTTGAAGGAATCGACAATTTAACCTGCCGGTTTAGACTCAAAAATTAAAAGAAAAATGAAAAATGAAAGTTTTTGATAAATTAAATTTAAATATTCTCTCTAATTAAAATATAAAATAAAATTGAATATATATTATTACTTATATTTAGAAGTTAATATCAAGATCGAATAATATATATAAGTTTATAAAAAAAATTATTAAAATTTGTATATTTTAATATTAGTAAAAGTAGATAGTTATGGTGTAAAATATATTACTTTAACTACCAAAAGAGTTTTTCAAAAAAAAAAAAAAACCACCAGAAAAGAAGTGTATTTATAATTTAATACTATTAAAAGTCATAAGAAATATATTTATGTTATATATAAAATAGCGAGTATATTATAAATATTAGATAGATACGATTCTATTTATAATATTAGTTTAACTCTCACATAGATTATATTATTTTTGAAGTTTCCTTTGAAGTAATAAAAGAGCATAGTAAGTATTGCCTGTCGTAAATTAAGTCTCACATTGATTATATTAGCAAGCTTTCTTTGAGATGTTGCCTATAAAAAAAAGTTTACTTATTTAATTCATTAATTGTAGGCTTAAAATAATAATTATGCATTATTGAAAATGCAAATTATTAATATCGTGCTCAACAATTAATAGAGTATGAATCATTGATCTTAATGCTTAATAATTAATAGAGTGAAATAAGTAAAATTTTATATTCTTGTGATTTATTAGTGGTTTTTTTTTAATAAAAAATAAAGATGAAAGAATTTTTTTTTCCCAATTGTTAAAAAACAAATTAGGCGGTTTATAGGCTAAGTGACCAGCCTAAGCCACGTCGGTCCCGGTTTAAGGGAGACCAAGCCCTTGACCTGGCAGGTTTCGGCAGGTTCTGGGCTGGGTTTGACCTGGCCCCAAGTTTATCTATGGCTTGTGGGAAATAGTTGGAGATTTTGTAGATCTCATTATTAAAATTTAAATGAAATTTGATTAAAAACAAAAAGATGAAGATGTGGAAGAAGGACGGTTCTTCAATCTTCATGTCGAAAAAAACCCTAACTAATAATTGCCACGTGACCATATAGGTTGGGTAATCTTTTAGACAATGATTTCGAAGTATAACCTTAAATCTTTGATTAATTAGACACGTTGAATCGTTCTTACTATTCCAAAAAAAATAAAAAATAATAAAGAAAGAAAGCTTGAAAAGATCGAAAACCACCCTTCAATAATATGTCTTTGAGTTTAAATAAAGTTTTCAAGCTTTCTACCATATTTTCCATCCCTACGTAATGTGGAATGAAGACTTTATTTTGTAAACGTCCACTATTGTTCTATTGAAGATAATATTGGGTCTAATTAAGTTTTTTAGCAATCGTAGGTACTTCAATAATAGTTTCATGTGTTCCAAATAATTATTTTTAGCTTCTTTTGGTCATTGAGTAATTAATACAACTTAGGAAATTAGATTTGGGGAATTTATTAGGACTAATGTTTTATGTTGGGAGGTAAAAACTAACAGGTTGAATATGATGTGTCAACAATTCCATGTGAACTCAGACTTGGGCGGCGGGCCAAATCGGCTATGAACTGTCAATTCACGGGCTGGAAATACGGTGAACTATAATGGACCCGTGAGCCGATAGTTTCAGGTTGGTTCAATAGGCTCAACTGTTTAAGGGTCGATTCGAGGACCTTAAACTGTTTTTTTTTTGTTTTTTCTTATTTTTTTATTTTTCTTTTCTTTCTATAATTTTTTTTTCCTTTTCCCTTGTCGAGCCTTCAACGTTTTTTTTTTCTTCCCACCTTCCATAAAGTATACATTACAAACAGATAAAAATTAAAATATAGAAATGTCTCTAATAGTATGAAAAACTAATCTGATTGAGTAGATTAAAGTGGTCAGAGGAAAAATATTTTTTCCAGTATTTTACGGTCGCTCAAAAGGTATATACATATTTACTAATCAGAATCAAATTACCATAGTTCAGTTTAGATTTTTAGAAAATCTTTAGTCTATTAGTCAATTTTACGTTTTGTGAAAAGAATCTAAGTATATGCAAGTATCCAATTTAAATTTTTTGAAAAAAATAATTTTACTCAGTCATAATTTGAAAAACCTTAATGCTAGATTACCACTTTCAGGAAAACTATGCCATTTATTTATTTTTAATAATTGGGAAAAAGGATTTTTCTATATGATAAAACTTTTTTGAACCATGATGAAAAGAAAACTTACTATGTCTCCTCTTGAGATAATTGTTTATGTTTGTAACCAGGAGTGGAACCCGTGGCTAAGCTTAGGCTTCTATTAGATCTGTTCCAATCACTGAAGTAATTATCCTCTTCACTTGATATCCCACATGGTTTTTGCCATCTATAGGTTGTCTTGTATCAATCTTTTGTGCAAGCACTTGCCTCAACATTGATCATAGATAGGGAGGTTTGGCAATCGCCGACAATCAAGCTTACTATACTAAACACTTACTCAATGGTGACCGTTGAATCCATAGCAGCGAGTAGTTTATAGGCGATGTGAGATACGAGTGGGTAGTCCCTTATGTGCCTTTGCCACTACTTTAAAATATCGAAATCTTTGATGGAGATATTCTTAGAAAATTCAAAATTTGTATTGGTATAGTGATGCATATCAAACATTAGATCACTAGACCATTGCCTCTTCAATTTTTACGCTAATAACTGCTTACCTATAAATGAGTAATATTACTCCTTGGTGGGTAGCGAAGGAGAGATTGATAACTAGTCATTGTATTGACTTTGGTAATGGTTGAGCATCTCTTCTATGTTGGCTATCGCTGCCAACACTTCCTATTGTGCTTTTAAGTTGTATACGTCTTGGGAATCCGTTAGATCATGAATATAATCGTAATAAGTTTTCAAATATATTAGTAATAATTTCACTTTACAACAAGGATTTGGAATAGTTGTTACAAGATAAATGCAAGGAATTTATTTGTAATAGGTTAATCACTTCAATGTCATATTATATACGTATATGTGTAGGTTTGGGTTCTTACAGGCCTGAAGTAGTACACTAAATATACTAATGGTTGATATAACAAATAAGTGTACACTAGGCCTATAAACCTATGAGAAAATATTAGTAGTATCATGAAAAATTTTCAAAACTTTTAGCAACTAGATACATAATCCCAGTCACTGGGGAGAATGTTAACTTCCTGCATGTTGTACATTATGAAGTCACATAGCAGTTTGCTGTAAGGAACTGTGATATGCAACAACTCGTAAGTTGAGTTTTAGTAGTGTTGTACATCCATCTTAAACGTTCGGGACCTCTTTCTGCGCTCTATGTAGAAGTTCCTCTTCTTTTTGTGAAGGGATGGCCTCTTTATTATTATTTTGACAATGTTCTTTGATTGGAGCTATACTTTCCAGCAAAGCTATAATGCCATTCTTAACACACAAGTTAAGAATATGACATGCACAACGTATGTGAAAACCACCCCCCACCCCCAATGCTAGTTGATAGTAATTTTGTAGATAAGATATTAAGGCAGTATTGGCACTTGCATTGTCAAAATTAATAGAAAAATTTTTCCTCACTAATCTATACTCATTCAGGATTTCTCTAATAATTTTATAGATGTTTTGCACCATGTGTTGCTCATTATTAAGATGTCAGTTATCTTCTATCCAGTAAGCAGTAATACCCATGTAAGAATTATTATAAAAAGGATCTATTTATATGTCTGCACATATGGACACATGCATATCGAGGGAAGCAAACTTACCTACGAACTCCCTCTTACTTATGTGGTAGAGCTCCTACATCGCTTGGGTTAACGTTTTATGGCTAAGCTATCACGAGCTAGGGTTAAATGTCTCCTGCTCATATTGACTTTGCTACTTTGATGCACCAGAGTTGAATGATAGGTGCATGTTCGCTAGATATTGTGCCAGGTTGTATTTATACCTCTTTTCATCATACCTCATTAGTAGTTGACTAGATGAACTACCGCCTTAGGCAATTTGTTGCTGTATACTATCTATTCCCACCTCCTCGAGATGCTTTGATCGCAAGTTCCTATTAAGGGTATCTTATCCCTTTCCCGTTTTCCATAAGTAACTTACATTGCAGTAGTTGCAGAATGCCTTTGAGTTCCCCCTTTTATTTGTACCTTTATAGAAATGTGTAGTAAAAATATTAAACTTATTGAGTATAGAGGGCTTACCAGATCTTGAAGGTCTCGAACTACTGGGCCTATGTTGTCTCATATGTTTCTCTTTATTTCGAGAATAATTTTTATCTCATCCTCTTCATCCTCGAACATGCTTACAGGGAAACTCATCCGTGAGGGTTCAAATCTTGTGGGTCATGTAGGGATACTCATACGAGGAGGTTCGAATGTAGTAAGACGTTCAAGGAAACTCATGATAGAGGTTTAAAACTGAGAGGTACTATGCTTCTGTAACTCATGCGTGGAGGTTTAAAGCCAGAAAGTGGTGTGCCACGATTACTCGTATAATGAGGTTCCAGATTTGTCGAGTTTGTTTTTTATAAATTAGTCTTCTTTAAATCGATCAGTATTAAATTTTACTCGTTTAATACTGACCCTCGATTGAGGTTTAAAAAAAAAACCCAATTCTTTAACTTTGAAAGCATTTTTGGAGTCACCACCCGATTGCAGTTGGGAAAGAGAATTAAGTTATAACCAATTGGTTGGATTGATTATAACTTAGTTATCGGTCTATCGATAAAACCAATTTTTGAAACAATTTTTTAAAATGAGAGATTTGGGTTTGGAGGCTATCCTATTAAACCCTAAAAGGTATCTCTTTTAACTTTCCGAATTTAAATTTAACTTTCTGAATTTAAATTTACCTTTCAATATATCCTTATAATGAAATCTATCTACATTCAACTTAATTTAATTCTAAAGGAATAAAATGATCAATTATTTACAAAAGATAAAAAAATTTCATATTTTTAAGTCGCCTTGTGCGTATGAGTATCTATGTACCTGCTATTCAGAATTAAACTTCTGTAATTCACTTCGAAAACTTTAGTATGTTAGTTTATTATTTTTTAAAATCGATCGAGTTTACGTGGTTATCAAATTAGTTTATTCATAGAAAACTCTAAAGGGCCCTAATTGTTGAGTATTTTTATTTTCAAAAATCATTAAAACGTCCTAGTTTTTAGAAAAGGTTCATTATTAATCTTTTTCTTTCTAAAAAAATAATTTTCTAAAAGAGAAATCCTAAAAAAAAAAAAATTAAAACTAAAAAAAAGTCCAAAAATAAGATATATATATGTTTTTTATATTTCTAAGAAACACAACCACTAAACCAATCAATATAAGGTAAATAATAAATAATATATATATAAATACACTCAAGACCGAACCTGATTTAGCTATTGTGTGGTTAGTGAAGTGTTTGGTGTTGGTTAGGAGAGGGTAGAGTAGCAGCTGCTACACAGGGAGCGTAGCCCGTGGATGGACTGTGGCATATCGTGCGTGTGTAATCTGAACAAGCAGTAAGCGTGCGCTAGTCAGGTGTAAGTGATCTTGTCATGTGGACATACAATGGTGTAATTGTGGACAGTTGTGTACACGAGTGTTGAGTGCTATGGACGTGAACTGCGCATCGATGTATGGATGTAGATAGCAGATGGACTATGTATGAGTAAGTTATGCTCGTATGTGTTTAGCAATTGGGAGAGGGATGCTGTTGTTGTGTATGATCAATAAAGTATATGGTGTGAAGTGTTATGATACATCTATAAAGTATATGATGCTACCTATCCTTCTTTTCCCTAACACTATACTATTTTTCCTTTTTCATTATTGATCATATTTACTCTTTTTTGTATGTATTAGGAGTCTCTTTTCTTTATATGCCTTTTTGTAATTTTCTTTTTTTATAATGTTGCCCTACGGACTTACTATAAATAGTCCATTTTCTTTGTAGCTAGAGACTTACTATAAATAGTCTCTTTTCTTTGTAGCCGCATCACGATACACTCCTTTCAAATATTAAACCCTAGAGACTTACTATAAATAGTCTCTTTTCTTTGTAGCCGCATCACGATACATTCCTTTCAAATATTGAACATACTTGTTCTTGTAGCGATATTCCTTTTTAAGCACATTTTCTTATACTCTTATCTAATCTTATAGAGTAGCTCAAGATTAGTGGCGGGTTATATAGTCAGTGGAGGAGGCTTCTGAGTTGATGATGAGAAGGTCTGAGCAATTGTCCAGTGGCTGACTCCTACTACTTGTGTTAACATGAGAAGTTTCTACGGACTGGCTTCATTTTATCGGTAGTTTATCAAGAATTTTAGCACCTTTTCCGTACCACTTACTGAGTTAACTAAGAAGAATACCAACTTCTGATGGGGAGAAAGGGATGGGAAGAGTTTTTTCGGGATAAAAGAAAGATTGATCTCTGCCCCGGTGTTAGTACTACTTGACTTCGATAAAATTTTTGAGTTGGAATGCAATACGTCAGGTATTGGAATAGGCGTTCTCTTAATGTAGGAAGGCTGATCAATTGCTTTCCACAATGAGAAGCTCTAAAGACCCCGGTTGAATTACTTAGTGTATGATAAAGAGCTTTTGGCACTGATTCAAGCACTGCAAGTATGGTAGCATTATTTACTACCGAGAGAATTTGTCATATATACTGACTATAAATCATTGAGGTACCTTTGAAGTCAAACCAAGTTGTTACAGTGGCAGGTGAGATGGGTTGAATTTCTTAAAGGATTCAATTTTGTAATAAATTACAAGCAAGGAATGAGCAATGTAGTTGCAGATGCTTTTTCGAAGAGATATGCGCTTTTATGAGAACTGTAGACCAGACTGTTTGGGTTTACAAGTATCAAAGAACAGTACTTTAAGGATCTACATTTTGGAGCCATAATTTCATGATGTATTGATGGAAGAATAGTGGATGAGTACCATGTGGAGAATGGCTATTTGTTTCGAAGTGGGAAATTGTGCATGCTGACTTGTTCCATAAGGGAGCTACTAATTGGGGAAGCCCATGGTAGAGGACTCTTCGAACATTTTAGAGAGAGGAAGACCTGTGAATTGTTAAATGACCGATTCTTTTGGTCGATAATGAGGTGAGATGTGTACTGGGTTTTTCAAAGTTATGCCATATTCAAGAAGGCTAAGTGCTGAGTCAAGTAAGGGAAAGTAATGCCTTTACCTGTTCCAACGAGGTCGTAGATTGAATTTAGCATGGACTTTATTCTCGGACTATTGCTAACTGCTTAAGGTAAAGATTTTATAATGGTCGTTATGGATAGGCTCAGTAAGATGGCACACTTTATGTCCTGCACCAAAACTAACAATGCTTTGGATATTGCATCTCTCTTCTTGCAAGAGATTATATGAATACATGGTGTGCCGAAAAGTGTAGTCTCCGACAGAGACTTAAAGTTCTTAAGCCATTTCTGGAGAACCTTATGGCGTTGATTGGAAACCAAATTACTCTTCAATACCTCCTGTCAACCCCAAACTGATAGCTAAACAGAGGTGGTTAATCATAATTTAGGGTCACTGCTCTGAGTGGTAGTAAGCAAGAACTTGACTAAGTGGGACATCTACTTGCCAGTGGTCAAGTTCGCCCATAATAGAACAATACGTGACACCACTAAGTAGACTCCCTTTAAGGTGATCTTTAGGTTCAATGTCAAGTTGCCCCTTGACCATACCCCTGTTCCAATACTTGCGTAAGAGGACCTTGACGCATTGGCCAGAACATAATCCCTTCAGCACATCTATGATAAAGTTACTTGGTACATCAACCAAGCTGCTAGAAGAATGCTAAAAAAAACCAAGGATAAAACAACTAAACAATTTCGGCTGGGAGATTTAGTGTGGTTGCACCTCAATAAGGAACAGTTCCTGAATAAGAAGAGGAACAAATTATCTATCAGAGCGGGAGGATCTTTTAGAATCCTCTAGAAGATAAATGATAATGCCTACATATTGGAATTTCCCGAGGACTATGGGGTTTCTAACACCTTTAACATTGCTAACCTCAGTCCATATCACCCTGATGGAGAACTGAGCGAACACCATTCAGATTTGATCCCAAATCCAAAAAAACCTGGAAGGAATGATGGGAACAGGCTACCGGACCTCTTACTCACAGCCGAGCTTGAGAAGTAAAGGGATTGACATGACTAATCCTTTTATTCTAATCGACCCTTATCTAGGCTGAGTACTTCCTTGTAGAGTCACCCTTCGTACCGAGCCGTATGACTGCCCATCTTTCTATAGTGCACCGAATAGATGATTGCTCACTAGTGCCTGAGCTGACCAATTACTCGACATCTTTCTTATTGAGAAGCCGAGAAAGAGAGACTCCGGACTGACTATGCCATCCTTGCTTAGACAAGCCATCTGTTTGTACTTTTTGTTCGCATCTTCTAACGACTTTGCCAATGTAGCATTGCATGTATATAGTATCATGTATAGAATCCGTTGTACCAATGATTATTTTTCTTGTATATTCATTTTTATCCATTTGTATTTTGTACATTACTTCCTTAGAAAATATCATTTTTGTCTTTTCCTTTTTAGGCAAGTTATCTTAACTTATGAGTATAAATACTCTTGTACTTGTAGTTGTAAGGTGATCAGATCATCATTAATACACTTTTTAGTATTCTCTTTCTTGCATAAATATTGTTTGTTTACTTTTAGTATTACTCGTATCCTTTCCCTTAAGCAAGGTTAGGTGACGAGTAACCTTACTAGACCAACTTTGTGCGTCAAATCAAATTGTATTGTGAATCTTTGGAAGTTCTATTAGTGCGTCATATCCTCTAGAGCTGTTCATAGGTTTTGCTTATTGTTTCATTTGTTATTTTTTCCTTTTTGCACTTTCCCCATTAATCCTTTTTCAAGCTTTTTATAAACTTAGACTTATCCAGCGACTGGCCTTGTTTGTTCTTGGTCATGGTTCGCAACAAGGTTTTCCCAATTGATTCCAATTTAAGGTTGTTAGTCCTTGAGAGATGCTCTCATTTAGGTTAGTGAGCTTAGAGGAGCACGACCAAGTTTTCCAAATTGATTACAATATAGGGTTGCTATTTCCCGAGAGACACTCTCACTTAGGTTAGCGAGCTCAGACGAGTATGATCAGGTTTTCCAAATTGATTCCAATATAAGGTTACTAATCCCCAAGAGATACTCTTGATTAGGTTAGTAAGCTTAAAGGAGCAATACCAAGTTTTCCAAATCGATTCCAATTTAGGGTTGCTAGTCCTTAAGAGACGTTTTTGCTTAGGTTAACGAGCTCAAAAGAGCACAACAAGTTTTTCAAATTGATTCCAATTTAAGGTTACTAATCCTCGAGAGATGTTCCCGCTTAGGTTGGTGAGCTTATAGGAGCATGACTAGGTTTTCCAAATTGATTATAGTTTAAGATTACTAGTCCCCAAGAGATACTCTTACCAAGGTTAATTCCAAATAAAGGTTGCCAGTCCTTAAGAGATGTTCCCTCCAAAGTTAGTGAGCTTAGAAGAGCATGTTTGGGTTTTCCAAGTTGATTCCAATTTAGAGTTGCTAGTGTCCAAGAGATGCTCCCGCTTAGGTTAGTGAACTCAGATGAGCATTACTAGGTTTTCTAAATTGAATCAAATTTAGTGTTGGTAGTTCTAGAGAGACGCTCTCGTTTAGGTAAATGAGCTCGGAAGAGTATGACTAAGCTTTCTAAATCAATTCTAATTTAGGGTTGTTAGTCCCTGAGTAACGCACCTACTTTGGTTAGTGAGCTTAGAGGAGTATGACTAGGCTTTCCAAATTAATTCCAATTTAGGGTTGCTTATCCTTGAGAGACGCTCCCGCTTAGGTTAGTGAACTCAGAGGAGTATAACTAGGTTTTCCAAACCAATTCCAATTTAGGGTTGCTAGTTTTTTGGAGATACTTCTACCTAGGTTTGTGAGCCTAAAGGAGCATGACCAAGTTTTCCAAATTGATTCTAGTTTAGGGTTGCTAGTCCCCAAGAGATGTTTCTACCTAGCATAGTAAGCTTAGAAGAGCACAACTAGGTTTTCTAAATCAATTCTAGTTTAGGATTGCTAGTCACCAAGAGATGCTATTGCTTAGGTTGATTAACTTAGAAGGGGATGACCGGGTTTTCCAAATCGATTCCAATTTAGGGTTACTAAGGCTCTAGTGAGGCTCTCGCCTAAGCTTGTGAGCTTAGAATAGGACGACCACGTTTTTCAAATCGATTCCAATTTAGGGTTGCTAGTCTTTGAGATATGCTCCTGCTTAGGTTATTGAGCTTAGAAGATTACGACCAAGTTTTCCAAATCAATTCTAATTTAGGGTTGCTAGTCCTCGAGAGATGCTCCCGCCAAGGTTAGTAAGCTTATAAGAACATGACTAGGTTTTCTAAATCAATTCCAATTTAAGGTTTCTATTCCTTGAGATATGCTCCCACCGTGGTTAGTGAGCTCAGAATAATATGACCAAGTTTTCCAAATCGATTCCAATTTAACATTGTTAGTCCCTGAAAGATACTCTTGCCTAGATTAGTGAGCTTAGAAAAGTACGACTATGTTTTCTAAATCAATTCTAATTTTGGATTGCTAGTCCCCGAGAGATACTCTCGCATAGGTTAATTAGCTCAAAAAGGGATGATTAGGTTTCCAAATTGATTCTAATTTAGGGTTGATAGTCTTCGAGTGATGCACCTACTTAGGTTAGTGGGCTTATAATAGGATGACCAGGTTTTCCAAATCAATTCCAATTTAGGGTTGCTATTCCTTGAGAGATGCTCCTACCTAAGTTAGTGAGCTCAGAAGAGCATGACCAGGTTTTCTAAATAGATTCCAATTTACGATTGTTAGTTCCTAGGAGATGCTCCCACCAAGGTTAGTAAGCTTAAAAGAATGAGACAAGGT
Source organism: Lumnitzera racemosa (assembly GCA_024138005.1). Taxonomy (NCBI): domain Eukaryota; kingdom Viridiplantae; phylum Streptophyta; class Magnoliopsida; order Myrtales; family Combretaceae; genus Lumnitzera; species Lumnitzera racemosa. Next base: position 57,009,634 of record JAMXBC010000009.1, on the reverse strand, counting down.
TTTCTAAATCGACTCCAATTTAGTATTGTTAGTCCCTTTAAGATGCTCTCGCCTAAGTTAGTCAGCTCAAATGGGCATGATTAAGTTCCAAACTAAAGTTTCTAGCCAACTCCTAGGGGGCTTCCCTATATCAGTTTCTCTTAGGGTCTTGGCAAGCACGTAAGGTGCTTACCCTTATCAATCTCTCTTTAAGATTTCAATGAGCCTATTGGGCGTTTCCTTCATCAATTTCTTTTAGGTTCTTAGTGAGCCCCAAAGGTGTTTCCCTTCATCAACAATTTCTCTTTAGTGTTTTAGCAAGCTCGTAGGACACTTCTCTTTACCAATTTCTTTAGGTTTTCTAAATCGATTCCAATTTAAGATTGTTAGTCCCTAAGAGACAATCTTACCTAGGTTAGTGAGCTCTAAAGAGCACAACTAGGTTTGCTTAATTGATTCTAATTGAGGTTGCTAGTCCTCGAGAGACGTTTTTGCTTAGGTTAGTGAGCTTAGAAGAGCACAACCAGGTTTTCCAAATTGATTCTAATTTAGAGTTGCTAGTCTTAAAGAGAAACTTTCGCCTAGGCTAGTAAACTTAGAGAAGTAGGGCCAACTTTTCTAAATCAATTCCAATTTATGGTTGCTAGTCCTCAAGAGATGCTCTCGCCTAGGTTAGTGAGCTCAAAAGAATATGACTAGGTTTTCCAAATTGACTCCAACTTAGGGTTGCTAGTCCCTGAGAGACATTATTACCTAGGATAGTGAGCTCATAAGAGGATAGCCAGGTTTTCTAAATCGATTCTAATTTATGGTTGTTAGTCTCTAAGAGACACTATTGCTTAGGTTAGTTTGCTCAAAATAGCATAACCAAAATTTCCAAATTGATTCCAATTTAAGGTTGCTATTCTTGAGAGACATTTTCGCCTAGGTTAGTGAACTCAGAAGCACATGACCTGGTTTTCCAAATTGATTCCAATTTAGGATTGCTAATCTCCATGAGACAATCTCGCTTAGGTTAGTGAGCTCCGAAGAGCATGACCAGGTTTTCTAAATCGATTCTAATTTAGGATTGCTAGTCTCCATGAGACAATCTCGCTTAGGTTATGACTAGGTTTTCTAAATTGATTTCAATTTAGGATTGCTAGTCTCTGAGAGACGCTCTTGTCAAGGTTAATGAGCTCAAACGAGCATGACCAGGTTTTCTAAATTAATTCCGATTTAAGGTTGCTAGTCCTTAAGGGCCTCTTCTACCTAGGTTAATGAGCTCAAAAGAGAATGACTAGGTTTTCAAGATTGATTCAAATATAAGGTTGCTAGTCTTCGAGAAATGCTTTGGCTTAGGTCAGTCAGCTTAGAAGAGCATGACTAGGTTTTCCAAATCGATTGTAGTTTAGGGTTGTTAGTCCCCAAGAGGTATCCCCACCTAGGTTAGTGAGCTAAGGAGAACACAACAAGGTTTTCTATATTAATTCAAATTTAGGATTGCTAGTCCCTGAGAGACGCTCCTATCTAGGTTAGTGATTTAGAAGAGCATGACCAGGTTTTCTAAATTGATTCCAACTTAGGGTTACTAGACCCTAAGAGATGCTCCCGCCTAGGTTCGTAAACTTAAAGGAACATAACCAAGTTTTCCAAATTGATCCCAATTTAGGGTTACTAGTCCCTGAGAGGTGCTTTCGTTTAGGTTAGTGAGCTTAGCGGAGTACAACCAGCTTTTTCAAATTGACTCCAATTTAAGGTTTCTAATCCCTTAGAGATGGTCTTGCTTAGGTTAGTAAGCTTATAAGAGCACGAATAGGTTTTCTAAATCAAATCCAATTTACGGTTGCTAGTCCCTAAGAAACCCTTCTGCCAAGGTTGGTAAGCTTAGAAGAGTACGATCAGGTTTTCCAATTTGATTCCAATTCAGGGTTGCTTGTCCCTGAGAGACGTTCCCATCTAGGTTAGTGAGCTCAAAAGAGCATGATCAGGTTTTCCAAATTGATTCCACTTTAAGATATCTAGTCTTCGAGAGACGCTTTTGCCTAGGTTAGTGAGCTTAGAGGAGTACAACTGGGTTTTCCAAATTGATTCCAATTTAAGGTTGTTAGTCTTCGAGAGATGCTCTTGGTTACGCTAATGAGCTTAGAAGTGCATGACCAGGTTTTCTAATTCGATTTCAATTTAAGGTTGCTAGTCCCAGAGAGATGCTCTCGCTAAGGTTAATGAGCTTAGACTAGTATAACTTGGTTTTTCAAATTGATTCCAATTTAAGGTTGTTAGTTCTCGAGAGATACTCCTTCCAAGGTTAGTGAGCTTAAAGGAGCATGACTGGGTTTTCCAAATCGATTCCAATATAGCATTGCTAGTCCTTGAGAGATGTTCTTGCATAGGTTAGTAAGTTTAGAGGAGCACAACTGGGTTTTCCAAATCGATTCCAATATAGCATTGCTAGTCCTTGAGAGATGTTCCTGCATAAGTTAGTGAGCTTAGAGGAGTACGATCAGGTTTTCCAAATTGATTCCAAAATAAGGTTGTTATGCCTTGAGAGACGTTCTTGCCAAAGTTAGTAAGCTCAAAGAAGCATGACCAAGATTTCTAAAGTGATTCTAATTTAGGGTTGCTAATCCTTAAGAGATGCTCCCGCCTTGGTTAATGATCTCAAAGAAGCACAACCAAGTTTTTCAAATCGTTTCCAATTTAGGGTTTTTAGTCCTTGAGAGACATTCCTACCTAGGTTAGTAGGTATAGAGGAATACGATCAGGTTTTCCAAATTGATTCCAAAATAGGATTGCTAGTTTCTAAGAGATGCTCTTGTCTAGGTTTGTAAGCTTAGAGTAGCACAGCTAGGTTTTAGAAATCGATTCCAATTTAGGGTTGCTAATCCCCAAAAGATGCTCTTGCCTAAGTTAGTAAGCTTAGAGGAGCACGATCAGGTTTTCCAAATCAATTCCAATTTAGGGTTGCTAGTCCTTGAGAGATGTTCCCACTTAGGTTAGTGAGCATTAAAAAGAGTATACCCAAGTTTTCCAAATCGATTCCAATTTAGGGTTGCTAGTCCCCAAGAGACGCTCTTACTTAGGCTGGTGAGCTCAAAGAAAGTACGACTAGCTTTTTTAAATGAACTCCAATTTAGGGTTGCTAGTTCCTGAGAGATGCTTTTGCTTAGGTTAGCAAGCTTAGAATAGTACAAATAGGTTTTCCAAATGGGTTGCTAGTCCCTAAGAGATGCTTTTGCTTGAGTTAATGAGGTCAGAAGAACACAACTAAGTTTTCCAATTTGATTCCAATTTAAGGTTAGTAGTCCTTGAGATAAGCTCCTACCTAAGTTAGTGAGTTTAGAAGAGCCCAACCGGGTTTTCTTAGTGGATTCAAATTTAGGGTAGCTAGTCTTTAAGAGACACTCCCATCGAGGTTAGTGAGCTTAGAGGAGCACAACTGGGTTTTCCAAATTGATTTCGATATAGGATTGCTAGTACTCGAGAGATGCTCCTGCTTAGGGTAATAGGCTTAGAGGAGTACGGTCAGGTTTTCCAAATCGATTCCAAATTAAGGTTCTTAGTCTTGAAGGGATGCTCCAACTTAGGTTAGTAAGTGGAAAGAAGTATCTTCAAGTTTTCCAAATCGATTCGAATTTAAGGCTACTAAGCCCTGAAAGTTGCTCTCGCTTAAGTTGGTAGGCTCAGCAGAGTATAACCAAGTTTTTCAAATCTACCCAAATTTAGGGCTGCTACTCGTCAAGAGACACTCTTGCCTAGGTTAGTAAGCTCAGAAGAGCAAGACCAGGTTTTCCAAATCAGTTCCAAAATAGGGTTGTAGTCCTTGAGAGATGCTTTCACTTAGGTTGGTGAGCTCAATGGAGTACAACTAAGTTTTTTAAATTGACTCAAATTTAGGCTGCTAGTCCCAAAGAGACACTCTTGCCTAAGTTTGTAAGCTCAGAAGAGTGAGACCGGGTTTTCCAAATCGATTCCAAAATAAGGTTGGTAGTCCTTAAGAGACGTTCTAACTTAGGTTAGTAAGCTCAAAGGAGTATGTTCAAGTTTTCCAAATCGATTCCAGTTTAGAGTTGTTAGTTCCTGAGAGATGCTCTTGCTTAGGTTGGTGAGCTTAGTGGAGTACAACCAAGTTTTTCAAATCCACCCAAATTTAGGGTTGCTAGTCCCCAAGAGATGCTCTTGCTTAGGTTAGTAAGCTCAAAAGAGCAAGACCAGGTTTTCCAAATCAATTTCAATTTAGGGTTGCTAGTCCTCAATAGACACTCTTGCCTACGTTAGTGAGCTCAAAGTGCACAACCAGGTTTTCTAATTCGATTCCAATTTAGGTTTGTTAGTCTTCAAGAGACGTTATTGCTAAGGTTAATGAGCTTAAATGAACATAACCAGATTTTTCAAATTGATTCCAATATAAGGTTGCTAGTCCTTGAGAGACGCTTCCTCTTAGTTTAGTGAGCTTAGAGGAGCACGACCAGGTTTTTCAAATCAATTCCAATATAGGATTGTTAGTCCTCAAGAGACGTTCCTCCATAGGTTAATGAGCTCAGAGGAGCACAAATAAGCTTTCCAAATCAATTCCAAAATAGGGTTGCCAGTCCTTGAGAGATACTCCAGCTTAGGTTAATAAGCTATAAGGAGCACAACCAAGATTTCCAAATCAATTCCAATTTAGGGTTGCTAGTCCTTGAGAGATGTTCCTACCTTGGTTAATGATCTCTGGAAAGTATAACCATGTTTTTCAAATCGATTCTATTTTAGGGTTGTTAATCCCCAAGAGACATTTCTACCTAGGTTAGTGAGCTTAAAGGAGTATGATTAGGTTTTCCAAATTGATCCCAATATAGGGTTACTAGTTTTTGAGAGACGCTCCTACCTAGGTTAGTAAGCTTAGAGTAGCACGACCTGGTTTTCAAAATCAATTCCATTTTAGGGTTGCTAATCTCCAAGAGATACTTTTACTTAGGTTAGTAAGCTTAGAAGTGTATGACCAGGTTTTCTAAATCAATTCTAGTTAAGGGTTGCTAGTTCTTGAGAGACATTCCCATTTAGGTTAGCGAGCGTAGAAGAGTACAAATAGGTTTTCTAAATCAATTCCAATTTGGGGTTGCTAGTCCTCGAGAGATGCTCCTGTTAGGTTATTGAGCTTAGAAGAGGACAACCGAGTTTTCTAATTCAATTCCAAATTAAGGTTGGTAGTCCTTGAGTGATGATCTCACTTAGGTTAGTGAGCTTAAAAGAGTATGACCAGGTTTTCTAAATTGATTCCAATTTGGGGTTATTAGTCCCTAAGAGACGCTCTCACTTAGGTTAGTGAGCTTAGAAGAGTACAATTTGTTTTCCAAATCGATTCCAATTTGGGATTGCTAGTCCTTAAGAGATGCTTCGTCTTAGGTTAGTGAGCTCAAAATGGTACAACTAGGTTTTCCAAATCGATTCCAATTTAAGGTTACTAGTCCTCGAGAAACACTCTCACCTAGGTTAGTAAGCTTAAAAGAGCATTACTAGGTTTTTTAAATAGATTCCAATTTAGGGTTGCTAGTCCCTGAGATAAGCTCCCGCCTAGGTTAATGAGCTTAGAAGTGCATGACCATGCATTCTAAATTGATTCTAATTTAGGGTTGCCAGTCCTCGAGATATGCTCTTGCTTCGATTAGTGAGCTTAGAGGAGATGATTAGGTTTTCTAAATCAACTCCAATTTAGGATTGTTAGTCCCTAAGAGATGTTCCTGCTTCGATTAGTGAGCTCAGAGGTGCATGACTAGGTTTTTGAAATCGATTCCAATTTTAGGTTACTAAACCTCCAGAGAAGCTCCTGTTTAGGTTAGTTAGCTTAGAAGAGCACGATCAAGTTTTTGAAATTAATTCCAATTTAGGGTTGCTAGTCCTCGAGAGTGCTCCTACCTAGGTTAGTGAGTTTAGAAGAGATCAACTAAGTTTTCCTAATCAACTCCTATTTAAGGTTGTTAGTCCCTAAGAGATGTTCTTGCTTCGATTAGTGAGCTTAGAGAGCATGACTAGGTTTTCGAAATCAATTCCAATTTTGGGTTACTAGACCTCGAGAAAAGCTCCTGTTTAGGTTAGTTAGCTTAGAAGAGTACGATCAAGTTTTTGAAATTGATTCCAATTTAAGGTTGCTAGTCCCCGAGAGTAATCCTGCCTAGGTTAGTGAGTTTAGAAGAGCTCAACTAGGTTTTCCAAATCGACTCCAATTTTAGGTTATTAGTCCTTGAAAGAAGCTTCTGCCTAGGTTAGTGAGCTTAGAAGAGCACAATCAGGTTTTTGAAATTGATTCCAATTTAGGGTTGCTAGTCTCCGAGAGTGCTCTTGCTTAGGTTAGTGAGTTTAGAAGAGCTCAACTAGGTTTTCCAAATCGACTCCAATTTTAGATTGCTAGTCCTCGAGAGAAGCTTCTACCTAGGTTAGTGAGCTCAGAAGAGTACGATCAGGTTTTTAAAATTGATTCCAATTTAGGGTTATTAGTCCTTGAGAGTGCTCCTGCCTAGGTTAGTAAGTTTAGAAGAGCTTAACTAGGTTTTCCAAATCAACTCCAATTTTAGGTTGCTAATCTTCAAGAGAAGCTTATGCTTAGGTTAGTGAGCTCAGAAGAGCATGATTAGGTTTTTGAAATTGATTCCAATTTAGGGTTATTAGTCCTTGAGAGTGCTCCTACTTAGGTTAGTGAGCTTAGAAGAGCATGATCACGTTTTTGAAATTAATTCCAATTTAAGGTTGCTAGTCCCCGATAGATGCTTCCACCTAGGTTAGTAAGTGCAAAAGAGCTTGACTAGATTTTCCAAATCGATTCCAATTTAGGGTTACTGGTCCCCGAGAGATGCTCTCACTTAGGTCAATGAGCTTAGAAGAGGATGACCGGGTTTTCCTAATGGATTTCAATTTAAGGTAGCTAGTCATCGAAAGATTCTTCCGTTAAGGTTAGTAAGCTCAGAAGAGTACGAACAAGTTTTCCAAATCGATTCTAATTTAAGGCTACTAGTCCTTAAAAGATACTCTTGCCTAGGTTAGTTAGCTTATAAGAGTACAACCAAGTTTTCCAAATCAATTCCAATTTAGGGTTTCTTTTCCTTAAGAGATCCTCTCACCTAGGCTAGTGAACTCAAATGTGCATGACCAGGTTTTCTAAATCAATTACAATTTAGGGTTGCTAGTCTTTGGAAGATGCTTCCACTTAGGTTTGTAAGCTTAGAGGAGCATGACTAAGTTTTCCAAATTGATTCTAATTTAGGGGTACTAGTCCTCAAGAGACATTCCCGCATAGGTTAGTGAGTGTAGTGGAGCATGACCAGGTTTTTCAAATCAACTCCCATTTAGCATTACTAGTCCCTGAGAGACGCTCTTACCTAGGTTAGTAAACTTAGAAGAGCACCACTAGGTTTTTCAAATCAATTCCAATTTTAGATTGGTAGTCTCCGAGATACGCTTCAACTTAGATAAGTGAACATAGAAGAGGATGATCGGGTTTTCCAAATTGATTCCAATTTAAGGTTGCTAGTGCTCAAGAGACGTTCCCTCTTAGGTTAGTGAGCTTAGAAGAGGATGATTGGGTTTCATAAATCGATTCCAAATTAAGGTTACTAGTCCCTAAGATATGCTTCTGCCTAGGTTAGTAAGCTTTGAAGACCACGATTAGGTTTTCCAAATCAGTTCCAATTTAGGGTTATAAGTCCTTGAGAGACACTTCCTCCTAGGTTAGTGAGCTTAGATAAGCACAACCTGGTTTTCGAATTTGATTCCAATTTTAGATTACTAGCCTTAAGAGATGCTTTTGCCTAGGTTAATGAGCTTAAAGGAGCACGACCAGGCTTTCCAAATTGATTCTAATTTAGGGTTGCTTGTCCCCAAGAGATGCTCTCACCTTGGTTAGTGAGCTTAAAAGAGCGTGACTAGTTTTTTGAAATCAATTCTAATTTAGGGTTGCTAGTCTCAAAGATATGCTTTCGCCTAGGTTAGTGAGCTCAAAGGAGTACAATTGGGTTTTCCAAGTTGATTCTAGTTTAGGGTTGCTAGTCCTTGAGAGAAGCTCTTGCCTTAGTTAGTGAGCTCAAAAGAGCATGATAAGGTTTTCAAAATTGATTTCAATTTAAGGTTGCCAGTCCTCGAGAGATGCTTTCGCTTAAGTTAGTAAGTTCAGAAGAGTACGACCAGGTTTTCCAAATTGATTCCAATAAAGGGTTGTTCGTCCTCAAGGGACGTTCCTACTTAGCTTAGTGAGCTTAGAAGAGGACAACTAGGCTTTCCAAATCGATTCCAATTTAGGGTTGTTAGACCTCAAGAGACGCTCCCGCCTTAGTTATTGTACTTAGAAGAGTACAACCATATTTTCTAAATTGATTCCAATTTAGGGTTGCTAGTCCTCGAGAGATACTCCTACCTAGGTTAGTGACTTTAGAAAAGCACGACCAGTTTTTCCAAATCAATTCTAACTTAGGATTTCTTATCCTCGAGAGACGCTCTCACCTAGGTTAGTGAGCTTAGAAGTGCATGACTAGGTTTTCCAAATTGATTCTAATTTAAGTTTGCTAGTCCCCGAGAGATGCTTCCACTTAGGTTAGTGAACTTAGTAGAACATGACTAAGTTTTCCATATCAATTCCAATTTAGGGATGTTAGTCTCAAAGAGACGCTCCCACATAGGTTATTGAGCTTAGCGGAGCATGACCATGCTTTTCAAATTGACTCTAAATTAGTGTTACTAGTCTCTAAGAGATGCTCCTACCTAGCTTAGTAAGCTTAGAAAAGCACTACCAGGTTTTTCAAATCGATTCAAATTTAAGGTTGCTAGGCCTTGAGAAACGCTTTTGCTTAGGTTAGTGAGCTTAGAAACACACGATTAGGTTTACCAAATTGATTCCAATTTAGGGTTACTAGTCCTTGAGAAACGCTTTCGCTTAGGTTAGTGAGCTCAGAAATACACGACCAGGTTTTCCAAATCGATTCTAATTTAGGGTTGCTAGTCTCCAAGAGATGCTCTCGTTTAGGTTAGTAAGTTTAGACGAGGACGACTAGGTTTTTTGAATTGATTCCGATTTAGGGTTGCTAATCTCAAAGTGATGCTCCCGCTTAGGTTACTTAGTTCAGAAGAGGATGACTAGGTTTTCCAAATTGATTCCAATTTAGGGTTGCTAGTCCTCGTGAGACACTCCTACCTAGGTTAATGAGCTCATAAGAGGATGACCAGGTTTTCCAAATCGATTCCAATTTGCGGTTGCTAGTCTTCAAGAAACGCTTTTGTCTAAGTTAGTGAATTTAGAAGAGTACAACCAGGTTTTCTAAATCAATTCTAATTAAGGATTGCTAGTCCTTGAGAGATGCTCTCGCTTAAGTTAGCAAGTTTAGAAGAGAACGATCAGGTTTTCTGAATCGATTCCAATTTACGGTTGCTAGTACCCAAGTGATGCTCTTGCCTAAGTTAGTTAGCTTAGAAGAAGATGACTAGGTTTTTCAAATTGATTCTAATTTAAGGCTGCTAGCCTTCGTGAGACGTTCCTACCAGGTTAGTGAGTTGAGAAGAGTGTGACCAGGCTTTCCAAATCGATTCCAATTTAGGCATGCTAGTTTTCAAGAGATGCTTTTGCTTAGGTTAGTGAACTTAGAAGAGTACAACCAGGTTTTCTAAATCAATTCCAATTTATGGTCGTTAGTCCCTAAGATACGCTCCTATTTAGGTTAGTAAGCTTAGAAGAGCATGACCAGGTTTTTCAGATTGATTCTAATTTAAGGTTATTAGTCCCCAAAAGACGCTTCCACTTAGATTAGTGAGCTCGGAAGAGCTTGACCAAGTTTTCCAAATCAATTCTAATTTAGGGTTGTTAGTCCTTAGGAGATGCTCCCACCTAGGTTAGTAAGCTCAAAAGAGCATGATTAGGTTTTCTAAATCGACTCTAATTTAGGGTTACTAGTCCCCATGAGATGTTCCCACCTACGTTAGTCAGCTTAGAAAGGCATGACCAAGTTTCAAACTGATTTTTCTAGTCAATTCCTAAGGCGTTAGACCCTTCTGAATTCATTTTTGTGTCTCCATTAGCTCTTAGAGTGTCTCTTTTCTCTTCACCAAATCCCCAATGAATCAAGTGTTTCTTAGAACAAATTTATCCTCGAGACAAAAATAGTGTCTCTTTTGTCTTTATAGGAAAGTTTTACTTAAACTTCATCATAAAAAGGACAGCTATAAACACTCTATTTTTGCTCTCTTTTTATTTTTATTTTGAACTTTTTAGAATAGAGTAAGGATATCCTAATTTCATAAAAAGTATAAAATTTAGAAAAATACAAGAAGATAAAAAAATTGAAAAGAATCACAAAAATAGGGAATTTACAAAAAAAAAAAAACAGAAAATAGAAAATTTAGAGAAAATACCAAAAAAAGAGAGAATTCAAATAAAGAAAAAAAAAACAAAAGATTTAGATAATTTGAAATAGAATAGAAAATTTTAATAGTTTTAAAACTTTTTAGGTCTTAGATAATAAAAATAATGAGGATTTTGGGCTTAGCCTTTAATTTAAATCTAACTTAAGCTGACCTAGTCCATTTGTGCAATTTAATTACATATGTGAGCAAGACACATGCCAACAACTTATTAGTAATACATTAGCTCTTTGATAGAGGAAACTTGAGTTTAAATCTCACTAAAGGTACAAAATGCCTTTTATTTTTCTTCACAAAACACACCGCTATGCGTGAAAAGATTACTAAGCCGCATGTCTAGTCATGATACATGGCACTTCATGATTAGGCTACGTCACCCACGCTATGGATACGTGTCGCACATGCCAGTACCCCATGTCATCGATCATGTATCTCATGAAAGACATGTGGCATGATGTTATTGGATTGTACAGCTAATGTGGCACCACGTCAGTACAACGTCCCTTTCCTTCATTTTCTCTAGTAATTCCGTACATCCCCTTTTAGTAAGCCAACTTCAACACTAATTATGAGCCTCTTTATGTCACAATTTTGCCAAATTAATGGCAAAATTATAAAATAGGCATAGCCTAGCTTTGATTTCAACAAAATCTTGTCCACATCTATTATCCTATACATTTAATTCGATTGAAAAGTTGAAAAATTTTCTGTTCAAAGTTAGTTAATGTTATTCGATTCAATTTTTAGTTTTTTCTCGTTAACTCTTACTGAAAGCTTGGACCATCTCTCTCTCGCCACAACACCACTTTAACTATCTTTCTCTCTTATATCACTTCATTGTCCACGACGCTCCACTACAACATACGACTCCCTTCTCAATCTGTGCCCCAATAAACCCCCCACATACAATCTATAACCCATTATCTCTCTACCATTGTCAATCGCGACACTAAACCCAATTCATCATTTGACCTTCATCTACCTTCGAAACTTAGACCATACCTTAACAATAGAAACCCAACATCCACGAATACTACAGTATACACAGCAAAAACCCAATCCAACCCCCATGAATAACATGCACATTAAACCTTCGTCTACCACTATCGAACTCTCTCTCTCTCATTACATTATGTCTCTCTCTTTCTACATCTCTCCTATCTCCGTTGAACCTAGCATATTCAACTAATCACTACCAACCAACATCACCTTATGCCTAAACATACTCTATTGATGCCTTAAACACAGCTCCGTTGATGTTGAATCTATTGCCAAAAAACAACACCGATCCCCACCTTCTCTCTCTCTTAACCTACTCTGTAGCCAATATCAACCGCAGCCTAACACAAACCAAATCGCATTCGCATTAACTCTCAGCTAACAACCTACTTACGCAACACTCTACAACAACTTGCTCTCTTTCATCCAGTCTTCAACCCTATGATCATAGAACACACAACACTAACTTGACGCCATGAGACTATTGTTATACCGTGACCTAAACTTACTATACACAACCACACCATAGCTTTCCTTAATATTATGCTTGATAACACTCTCTATTGCAGCAACTGCCATGCCTTTAAGCACCATCAAACACCCAAACTCCATAGCAATCATGGAAACCCCTTTGGAACAACTACTGCCATTCCTCTCGAGCCAAACTAACCCTACCATGATACACTCCATCCTTCTAAACCCCTGACCAACTCCCATTTCGTATTATAGCGTAAATTACCATAAGCTACGTGTGACCCCCTTACGCCGTTATGAAAGTCACCACTCTAAGCTGAGGCGTCGTCCCTACGCCCCCCCAAATCCAATAAAATTAACATAGAAACATCCTTATTCCAAAAAAAAAAAAAAAACTTGGCTAGAAACCACCCTAAGGAGCCCTTACAGCAGTCTGTTTCCTCTTCTTCATTGCGACCCAAATCTAACGTACCAGAGCTCCAGTCTTGACTAGTGAATTGCTCCATGACTTGCGCATGAGTCCTCCTATTGTCTGGCTTTGTTTTAATTTCGGTCTTGTACTTTTTTTTTTTCAAATAATTTATTTATTTATTCTTATACCTTATTGTAATAAAAAAAATGAAAAACTAAAAAAAGAGAAAAGAATCCGAAAGAGGGAAAAAAAAAGAAAAAGAAAAAAGGATAAGTAGTTTAGTTTTAAATTTTTATTTATTTTCTTGGTTAAAACTTAAATAAAAAATATATACTAAAAGAAAATAAAGAAAAAAATAAGAAAATTATTTTATGACTTAGAAAAATTTATTTTCCGAATATACAAAAATAAATCTACCGATTTTCAAAACTAAGGCACTTTAGAATTTTCTAAAAATAAACCTTCATTAGGACCCTATAGAAAATTTTTTTAATTTATATAAAACCGGTTAAAAAACGTAAACCCAACCTTTTTCCTTACTAAAACTAACCAACTCGCTTAAAATTTTCACAAATGAACTATGAACGTTTGATTCCAACTAGCAAGTATATAGATACCTTCAGGGTGATGTATAATTGGGAAAAATTTACTTTTTCTTTTTCTATAAATTGTAGTTTGAATTATCCAATTTCATAAAATGAATCTAACTTAATTCAATTCAATGTTAAAAAGGGTAATTTGAAAGTTGAATGTAAATTCGGAAAGCTAGTAATGGTATCTATAAGTCTTTAAAGGATTAGCCCCTGGACTTAATCTTTTGGTTTTCAAAACCTTTTTCTCAAAATCGGTTTTCTAAGTAAACCAATTCTTAGGTTAAATCGATCCATCCAATCGATTTAACCTAACACTTTTTTTCCCAATTTCGATTGGGTGGTAACTCCAAGGATTTTCAAAACACTTTTAAAAGCCAAGTTTTTCTTAACTCTCAATTGAGGGTTAGTATTAAATGAGTTAGAATTTAATACTAATTGGGTTAATGAAAGTAATAAGAACTAAAAAAAAAAGGCTCGACACACTAATATTAGTATCTTATTTTCATAATATAAATTTTTTATTAAAATCTCAAAAGTGATCCATAATTTTTAATTTGAAGCACTTTTTCCATTTAGAAACCCATAACATGGATGCATTGTCCATTAATATTTACAAACTGCTAAATATACAAAATAGAAAATAACTTAGTTGGTAAAGAAAATACAAATAGAAAACTACCTTATGCCATAAGACATGAATAGTTGACCATGAATCAATGGGGAGATTATATAGTCCCATTCTCCATTTTGACGGGACCAGTCTCACCCTTGATTCTACTTTTCATTTCCATTTTTTAAAATTTGTATAATTGAATTCACAATTTATTTAATGGCTTAGATTTAAAAGAATAAAAATCAAGAGTGAGATGGATGGTAAGAACGATCTTCTAAAAGATAAGGATAGAATTGTAGAAAAATACAAATCTATGTTAGTCAAATCATAGGCAATGGGGATTAGCCAAGAAACACGATGGTTGGTTATGTTTCTTTAGTGATAAATTACAGCTCTATCCAGTGTTTAGTTGGTTGCTCCCTTATCTTATAATGCTCAAGCTTCGTGCTTAAACCATTTCTTCAACACTATGTTTTATATGAAATATTTGAATTCTCTCTCTCTCTATTTTTTTCCTACATAAGTCCTTTCACCAATATCTTTTATAAGTTATGACTATACATATTGTGAGCCCCGTAAACTCATATTAGATTTTAAGAGCTTGTAGTCTTACTTGTTGGATTTTAAGCAAATAATTTTGGGTGTACATAAAAGTTAACTGATTGGGGTAATACTTCACATGTGAGTCCTAAGAATTAGACGATGGTACGTGTGAGTTTAAAATATTGAAATATAATAAAATAATAGAATTATAACTAAAAATAGATAATTTTACTAAATTTCTTTATATTGTAACTTACCCCTTATAAACGCATAAATTAGGTAATAGAAAAAAATTAGAGATAAATTATTTAGACACTAATAATTATAAAATGCCATAAAATACTATATAAAAATATTACGTATGCCCCGAGTATAATTATTATATATATGTATATGTCGAGCCTGATTTTTCGATTTCTTTTATTTAAAAATTAATTTCCCCATTTCCGATTAATATTAAACCATAACTCATTTAATATTAATCATCGACTAAAGAAATTGAGAAATTTCGGTTTTTTTATTGAAAATAATTTTTGGAGTCGCCACCCGACCGAAGTTGGGAAAAGAAAAAGAAACCGTAACCAATTGGGTGGGTTGATTATGATTTAGCTACCGGTCTTTGATTTCAATTTTAAATGAAGAACCAGAGGGTTCTAAGTTCGGGGGCTAACCTATTAAACCTTTAATGGGTACCACTATTTATTTACCGAAATTAGGATTATTTTTCTAATTATAATATTTAAAAAAAAATAAATGAATAAAATCAAAAAGAGAAAAAAAGAGGGACCTAAGTTTCTACATATTTTATTATCGCCCCGAAGGTGCCTACATACCCGCTAGCCGGGATCAGACGATCGTAGCTCTTTCCGAAAACTTTAATGTGTTGGTTTTTTTTATAAAAAATGATTGGTTGAATTTGCATTTTTATTAACCATTTTATTTTTATTAAGAAAAATCTCTAGAAGCCTAATTTTTGTTCCTCATTATAAAAAAACCTAAAAACCTAATTTTTGAAGTCCCAAATTAAAATTTTTATTTAAAAACAACTAAGTGATAATTTTTTTTTATTTTCAAGAAAAACCCTAAAGATTTTACGAAATATGCAATTTTGATGAAATATGCAACGTTCTACATGATAAATATTTTATATAAAAAAGATGCTTAAAACATAAAAAAAAACAGAAATATTTCCTAACCATAGAAAAGATACCTAAACCATAGAAAAGAAATTTAAACTATGAAAAAGATGTTTAAACCATAGAAAAAAAATCTAAATCATAAAAAAGATGTCTGTATCATAGAAAAGATGTCTAAACCATAGAAAAAAGTTCAAACTATAGAAAAGATGTCTGAACTATAGAAAAGAAACCTAAACTATAGAAAAGAAACCTAAACTATAGAAAAGACATCTAAACTATGAAAAAGACATCTAAACTATGAAAAATAAGCTTAAACTATGGAAAAGATATTTCGCCGTAAAAAAGAAGTTAATTAAAGTTTTTTTTGTATTTTATTTTATGAACATCAAAATGATTTTTTTACTTAGAAAACCCTAACATGCCTAATGCAATTTTTCTAAATTAATACAATATGCAAAGAACAAGATTTTGTAAAATATGAGATTTTATAAAAATATCATTTTGAAAATATGAAATCTAAAAAAAAAATAAACTAAAACTTAACTTAATATATGTTCACTAGACACTAATATTATAACTAATTACTAGCAATTAAAGACGTGACAAAAATAAAAAAAAAATTAGTACAAGTCTTAAAAATAACTGCGCATATACTAAGTGAGATAAAAATAAATAAATAAGACACGTTATAGACAATAATTAAAAACCACTATTATATATCTGTAAGGCAAAGCACGTAAAGCTGATGAAAGGGAACAAATTGGATCCCCAATCCAATCACACGCACAACTATGGAATTGGTCTAAGGAGTGGGTTGAGCGTGTTTTTAACAAATGTGTAATTGTTTTTTTTTTTTTTAAAAGGGTCCTAATTCTTGAATGTTATTGTTTTATAAAAAAAATTTCGCTAAAAGCCCTAAAATTCAAAAAGGATTGTTTATTAACTTTTATTTAAAAAAAAAACTTTCTATATGACAAATCCTTAAACAAGATCAAATCATAAAAAAAATAACCAATCCTAATAACTCCTAAACTAACATAAAATATACATTTACTTAAATCAATACTTAATTTATCAAATCAAGAAAACTAATGTTAAAAGAAGAATACATAAATTAATGTATACATATAGATATATTATTGTTATTAAACAATTATCTATATACAAAAGACTAAAAGTAAAAGCTCCTAAAACTAATATGTTCATATTCGTATATATTATATTCAATAACTAAAGATCAAAATAATAATAATAATAATAATAATAATAATAATAATAATAATAATAATAATAATAATAATAATAATAATAATAATAATAATAATAATAATAATAATAATAATAAAACAATTAAACAAACAATTTCCAAATTGGAAAGAAACAGACCTGAACTTCTTGATTATGTGATGAAGGACGATGGCCGGCGTATAACGGAGTTGCTGTTGCTTATGGCTACTGGCATCAGATTATTGTCTGAGTTTGCTTCGCTACTGTCCTATTTGCTGCTGTTCGCTTTGCTGCTGTCTGCCTTGTTTGCTACTGTCCGCTGTGCTGCTGTCTACCTTACTGCTGTCCTGTTCGCTGTTGTCCGCCGTACTGCTATCCTATTTGCTGCTGTCCGCTGTGCTGCTGTTTGCCTGGTCGTGTTGAAGAATTCTACAGCAGTAGTCGTTAGACATACGCAGTCTTAAAGGGTATTATAATAGTAAGCTCTTTGTGGGACTGTGTTTAGTCGCTCTATTATTGTTGTGTCAAGATGGTCTTTTTTTGCTGTGTCTCCTCTTTTTTTTTTATTTTTTTTATGCACGTGTATGTGTGTTTTAAGGTCCAAATCAAATCATATCTAATTATATCTATTGTATTTGATTCGATAATGATTAAACTAGATCCAAATTAATTCAACCCCGATTTAATAAAATCAAACTAGATGTAAATGATTTTAATTAGATATGAATCCTGTTTATTTCTCTCGCTTTTATAAAAAAATAGAAAAATAAAAGACATAGATGCCTAGTGAGGCTCAAACCTACGACCTTAAATTAAATCCAATCCAATACTCCAATGCTTATCCATTAAGTCGTTGGCCTATGCCTTGACATTTAGTACAATCAAATTGTACTTAAACCATGTGACTCTCTACAATGATTATTTTATTGAACTAACCTAAATTAAAACGAATGACTTTAAAATAATTTACTTCCTAAAAATCTACAAAATCTTTTTTATGTTTATTTTTATCTTTCATTTTTATTGTTTTTTATTTTCGAATTAGGACCCTTTTTGTAAAAAATAAATAAAATAATAATAATAAATAAAATAAAACAAAATAAAAAATTAGGATTACAAAGGGGCAAAAATTAGGTGTCTACAATATATACTTGAAAATGCTTAAAATGCCTTAAAATAAATATAATTAACCAAATAATTGGGAAAAATTATAAAAAATTGCTAAAAAAAATCATAAGACGACTTGAATCATTTTGATATAGGCATGGGAATGCTTTTGGATAGCTATTGGTTAATTAAGTTCACCTTAGGACACTTAGCAACATAAAAAACTAAGGATTTAAGCTTAAGTAGAGAGAGAAAATACCATTTTACAATCTACAACTTTGGATTTATCACTAGCTCTCTCTAAAATATTATTTAGTCCCTTAGAAACTTAGAAAAATTATAAGAATAGGAAAACAAAGAAGGGAAAAATTAGAAGTAATATTGCATAAATCGAACAATTTAGTAAAACCCAAGTACGAAGGCTACTTGAGTGTGAACTATCACCACTACATGATAATGGAGGTAGAGGGCCAATAGATTGGTGGTCGAAAGCCTAATTTTCTGGTGAATCGATTTTGTATTTAATTTTCCTTAAAATTGTAAAAATATTAATTTAGCTCCGAAAATTATATAAAATTTTATTTTGGCATAATTTTATATATACTTTTAGAGAAAAATATCATATTAAAAATTTTTTAAGTGGATATTATACTTCCTTAAGAAATCGAATGAAATTGATCAATTTTTGAAGCCGATTGGAATGACCTTATCGATGTAGTTGCAACACCAAAATTTTTCTAGAGAGTTCTTATATGGCATGTGAATATTGTATAAGCAGTTTTTGGCCAAAAAGAAATTCTATAATTTTTAGACATTTACAAGCCTTTAAATTAGGTAAAAAATGTCAATTTCTTAAAGATTTTGTGTATGGAGCTTGATGAAACCCTTGGTGTCAAGTTCTGAGGTTTACTTAGATCACGTTTTGTTGTGAAGAATAATATGAAGTTGTATAGGTTGAGTTAGAGTTGTGATATGGGCAAATTGGTAAATATGGGCTTAGTGCATTAATGAGGTAAATATGAGCTTTTGGAAATTTGAGTAGTATGGTGTTAATTGGTATGATGAATTTGATTTATGAATATGAGTTAGCATATGTATAATTTGGAATATAATGTTATGATAAGTTGTTTTGAGTAAATTTGTAAAATGACCCTGTTCAGAGAGTTCTTCAGAAGGTTAGTCTATTAAAAATGGGTTAGTCCCATGTTTAGAGACTAGATCATAAAGCAACCTGATATGAAATATTTGCCTAATATAGCATTTGGAGGATAATTAGAGAGTTTCTAATTAATAATGGTATTTTTAGATACTTCCTCAAAGAGTTCCTAGTTAATAAGGATATTTTTAGATACTTCTTAAGGGAGTTCCTAGTTAAGGAAACTATTCTCAAATACTTTCATAGAGAGTTATAGAATAAAAATTGTATTGATAATATTGATGAGATACTTGTTTAGAAGGTTCCAAGGAAAAAACTATATTAAGTTTAGTGTTGAGAACCTTGTTAAGAGACTTTAGTGATAAGTTAAAACTTAATTCAGAACTTGATAAATCTATCTAAACTATATGTAAAAAGTAATCATATATTTTCTATATAGTAAAAACTAAAATATTTATATTGATTGTTTGGGGACATGCGAAGGGATTGAGTATGAGAAGTAGAACTAACTCACATCAACATCAAGTAAGTTAGGATCGATGCTTAATGACATTATGGAGTATCATATCAGGATACTTGGAGAACTAAGAGTAATTTTTTGTAGTTGAAGTTAGATTGTTTATGCGCATGCTATGTGTATACTTGTAATACTGATTGATGATTGGGAGTTGAACTTTAAGTGTTGTTTTTTACTTAAGATTAACATGTATTACGTACATGAATTTGGTTATTCACTTTATAATTTAGACTAATCTTAAGACGACTAAGGTCTAACTTAACATTCATGATAACCCAATAGGGGTAATGATTAGGTTATTAGACTTAATATCGATACTTTGATGAGGATAACAAAAATGGTCATTTTCCTACCCCTAGTAGAACTAAGTGATAAGAGAAGGGGTTACGGTAAGATTGGGAACTACAATTCAAATGTTGTTTTGGGAGGAAAGTGTCTCCATTACATAAGCTTGGATTTAGTATGATAGTATTATATTGAAATTCCTCAAAATTATGGGTTAGGGTAGACAAAGTTTCTCTAACTGCACAATGAGTTAGTTAAACATTGTGGGATGACTTATCATTTGCTTGTTGATTTTACATTTAATTAATGATTGAACAATTGTTGATAGTCAGTTTTCGCTCAACTTACACTCGTCATTTTGTCGGCCGAGAAGCCGAGTAATTGGATCTCTCGGCATTCCTACTCTTTAGACACTCGGTAATTATGTCGAGTAGAAGAAACGCTCCTGATTTGAATTCAAATCTATAATGCGAATAGTTATCATAAGCGCGGTTATATTTTACAACCGCTTGCTATCCTTACATATCAGGAGAGATGTCAAGTCAAGAGTGTTCCATGTATCTTAACAGTTACCTCGGCAACTGCCTTAGACGCAACAACAGTTTATAAATACCAGAAAGAAACTCAGTAAGATCTCTCGAACACTTCTCATTCTCATACTTACTATACTAAATCACTATTCTAACTTAGGCATTGGAGTAGCTGCATCGGACTGGCCCTGGTACTAAGTATTTTTACTTTCTTTTGTAGGATTATTTCCTAACCCCTAAAATTCACTAACAACATTTGGTGCCACCTATTTTTCTCTAAACATAACTACATGGCTAAAACTAAGATGACACGAAGTGAAGGCTCCCAACAATGTGAAGGAGGGAGTCGACCTGCTGATGAACAACGATTGGCTCGACTCGTGTAGCTTTGTCTCGATTTAGCCAAAGAAAATTCCGAGCTAAACAAAAAAATGAACAAATCTTTGACCTTCTCCATAAAAGTTTTCACTCGAATCAAGAAAAAGAGCATGGTGATGATGATGCCAACAGTACTGACGATTCCATTTATTCACCTGAATTGCCAAAAAAGTAAGCTGAGGTTCTAACAAGACCTACGGCTCCTGCTTTCAAAAAGATTGATAAGGGCAAGCAACCACGGCATGTTCATCATGTAGAACCCTCGCATGTTAGCACACCCGTTTTAGCGACCAAATAGTTCCAAATCAAGAAAAGTCCTTTTGTCCTAGAGATTTTGGAGGAAGTAATACCTCGATGCATCAAATTACCTCAATTTGAAACATATGATGGGACGAAGGACCCTGAAGACCACTTGGAATACTACTGAACACTGGCCAAGTTGCATGGTTTAAGTGATGCGGTTGCTTGTCAAGCTTTTCCCTCAACCTTGAGGAATGCAGGCAACACATGGTTTAAACACCTCAAACCAAATACCATATCATGTTTTAATGAACTAGCAGATGTGTTCCTTCAACACTTCCTTACTATCAAGCTTCTTGTTAAGGGCTCTTCAATCTTAAACACCATCAAACAAAAGTTCGATCAATCAATCAGGGATTATTTGGCTAGATTCATGGTTGAGATGGTCCAAATCCCAGAATTAGATACGAGTGTGCCCCTCAACGTCATAATCGACGGAGTCTAGCCTCATGAAGACTTTTTCAAGTCTCTTGCAAAGAACAAGACGAAACTTTTGTTGAGTTTAAGGCTAAAGCTACCTTATACATCTAAAAGGAAGACAATATAAAGGCATGACGAGAAGCTGATAAAAGCAAAGGAGATGGAAAGAATGAAAAATGGAAAAAAGCCAAGGATGGACTTGACACTAACAACGACGATGGTTTAGACGCCGAGAGAATCGAAGATGCAATATAACGTAGGTACTTATGCAAATTTCTAGTGCATGATGCCGAGAGCATAGAAAGACCGTCTTAGAGGAGAAGAGAAGAACACGAGGATGACACTCGGCTAGCAATGGCCGTGAGACATGCAAGGGATGTTAATCCCAATAGAGCACCTAACGGAGTAATTAATACAATTGTCAGTGGACCTAGTATAGGCCAATCGAATTCTTCAAACTCGATTAACACCAAGAATTATGTTTGCAATATTCACGGAAAGAAAGTTATAATTCATAATACAATATCTTTTGAGGAAGAGGATTTTGAGGGCATAAAAAGGCCGCACGATGATGCACTTGTCATTAACGCGAGAGTTTCCAACTTTGAAGTCAAGAAGATTCTCGTTGATATGAGAAGTTCAACCAATATCATTTTTCAGTATGCTTTCGATCAAATGAGGCCTAAGATCAAAGCACGATTGCGATCTTACAAGTATGACCTCTATGCCTTCAATAATCAACCCGTCCAAGTTGCTGGAGTTATCTCTTTACCAATACAGATTGGCGATCATGAGCATATTGCTGAGGACAAAGTGGATTTTCTCATCATCAAATGTTGGTCCCCTTACAACATGATAATGGGACAGCCATGCGAACATTTATTTAGCATCGTCCCTTCAATGATACATTTAAAAGCCATTTTTTCCACTCTTACGGAGGGTCGGTGTGTGCAAAGGGGATCAACAATTGGTACGCTCTTTATATATAAGGGCTTTGCGGCGAAAGGAAGTATTTTAGGTCGAGACCTGCCCGGAAAGCAAGTCAGTCGGCATAGAGAATGCTAAGAATGATACAGGGGAAATTCCTTTGGGAAGCAATCTTAAGAAGACGACAAGGATAGGAAAACCTATGTCAGCTGATGTCCGACAAAGTCTGATTGAATTCCTGCAAGCCAATGTTAACGTGTTTGCATGGTTGCCATCGAACATGCTCGATATTCCAACAAATGTTATGGTGCATAAGCTCCAGATTAACTTGAATGTAAAAGTGGTCTAACAGAAAAAAGACATTTTACACCAGAGAGACAAGTGGCAATAGAAGAGGAAGTTTAGAAATTATTGACAGCATGATTCATCTAGGAAAAGCCCTATCCAACTTGGCTAGCAAATTGTGTGCTAGTCAAGAAGTCTAACGGTAAATGAAGAATGTGCATAGAATTCATGGATCTCAATAAGGCTTATCCCAAGGATTGTTTCCTACTACCAAAATCGATCAGATGGTAGATGCAACTGCAGGACATGCGTTGCTTTCTTTTATGGATGCTTTCTCTGGTTATAATCAAATTAGGATGGACAAGGCTAATGAAGTCTACACATCTTTCGTTACCAATTTTGGAATGTACTGTTATACGGTAATGTCCTTTGAGCTGAAGAACGCTTGTGCCACATACCAGAGATTAGTAACGAAGATGTTCAAATCTCAGATCCATAAGAATATTGAAGTATATGTGCATGACATGATTGTGAAGAGCATGAAGGAAGATCATCATCTCGCTGATCTGGAGGAGACGTTTGCTACATTGAGGAGATATAGCATAAAACTTAACTTACAGAAATGCGTTTTTGGCACAACGTTAGGAAAATTTCTCGAGTATATGGTCACACAACATGGCATCGAAGCCAATCCGAGAAAGATTGAAGAAATAAAGAATATGAAGTCACCTTGCATGGTTAAGGAGGTATAGGAACTCATAGGCGAATTGCCGCCCTCAATAGATTTGTGTCGAGAAGTATGGATAGATGCACAAAATTCTTCAAAAATTTGAAGAATCTAAAGGTATTCAACTGGACTGACGATTGCGAAAGAGCTGTTAATGAGCTCAAAGAATTTCTTACGTTGCCTTCGATATCTTAACTCCCATTCTTAGAGAAAATTTATACCTATATTTGTCAGTCAGCTATCAAGCACTTTCCTTTGTTTTGGTCTAAATTGAATCATTGACCCATTAATTACGTGAGTCATGTTTTGCAAGGGCTAGAGCTTCAGTACAAAAAGATGGAAAAATTTGTATTGGTAGTAGTTCTCTTGACAAGAAAATTGAAGTCATACTTTGAAGCTCACTGGATAATTATTCTTACCGATCAACCGTTGTGGCTAGCATTGTAGAGACCTGATTCTTCAGGGAGGATGATGAAATATGCCTTGGAGCTTAATGCCCATGGTGTATAATATAAACCTAGAATGACATTAAAGACCCAAGTATTGGTAGATTTTTTAGTTGAATTCATAGGGGACAAAGACTGTGTGGAGATTACCGAGAAACTTATCTAGTTTCTTTATGTCAATGGTTCTTTGACATGAGAAGGGAATGGTGCAGGCTTGGTTCTCTAAGGCCCCCATAATGTCAAAGTTCATTATACTTTGAAATTTGGATTCATATCCAGTAACAATGAAGCAGAGTACGAAACTCTAGTTGTTGGATTGAAACCGGCTAAAGAAATAGGTGTCAAGAAACTCAAAGTGTCAGGACCCTAAAGGGGGCCTAGTAGGATTACCTAAAATTTTCATAACATGTGTGCACCCATAGTATGAAAACCGTCTTGCAAGTCAGAGATTGCAAGACTCTAAATTATAAATCACTAAGGTTAATGAATTTTTTTTGTAATTAATTTATTGTAACATGACATGATATAGAATTATAAATACCTATGGATGTCCGATAGCCCACAGTTCCTCAGAACCGCAGAGAATCGGTATCCCCTACCAAATAATAGGACAGGATATGCCAACATTATAAAACTGCAGGTAGAATTAAATTATATTGAATTCTAACATGTGAATATTTTCTACAAAGAGTGTTATGCATCACTTATAAAGATCTCAACTAATCCTAACACTAATGTACATATCTTCATCTCGCACTCAGCACTCGAGACTCATCCCAATCCCATCGTAGGCAAACCTGCAAAAGAAAGACTATTGGGGAATAAGCTACAAGAGCTTAGTGAGCTATCCCTCATACCATATTGGCAAACAAGTTATCAAACAAATTATTACAACCATATGAATGCATACACACGCAGAATGCCAAACAATATATGCAGTTGACCGGTACTGCATATAATATCGGATTTAACGCCCTCCGAGATAAGGGTTGGAGATTCATTGGCACCAATCACGACCGGGCTCTAGCACCTGGGTTTTTACCCATAACTTTGAATTCCGTATTTCACAAAACTACATTTCCATTTCTAAAAATCCAGTAGTTCACAAAGTCCCAGGCCTAGCGGTGAGGTGGCCTCCGTAGTCCACACTCACACCCTATAGCGGTGGTCTCTAGACACGACCCCCAGCCACCCACGGTTAGCGTCTCCGGCGCCAATAGAACCCGCGAGCCAAAGGTAAGGTCTTATTGTACCCATGCTCCTGCACGGTACTAATCAAATCATGTGGGAATCCATCCCTCCAAGGCCTTTCATTACCAACCGCGTGAAGTGACGGCCGGAACAAGTAATGCGATGCATGGATAATGCATGACCCTTTTAATTTAAGAAAAGCCAAATATAATTAGGTCAAATTATGAGGTGATCAATCAATATCAGCAAACCATCCAAATCATATAAAAATCAATCATACCATCAAATCATCAATTATCGTATTTAACAATATTTCTTACAATAATCAAGCAATATCAAGCACACGCATATCCCGAAACCCCATGCATCAAGCTATTGATGTTCAATTTAAGTGTACTAACTACAAGCATAAACAAATATGGAGTCATCGGGAGTACTCACTTGACTATGACGACTCGCTCTAGTCGTAATAACCGATCGGGAGATCCTCGCCCTCGTCGGGATCACCTGATCATTACGAGATAATAAGGATAATAAGTAGTTGACTCAACTAATGGTTCTAGATATCTATTTACCTAATTCTAATTAGATTACTATCAGCCCTTATTCGATTAAACCTAAATGCTAATCGTACGTAACTTTTTCATTCTATTTTCAATATTTACGAATTTATAGTCGTTTTTCATTGTTTTCGAACGCACGTTCACATGGTGATGTCCGTTTTGGACGTTATAACCCGTGTTTTACGATATGAACTAAATTTAGAGAAATTTTAACCATGAAAACTTAATTACCCTTATTACTTATATTTATATCTTTTGTTTTGTTTATACTTAATGAAACTTAATGAGTTAGTTAACCCTTAAATCTTTATACTTAGAGGATTTTACTTTGCTATTATTAATTCATGTACTTAATTAAGTGTAATCCATTTTAGAAAGTTTATTAGGGTTTACTAATTTAGGTTCCTAATTATGATACACATTTCTTCTTTTCTTAGTTTATAATCTATGCTTATGTCATCGCTTACATCATCATTTGCTTATGTCATTGCTTATGTAGTCTTTTGATGATGTCATTGCTTATGTAATTTTTAGATGATGTCATGGCTTGTGTAATCCATTTATTACATGTAAATATATATGTCATTAAATACTTATACATATACATATGTTATATACCTATCTATACTCATAATATACTAATATGTGTACTTATGTACTAATATATATACTAATACATATACCCATATACGCATACGGTGAAATACGTATTTTTATACGTATTTTCGTGTGCCTTATCTAGCCCCTTAAGAAAGCTTCACAATTTCATTCTTTTTGTATTTTAAGAGTATATTTGACATGATATATGTATGTATAGTTAGTATATACCTTATTTTAGATTATGTACATATTATATACTTATGTACAAAGGTATTTATACTTGTATTCTTCTAGCATATCCTTTTATACATATACTTAAGGACATATGAACATGCATATCCTTCTTCTTCTTCATGATTCCTAGATTTCTATACTTAAAGAGGAGACTTAATTAACTAACTAATGAATAATATAAAGAAACATAAAACAACTTAAAGACATACCTTTAATTGTGTTGGAATTAAGAAGACAAAAGGAGGAGTGATGAGAGTGAAATGGGAAGAAGAAGCTCACGGCAATGAGGAGTGTTTTTGTTTTGTTTCTTTGTCTTTGTTTTTTATTATGGAAGACAACAAATGGTGGGATCAAAATGAGGAATAAGTGGACGGTAACAATTGAAACAAAGGAAGAAAGAAAAATAAAAAAAGAAAAGAAAAGGAAGACATCATTACATAAGAGATATTTTCTTTATCTCTTAACCTTTGTTGACTTTTCAAAATGTTGACTTTAGTCAACATATGTTGACTTGGTCAACATTTGAAATTTGGTCAACATGTATTATCTTAGTCAACATTCCTTAAGTATGTGTAATTTTGTGCACATAACGTAGTAATTAAGGGAAATTAGGGGAGAAATGAAGGAATTGAGAAGAATTGAGGTATATGATGCATTGATGTGTAAATATGGTTGATGAGATCTTACTTTAGGTCTTTAGAGTCCATATATCTCATTTGATAAATAACTTTGGATAACAAGTGTAAAAAGTGCTAATTTGAGTCTTAAAGTTCACTATATGTAACCTAATCTTCAACTATAACCCTAAGTCTAAGTAAGACTATCTTAATCATATATTTAAGGAATAAATATAATCTATGACTCATTATCTTAGTTCCTAATGGATTACTTGAGAATTTGAATCATATAAGTAAGAATGAGGATTATCTCTAACCTTTTACTAATGATTTTGCAAAATATAAGCATTACATTTTCAATTAGGGTTTTAGGGTATATCATGATGGATTGGTGTACATATGTCCTTAATGGAATCATTTTTAAGGTTTTTATCACTTTCGAAAGGAATCTTTAGCTTTTAGAAACATTTAGGGTTTCATAGATTCTTACGCGATAAAATCTTCGATTACCATCTTAGGGTTTTGATGAGGTTCGAGGTTTTAGGGTCTTCGTATGCGATTAGGGGTTCAATTGGTGATTTAAGGTTTTTCGTGTCCACTTTAGGTTTTGGATTGAGATTTTAATCGGTTTTAAATCTTACTGGCTCTTGTGAATTCAGGAAAATCATTTACAGTTTGGATGTTTGTTTCTATACTTAGAAAGCGAAATTCGTGGGGTTTACATTCTCCCCCCCTTACAAAAAGTTTCGTCCCCGAAACTTGACTGAGATAGTTCTTCATGAACATTCTTTTCATTCTTTTAAAAACAAACAGTTTACATATAATACTTATCTATAATAAGCAGGATAACAGGTCTATAGAACATATTTCATATACATAACCTCCTCATATTGATTACATTAAAGCTCTAAGGTTCCTCGATAGAACTTCATGATATCATAACCATGTCTTCCATAAGTACTGCTCATCAAGGCATTTCCTTCTTCAAATACTATTCCCTTTATACATCATCATTATCAACTTCCTACAATAGTATGTTGGATACGTCCAGTCATCATTTCTTGGATTGCTTACTTCTTAGGACAAAAGGTGAAGGTATGCTCGTGATCACCACATTTGTAACATGCTTTGCTTTTCATGGGATACTGTTGAATTCTATGTTGTCCTTTCTTCCCACAAATAAAACACTTATTTTGCAATTGTGGGCAATTCTTTGGATAGTGCCATTTACCACACTTCCAGCATCTTACTTTAGCTATTTCTTGCGTTTTCAGCTCATTGGCTCGTGGCTTTGATTTTCCAGTTGATCTCTTCCTTTTTCGATTAAAGCAGTATTTCTGTTGAAACTCTTTTCTGAATTTACTCCAAGTAACAAAAGGAGGCAAAATTCTTTCTTTAGAGTTCCACCAAAACCAAGCATCACCCTTTAGCATAAAAGTTCCACATGTTAATTTCAGGTCTTCAGGAATTTCATAAGCTTCAAATGACAATTCGATTCGAGACAACCAATCTTTTGCTTCGATTAGATTATTCCCCTTGCCTATAAAGAAATCATTCGCCTTAACGAAATCAGGGAATGCACTTCTTAGCAACTCTGATTCTTCAGGGTTCTTTTGTAAACAACCCAAATTTCCTTGATCTCTTGAGCTTAGGTGGGTGTCGTAATCCTTTTTATCATCCATAATCCTGCCAAAGTGATATTGGCCCACATTAGTATTACTTACACACTCAGATCACCACTCATCACTAAATAATGTTTATACAAATTATCCCTTCCCTCCTTTCAATGATTTTACTTCTATCATTGAAAATAAATTTTGTCTTCCACAAATTTCCAAACTCACTTTCATCAGATATCTGATTCGATCATTCTTACATCATTATTATTTTTCATTTCCTAAATGTGATCACCTTTCAAACACCCTTTGATCTCTCTATATTTTGTTTGATCCTACTTTCCTTCTTGTGTTATTATGATTAACTTCTGTATAGTATCACTCATAGTTCATTCTTATTAATCTCTTAAGTCAATGATTCTCTAAATCTCCAATCATACAATGTAAATTCTCCATTTGAATTGTTATTGCTATCCTTATGGATTAGAATCCTACACATTATATCTTATAACTCTAAGATAATTATCCTTTAAGACCTCATACAATCATCTTCTTCATGTTATGATCACCTAATATAATAAGAAAAATTCCCTATCTCATGCTTCAAACTGATCGGGCTACACAACTACCAAATCAAATTTATAATTAACCACTGCAACAAGATTGTCAAATTCCATCCACGTTATTAAATTTCCAATTCCAACTATTATCGAGATCATCAAAACTGGTGAACCTCTAATTAATGCACTTCACACCTTTAACATGAAGTGGAAATGCTTAAGTACTCTTGATTCTCAACACAAGACTTCCTTCTTAATTTAACATAATTAGGGATAACTCCTTTTTGTTCCCTTTACAACCGTTGTCCCTTAGAGCCTTAATTTATCACTTCAAACTTACAGTCACACTCCTTTTGAGCATAATAATACTAACAATAACTAGGATAGAGAGAAGTTCAACAAATAAAAGAATATATATGTACTTATAGTACAGTCATACTACATAAAAGTAATACTAAATATAGCATATAATCTAAATGTCTAAAGCTTTTATTCTTACTCTAATTCTACCTAAGTGCTACCTCATCTCACTATTTGGTAGGTTTCTCCTATCTCTGACAACCAAATGCTCTGATACCACTTTGTCAGGACCCTAAAGGGGGCCTATTAGGATTACCTAAAATTTTCATAACATGTGTGCACCCATAGTATGAAAACCGTCTTGCAAGTCAGAGATTGCAAGACTCTAAATTATAAATCACTAAGGTTAATGAATTTTTTTTGTAATTAATTTATTGTAACATGACATGATATAGAATTATAAATACCTATGGATGTCCGATAGCCCACAGTTCCTCAGAACCGCAGAGAATCGGTATCCCCTACCAAATAATAGGACAGGATATGCCAACATTATAAAACTGCAGGTAGAATTAAATTATATTGAATTCTAACATGTGAATATTTTCTACAAAGAGTGTTATGCATCACTTATAAAGATCTCAACTAATCCTAACACTAATGTACATATCTTCATCTCGTACTCAACACTCGAGACTCATCCCAATCCCATCGTAGGCAAACCTGCAAAAGAAAGACTATTGGGGGGGTATAAAGATTGACTTACCAGGTTGCGAACTACACGCTGATTGATGATCAGCTGTACAAGCGTGGCATATCCTAACCCTACCTTCGATGCCTTTCCCCAAGGGATGCCTAGAGGGTATTATCTGAACTTCATGGTGGCATATGCAGCAATCATATGATGGCACAAACATTGTATATTAGAGCACTGTGACTCGACTATTATTAGCTAACTATGAAAGAACATGCAAAAGACGTTGTCCAGCAGTGTCTTCAATGCTATAAGCATGAGTTGCTGAGTAAAGCACCTATAAGTGAATTATGTAGCTTAAGCAGTCCTTGGCCTTTTGCCTAGTAGGAGCTAGATATTCTCGGACCCTCTCCTAAGTCTACCACCTAGTGACAATTCGACATTGTCGTTGTAGACTACTTTACGAAGTGAGTTGAGGTCGAGGCTGTGGCAAAGATTACTGAGCAGAAAGTGGAAACTTTCATCTTCAACTCCATCATATCTACATTTGGAGTTCCTTATACAATAATTACAGATTACAGCCCGTAGTTTGACAATAATAAGTTTCGAACATTTTTCCAAAAGCATGGCATTCGACTAAACTATACGTCTGTGGTGCACCCTCAGACAAATTGATAAATCGAAGTCGTAAATAAGATCATACTACACAGCTGAAGCAAAAAGTGGATCAAGTCAAGGAGAGGTGGGCTGACGAACTACCGAATGTCCTATGGGGATATAGAACTACTCACAGAACCTTAATTAGAGATATACCATTTAAGTTGGCCTATTGCACTGAAGCCATGTTGCCGATTGAGTTACACTTACCTAATCTTTGTACACATAATTTTGACGTTATGCTTAATCAAGTCGGATTGACAGCAAATCTGGACACTATTGAGGAAATCCGAGACATTGCAAAAGCTAGGGTCGCAGCGTACCTACATAGAGTAGCAAAATACTATAATCAGAAAGTGAAGTACAAGGTTTTCCAAACTGGAGATTTGGTTTTCCATAAGATGGAAGCACTAGGTGCGCGAGCAAATTAGGGAAAGTTCGACGTGAATTGGGAGGATCTTGTCAGGATTCGGGAAGTTATTGGCGAGGGGGCCTATCGACTAGAAAGGTTGGATAGATCCATCATCCCGCGAGTTTGGAACGCTGAGAATCTAAAATTTTATTTCAATTAATGTCGGATGATATCTGCCATCACTCATCTGGCGGTAGCCAATGTGCTTATAAGATGTATTTATGATAGTTATATATTTGATTTCTTTGTGATTTGGTTATAATTGCCAAAAGAATGAGTTCTAGGCTACATGGCAAGCGAACTAATCTAAGTTCTATCCTAACGCGGTAGAAGAACTATACAAATTAACTATACGGCCGAGTAATGCGGCAAATCCACACCTCAAACGGTTAACGAGCAGTATAATAATGGGCGTGTGAAATGAAACATGTCAAGCAAAAATGGGCGTATGAAATGAAATGTGCCGAGCAAAATGGGCATATGAAATAAAACATGCTGTGGAACAATAGGTGTGTGAAATAAAAAATATCGAGAAAAATGATGAAGTGAATTAAAGCATTTCGACGATTAAGAGAGCGAAGCAACATGGATAAACCAAACAAACCGTGAAAACTTAGTTACGCGACATTCACATACAGTTGGCATTGCCTTAATTATATTCCAGTGATTAATTATAGGTTAATGCAATATGTCAATACAGCAAGTCCTACGGCCTATTTTCAGATTCAACAGAAGTGATTCTTAAATCTTTCGTTGGGGCTTCCTTAGTAGTTGTCTTTTCAGAGGGGGCAACTTCTTCGGCGTAAGCTTCATTATCACTTTGATCTATACTCTTGGCTCCTGTCTTGTCCCCTTCATCTTCGTTGGCACTACTAACTTTGTCATCGACATCAGCAAAGTCAAGATACGATAGATCATAATTGGGATGAAGCTTCAAGACCTCTTCCTTTGCCGCTTGAACCCCCTTTAACAACTTCTTGAGTAGAAGCCTCTCATATTGCCGATTGGAAGTACTTATGTCATGAGACTCTTCAATTGAAGGTCCTTTCTTCATAGCCTCTTGTAATTTGGTCACACGACTCTATAAGTTCAAGTTGTTAGTCTTCAACTCCTTTATCTACATACTGAGCTTATCTTCATCATCACTCATCGTGTAAATAGTCCAGCCCAGGCCCTAGCACTCTTCCCTTTTCTTCTGCAGTTCGTCCTTCAGGCTTTCAGACTCTTTGTACTGTTGTTCCATTTTAGCCTTCAAGCTAGAGATTTCATTGGTGGTGATATCTTGTGCCAATTTCTCGACAGCAAGTTCCTCCTTAAGCTCTCTTGCCTCCATCTTAGCCTTAATCTCTGCATTCTCGACCGTAGTAGTTTGGGCCTTTGATGCATTGTACACATCCTCAACTTTCTATGGCAAATTCTGTTATTATAATTAATAATGATCGAATATTACACAGATATAGCAAAGGATATTACCTTCTTTGCCTCTTTATTGGCCTTGTCCAAAGCTATAAGGATGTAGCTACTTATTTTGGAAAAGAAATTATGTTAATTATCTAAAGGAGTTGGAGAAAGAAAATGTTTATGGATACTCACATCATATAATTTGGTTACGACATGGGCCTTATTGCAACCGCTGACCCTATCGACATCCTTCTTGGCGATATCTTTGTCTTTTGGAAGAATGACTCCTTCCATTAAAGCCAAAGGTTTCATCCTATCTCCTAAGGCCAAGTTAGTATCCAAAATCTAACGGCTCCAGCAAGGGATGAAGTATGTGCTAGCCTCTCTGTTTGGTACGACTTTGGTGCTATTGATGCTGAAAGCTTTAGCATGCATTTCCTCCTTTGCTCGTTTGTCTAATCCCTTGGATTTCTTGATAGGTGGCTGGCTCGCAAGTTCCTTCCTTGGTCTTTTTTCACCACTTGGAGCCACCATAATCACTTGTGATGAGCCTTCCGCGGTAGTTACATTTTCATGTTGCTCGTCGAGGTATGTCTCTTGACATTCACTATACTTCGGCTTGACGGTAGTTTGAATAATCACGATCAGAGGCTCTTCAGAATGAACCTCGGTTGGCTGTATATTCTCATTCCCCTTCACTTTCTTAGCAGGACGAGAGATCTACATAGCTGCATGCTTTGTTGTAGCCTCCTCTGGTAGCCTTTTTACAACAGCAGGCCGTATGGTAGTTATAGAGGTGGTCACCTTCTTATCAACCTTGGATTTCTTAGCCTTGGCCTGAGCAAGTAGCTTTGTAGGATCCACATCTTTAACACCCATATCTACAAGATGAGTAAATCGATTAATATAAACGGGAAAAAAAATATGAACTTACATTTTCCGTACCGAGTAAGGCTCAAATGTCACTATTCTCCCCCAAAGTCTCGAGAATGACTTTCCTCGTAGCTATACTCCGCATGGTGGCAACACATCAGCATACCTTCTTTTTCAAAAAATATTAGTTTGCCATTTTCATAACGCTATATAATTCTCTTACTGTCCCAAAAGAACATTTTGTTTCTCCTTCTCTCTTAAATCTTCTTTGTTGTTGCTATATCATTCAGCATTAAATCTACATCCTTTGTATGTATCGGCTTAGTCCATTGAGTCTAGAAGTCCAAGTCCATATTAGATACTATTGACACAAACTTATCATGTCACTTGTGAATCTTCGATTCTAACCTGTCCATGAACTTACGCCTATGCCTTGCAACAGTGAAGTACCACTAGTTAAGCTACCTACGGATGGTGAAGAAAAATCTAAACAACTGAGGCATAGCCTTGACCTCAACCTCTTCACATACTATCTCAAAAGCCGCCAGAAGCCAATATGTGTTGGGTGAGAACATATTTGACGTGATGCTAAAGTAGTTGAAGAAGCCTCGAACAAAAGCCAAAAAAGGGAAGCGCAGCCCAAAATCTAAATACTTCAGGTATACATGGAACTTGCACTCTCGTGGAAAGCATAATCTCTCCCTGTATCTTGGCTTCCTTAAGTTCTATGTTCCAGGAAGATCTCGCCAGTACTGATTGTACTTTATGACGAGAACTTTGTTGACGGAACTGGCGGTTCCATCAGGAGAATCACAAAATAGGCTATTGTGTTGTACAGATACCTTGCTGACGACCTCCCTTCCTTATCTTCAGGATAATTATCCATAGGAAGCTCATTAATCCGAGTAAGTTTATCCTACCTTATCTCCATACTATCAGCCAAATTGTTCGAAGAATATGTCGCCTCACTCCTATTTTGGGAAGGAAGAGTGGCCTCAGTTTCCGCTGCCTCAGAATTAGACAAAACAAATCGATGAGCAACTTTGCGAACCATACCTGGACGGTTGTATGAAATGAAATAACAGAATTCGAAGAGTGAGATCCTTAAAATTTTAAAACGAACGAAAATTTTAGGTGCAACCAAAGGAGTAAAACCTGATTGTGAACAATGTCTTATATATGGACAATCCGTTCTCGTAACTGCAAATCTACTTTTGAAAGTATTGATATGCTGATATGATATTCTCGCGGATTGTTGACGCGTGTCACATGTCAAAAATCTAACGGCTGAAAAGTTTTTGCTAGTCATTAGGCCTGCAATAAAATGATAACTTAGGTGACAAATGTCGTACCTACAGCTTTTTGGTTTCTCGAACAAGTAAGAGATTTGAAATGGTGACATTGCAGCTGGGATATGATTCGTCCTACTTCCTATGTTACCTGGCATAAATTTAAAGACCCCCTACTTGGCCTCTGCCGCAATATATATATATATACATAACTCCCTTTGTCGTCTATTTGAACACGGGAGTTGGGGGTAAATATTGATAGTTAGTTTTCGCTCAACTTACACTCATTGTTTCATCGGCTAAGAAGCCAAGTAATCGAATCTCTCGGCATTCCTACTCTTTAGTCACTCTGTAATTATGCTAAGTAAAAGAAACGCTCCTGGTTTGAATTCAACTCTATAGCGCGAACAATTATCATAAGTATGGTTATATTTTACAACCATTTGCTATCCCTACATATCAAGGAAGATGTTAAGTCAAAAGCATTCTACGTATCTTAACAGTTATCTCGGTAACTTCCTTAGACACAACAACAGTCTATATATACCGAAAAGAAACTCGGTAAGGTCTCTCGAACACTTCTCATTCTCATACTTACTATATTAAATCCATTCTAACTTAGGCATCAGAGTGGCCACACTAGACTGGCCCTGGTACTAAGTATTTTTACTCTCTTTTGTAGGACTATTTCTTGATCTCCAAAATTCACCAACAACAACAACTATATTTGTTAATGTACTCTTATAACTCTATCCTTTATTACTGAACTAGTGGAGCTTACATCCTAATAGATTGTTTTGCAGGTGTGAAGTAGTATCTGAGGATGCTTCATCATAATAATTCGCGGGTTAATTCTGTTGGGCTGGGGAGTGAGTAGTTGAAGACTAATGATTAGGTCAATGTTCTTGCTTTTGTTTGTTTTTCTTTTGTAGGAAGACTATAAAGTCTTCTTAGGAGGTTTTATAGTTTTCGTTGACTTACTGATGTATTTTTGATATGTAAAGTAGTTTCCTGTAGAGCTATATAGTATTTTTGGAAACCTTAAAACTTATGATGTAAATATTATTTTAGAATTGTAAATATACTTTTGTACTCACGGCAAGAAACATGTATCTAGAACTTATGTACTAGGAAGTCCTGATGTAAATTTCTTTTGCTTTTACAACTATGTTAATATGTAACTAATGATGTAAAAAAGTTTAGTTTGGATGTAATGATCTTGATGTAAAGTTAAATGATGAAGTAGTTTATTTCTTATGTAAAAGTTCAAGTTATGATGTATACTCTTGAATTGTAAAATTGTGTCAGGAAAAGCTAATACTATAGTATGTGTAGAGTTTTGGTATATCGAATGTACTCTAAGTTGAATATCCGTATGGAAATTGGAATAAGTAAGTCGATAACAGAGAAACCAGTATGTACATGTGACTTGTGATAGGTTATTACACATTATTATTATGTCCAGATGTGAGAGTATATAAATTTATACAAGTCATATTGTATTTACAGGTGTTAATTCAATACTATTCTTTGTTGAATTGAGATTTGGATATTATAGGGAATTAAGTTTATATTGTTATGTATATACAAGATATGTTTAACTTAATTAGGTTGTGAATGTGATTGATTAGGTTGATGTGTAATGGGAATATTATGGTGTTAAAATGAATAGAACATGTGCATTCAGCTAGTTATTTGGAGACTTTGGAAACTTGTGCTAACTAATAAGTAAATGGATTATGAGTATAGGTAAGTAAAATATTGTGGTAATTAAGGGAACGTGGTAAAAGAAGGAAATAAAAACGTAGATGGATAACCTGGAAATAGGGAACTACCTCTAGTTCCACCTACACTACAAAAGCCATTAAGGAATGATTTGCCATCACCTCCACCTCTCCTTAATATGTTGAACCCTACCCAATTTGGATAAACGATGGTAAATATGCAAACTATGATCTAACAACAAGGAGGGTTAATTCAGTACCTCCTAGTGGGTGGAAATGCCATAAGTTGAAGGCAACTCGAGGTGGAACTAAGAGAGCACCGACCATTGAAAGTTGGTCATCTCACGAAGTTTATCCAAGCCAATTAGTATTTCAAAGGAAAGATGGGAAAACTAGCTATGGCTGATGGTTGGTTGGCCTAGATTGAGTGATGTTTTGAAGCTTTTCGAGTACTAGAAGCACAAAAACTCTCATATGAAACTTTCTTGTTGAAGTTAGGAGTACAGATATGGTGGGACAAGAAAGCAGGAACTTTGCTAAGACCACTTACATGGAAAATATTTAGACAAGAGAACAAGAATGAGTATTCCCCTATGAGTGTCCAAAACCAAATGATTAAAGAATTAATAAGTTTGAAGAAAGGGATTGATGAATATGGCACAGTATGAGATGGAGTTTAATTGGTTCATTCAATACGCACCACAATCGTATTGAGATAACCCAAAGCTTAAGAATTTTTTTTTTTTTTTAAGGGATTTGAGCCTGTGAGGTAGCAGATAAGGTACGTCAACTTGAAAACAACCAGATACTGATGCAATCAAAGTAGAGTAGGAAGTTAAGTTGGGTGACTCAATTTAAGCCTACTTTTAAGAGATCCTTCTTCAGTGCTGGAAGTAGCAGCTCAAATAAAAAATGAAAGAAGTTAGCCGTAATAACTGGCAGAGTGGCACAATCTGACAAAGGGTTTAGTTTTTATGATAAGAATAGAAATATCAAATGTTGGAAATGTAGAGACCAATACTATGATCGCCGGTGTATATAATTGAAAGGAAAATGTTATTTATGTAGAAATCAAAATCATATATCTAGAGAGTACCTAAGGATAAAGAATATGAAATGTTATTGTTGTAAAAGAATTGGACATTTTTCCAAATACTGTACGCAATTTGGACCTAAAGCTAAGAATGTTGGATGAGCAGATACTATGATGGTCCTTATACATGTCTTTACGTTAGAAAGTATAAATGAGGACACTAAAGAATTTGGCAAATGGATGGAGGAATATTACTATGAAGGTTAGGATAATGATGATAATGGTACAAATGGAAGTAGACCAAGAACAGGTACATACATTAACATTTACTACTAATTAAGAGTTATAGCATAAATTATGCTTAATGAGATAACCATACGTGTTAAGTAGTACAATAGTTAGTAGTATCATAATAGATTCTTAAAACATGTAACTATAATAATAGTATAACAGGTCATGTGAATATAAATGGATGAGTTGCATATGTGTTGTTTGATACTGGAGCTTCTAATTCATTTATCAATTAGGAATTTGTGACAAGCCGTGTAACTGAAGTAGTTAAAATGAAAGCTACCTATAGAATAAGGATCTCTACAGGAGAGTATGTATTAACTCGAAAAAGTAGTAAATGAAGGACAATGACGATTCAGGAAAAAGAATTTCCAATTAAACTAATATTATAATCCTTGTAAATTTTTAGTCTAAATCGTAAACTGGATCTGGATGTCTTAGATAACTTTATGAATCAATAAGGCCAAATAAACTAAAAACTTTACTAAATTATAAACACAAAACTATTCGAATGAAAAAAACCTTAATATATCGATCGAAACCTTAATCGTATACAGAAACCTTAATCATATACAAAAACCTTAAACATTATATGTGTGTAAATACTAGAAATTGTACTTAAACTTGATAAAAATCCTAAAACTAAAATTTTAAGCTTATAAATATACAAAATTACTCTTACGGTGACAAAACCCTAATTGGGTATAATTATTGACTAATAAGAATAATCGCGTAAAATTATTAATGAACATATAGAGATAACTCTTAAATACTAATAAATGTAAATAATAACAAATTAATTTACAAAATTAATAAGACTAAGAATATTATTTTATAATTATTTATGACTTCATATATATATGTATGTGTGTGTGTGTATATGTAAGTTAGTGTTATATTGATTTAGTTATTTAATTTTATTACATATTTTATGTTTATGCATTATATAGTAAATATTAATTTTACATCTTATAATTTTCTTCATAATTATATTATATATTATCCCAAATATTATTTATAGGGTTAGAAATATTTAAAGAATAGTCAAAAAATTATTTTGGTTATTTATTTATTTATTCCTTATCCTTTCCTTTCCCCTTTTCTTTTTCCTTTTTATTTTCTTTTCTTCATTTTTCCTTTCTTCAATTTCGGCTGCCATGTGTATCCAAATGTCATTTTCAACTTTTTTATCTTCATTCCTTTTCCTTTTCTTTTCCCTTCATCCTTTCACCATCAACAAACTTAAGCCTCTAGAATCTACCTTTTCTTTTTCTTACAAATTTAAATTAAAAAATTTAATCCACAGTTCCTTTTTCCACAACCTCCTCAACTTTTTAACTCATATTCCTTTAGTTTTCTGTATTTTTCTTCAACCAACACAAACCCCTCAACTTTCACCTATACTTCAATTCCATTTACTAAAACTCCACCAATATCTTCTTCCTCAAAATTTCTCAAGAACAAGTAATCACATAATCCTTTATACTATATTAGTTTTGTTTTCTTATGTAATGTAAGTTTTGTGTATTTTCTTTTATATTGATATGTATATCAATACTTCATGTAATAGGAGTTATGTTAGTGAAAAATATTTGTATTTTAGCATCTTATAATAGGAATCAGATGAATATGTTTTTAAAGGTGTATACAACTCTTTTTTTTTTTTTTATACTTATGTATTTATACATGTGTACATGCCTTTAAGGATACTTAACTTATTGTATATATATGCTATCTTTCTCTCTCTCTCTCTCT
The DNA here is from genome assembly GCA_024138005.1 of Lumnitzera racemosa. Lineage (NCBI taxonomy): Eukaryota > Viridiplantae > Streptophyta > Magnoliopsida > Myrtales > Combretaceae > Lumnitzera > Lumnitzera racemosa. The sequence continues at coordinate 56,970,408 of JAMXBC010000009.1, read as the reverse complement.
TTATATATATATACGATTAGTATATGTAGGGTTTAGTACATATAAATCCATGTACTACTAAAAACTATATACTTCGATATCTATGTATAAATATACCATCAAATAGTGTAAATATATACACATAAATAAGTAAGAAAATATAGAAATGCCAATGTATCTATGCACCTATATGTATACCTAAGTATTTAAATAAATATGCACATAGAATAATTTTAGTATTTATATGTATATATATATATATACCGAAAAATACATAAGTGTATATATGTGCAATATATCTTATTTTCTTAAGAATAGAGTAAGAAAACATAAATATATATGTATATGTACATATATAAATATGCTTATAGTATTAGTATAGGTATAAGTATAGGTATAAGTATATGTACATATTTAAAAATACGAGTATATGTATAATAATATCATAATTCCTTAAAATAAGACAATATATATATATATAGATATATATAGATGTATGTGGGCCATGGCCCTTAAAGGAGAATTGAAGTTGATTTACAATATTTAATAAATTATAATAACATTTATGTATATATATTAATATTACAAAATTAGAAAAAAAAACATAAAAATTATAAGAATTGCAAAATTTACTATGTAGACCAATGGGAAGTTGCATGTTATCATTCTTAATTTTTGAATTGAAACCGCAAAATTATAAAAATAATTATAAAATAATAATAATTAATTAATTAGAAAATTACAATTATAATAAACATTAACATATTTAGTAATTTAAGCTTAAAATGGACAAATAAAGAATTAGTTGTAAAATGGATTCAAAAATAAAATATTTTAAAAATATAAAATTTATAAATAAATTAAGTCATAAAATAATAAAGAAAGGCTCAAAATTGATAAATAAAATTATTTAAGTCAAAGTAACTAAATTAGTTACACTTTGAGCCTATAATGAAAAATGTAGGTTTTAACATCTAAAATGAACTCTGTTACATGAAAGTATGTTTGAAAATGATAAAAATTGACTATAAATTTATAAAAATCGAAATTAAAATGAAAAAGTTATAGATATTGACGAAACAGCTTAAACTAAGAAATTTTGTAAAATAAATAGAAATTTAGATAGATTTTTAGATAAAAACCTATATAGAATAATTATTTAGTTCAGATACTTATTATCTTTTTTATTTCATAATTATCAAGTGATCTTGACGAGGATACTGATCTCCTTGCTAATTACCATGATCCTTGAGTTCTATCATGGCTGAGTAAGAATTCCTGATAATTTTATCCTTATTTGTGCTTATAGATAGTGTTATTTAATTATTATTGAAAATTTATTGATGTATGGGGTTAGGATATGCATGTGATTGCCATTACTTGTTATGTTGTAAAAATACTTTAAATTATGATAATGAATTATTTGCTGCATAATAGATTTTTATAGAAATTTCACTATCTACAATATTGCTTGGTCACATAATAACTAAACATAATTACATTTGATTTTGTTAAAATAAATTGAATCATGCATAAATATGCATTACCTATAATTATTTCGACTGTTACATCATAGGAGGTAGCGAGATACAATGAAGGGGTTGAGTTAATCATGATTAACGTGTTATAGTACGGTATACGCGTACAACATGACCTTACCCTAGCCAATGGGGTTACTAGGCGTTAGAGGCACCAATCTTTTGATTAGGAGTCGAGTCTAGAGGTCTCTATTTTAGGGTGACTGTAGATTGTAGGAGCTTATTCACAATCATATCTAAAATATAGGTTTAAACCAAAACCAAATAGACTGATTTACTTGAATATAAAACGTAGAGTTTCGTAGTTGTGTGGGTTCAGATATGATATTTGGATTTGATTGGTGTCATATATTCTCCAACTCTAACTTCGAAGGGCATTAAATCTAAGTTACATATAGTTCTTGGTCAACTGTACATATTTGTAAGGTATTTTATGTGATCGTTCCTTCATATGCTTATAAATAATTGTTGAATAACTTGCTTATCTGTATAGTTGAGGGATAACTCACTAAACTTTATAGCTTACACCCTTATACACTTTTGATACAGGAGGACATATTTACTGTACTTAACAGAGGCATGCCTAAGATTAGTTTAGGACTTTTTGGGAAAATCGTGTGCAAATGAAGAGAATCGATTGATTATATGTTTAGACTCTCAGTTTGTATTATTATATAGTGATGTTACTTTATAAATTCTATATTAATATGAATATGTTGTGATATTATCTTTTCATGTATAACTCTTAGGTAACTGGTTGTAGTAATAGCCTTATATGTTGTATTAAAGGTCATTGATTGAAAAGGAAACCAATCTATGATCTTTTGTACGATATATGATGACTTGCCGCAACTAGGCCGCTCCTCAGGTCGTGTAAAAAATGATTACCTATAAGTGGTTATGATGTTATTGTGAGGATTGATTAGTTAACTAGGCATAAAGCAAAAGTGCACTGTTGGGATAAGGTAGTGATATTGGATGATAAACATAGTATTTACTGGTAAGACTAAAAGTTGCGATGTAATCTTAGTGGTCATTGAAGTAATTGAAGAAGTGGAAGGGGATAGTGAAGATTGGCAATATTGCTTAATATTTTCCTTGGAAGGGAAGAAGGAAATGTCAACTGTGTCAAAAATACCAATAGTCTATGAATTTTCTAATATATGTCTAGATGATTTGCCTGGCTTAGAACTATACAGGGAATTGGACTATACTATTGTGTTAGCTCTTGAAACTAAGCTAATATCTAAAGCTCCTTATCGAATGGCATTAATGGAGTAATATGAATTGAAGTGACAATTACAGAAACTTCTGGATTAAGGATTTATTAGGTTAAGTAAGTCACATTAGGGAGCCCCCGTACTGTTTGTAAAGAAGAAAGATGGAGCAATGCGGCTATGTATCGACCACAGAGAACTCAATAAAGTAACCTTTAAGAATAAATACCCATTGCCAAGAATTGATGATTTGTTCGATCAATTACATGGAGCTATGGTATTCTCAAGGATTGACTTAAGGTCAGGATACCATCAGTTGTGGATTAAGTTGGAAGATATACCTAAGACGTTGTTTTGTACACAGTATGGACATTATGAATTTGTAGTAATGCCTTTTGGATTGACAAATGCACCCGTGGTTTTCATGGACTTAATGAATTACATTTATCAACTTTACTTAGATAAATTTGTAGTGGTGTTTATTGATGATATTTTAATCTATTCAAAGATGAAAAAGGAACATGTTGATCATTTGAGGCTGGCATTGTAGAAGTTGAGGGATAATAAGTTATATGCAAAACCGAGCAAATGTGATTTCTGGTTAGAGAAGATAATATACTTAGGTCACATAATATTTGATGAACGGATTTCAGTAGATTTAGAAAAGGTTAAGGTTATAGCTGATTAGAAATAACCTAATATAGTTATTAAAGTAAGAAGTTTTCTAAAGATGGCAGGATATTATAGAGGGTTTATCAAAGATTTTTCAAAGATAATATAACCTTTAACTTAGCTAACTTAAAAAGATGTTAGGTATGAATGGATTAATAATGTGAGTAAAGTTTCCAAGAGTTGAAAGATTATTTGACCTTAGCTTTAATACTTACCTTACATGATCTCAGTAAGTCTTATCATGTCTATGGTGATGCCTCTAGAAATGGGTTAGGATGTGTTTGATGCAAGACGACAAAGTAATTGCTTGTGCTTTTAGATAATTAAGGCCCCATAAGATGAATTATCCAACACATGATTTGGAATTGGTAGCTATTGTATTTGCTTTGAAAGTAAGGAGACATTACCTATACGATGAGCATTGTGAGGGTTATACAGATCACAAGATTTTGAAATATTTCTTCACTTAGAAAGAATTAAATTTGAGACAAAGGCGATGGTTAGAGCCAATTAAGGATTATGATTCGACTTAATTATTACCCCGGCAAAGCAAATGTAGTGATAGATGCCTTAAGTCGTAGGAATCATAAGTAAGTAGTTTCTTTATTAACCACTCAAAAGGATTTGATTTGGGAATTCAAAAAACTGAGAATTAAGTTTAAGTGGCATGATGATGAGGTGCAATTGATGAACTTAGCTGTTCAACTTATCTTATTGGAGAAAATTAAGTTACAACAAGATGAAGAACTGAACTTAGAAGTTGTGAAAGAAAAGTTGATTTCAAAAAGGATATCAGATTTCCATGTTGATGAGAAAGGATTATTGGGATTTAAAAATCGAGTTTGTATACCTGATTATACATAATTGAAATGAGAAATCATGGATAAGGCATATGTGACTGAGTATACACTATAACATGAGGGAAATAAGATGTATAGAGACTTGAAAACCATGTACTGGTAGAACGAAATGAAAAAGGGTGTGATGCAATATGTAGTAGGTTGTACTACGTGTAAACAGGCAAAAGCCAAGTATCAAAGACCTAGTGAAATGTTGCAACCATTAGAAGTACCTTAGTGGAAATGGGATCATTTTATGATGAATTTTGTGGTCGGACTTCCCTTAACTAAGGATGGACACTATTCTATTTTAGTAGTTGTTGATAGGTTAACAAAAGTGCACATTTCTTAGCTTATCAAATTGGTGACATAATGGAGAAATTGGCTAAGTTAAATGAGTGGGAAACTGTTTAGTTACATGGTCTACCAAAGAGTATCATATCCAATAGAGACAGTCAGTTTGTATCAAAATTGTGGGAGAGCTTACATTGATCCTTAGGAACAAAGTTACATTTTAGTAAAGCTTATCATTTGTAAACAGATGGTTAATCGGAAAGAATGATTTAAATACTAGAAGACATGCTTAGAGGTTGTATAATGGACTTTAGAGGAGATTAGGATCAATATTTGTCACTAGTAAAGTTTGCTTATAATAAGAGTTATTAAGCAATTGTACAGATGGCACCATTCAAAGTGTTGCACAAAAGGAAGTGCCGATCACCATTATATTGGTATAGTGAGGAATATGCAATGATAGGACTTGAACCGATTCAACAAAGTAATGAAAGTAAAGATTATTTGGCAAAGGATGAAAGCAGCCTAAGATCGTTATAAGAGCTGGGAGGATATTAATTGAACTCTATTGGAATTTCAAGTTAGAGACTATGTATATGTGAAGATAAGTCCATTTCAGGGATTTAAGTGATTCGGTATAACTGGAAAGCTAAGTTTGTACTATATTGGACCCTTCAAGGTATTGGAAAGAGTTAGAAATGTGGTGTATAGACTTGCTTTACCCTCAAGTTTATTTAGATATCATGATGTGCTTTGTGTACCCATGTTAAGAAAGTTTGTCAAGAATTCAAACTCAATAATGGAAATAAAACTAGTAGACCTACAAAAGGATTATATAGTAGAAGGGAAACTTATTTAGGTACTTAACAAGTGAGTTTAGAGACTACAAAATTGAGATGTGGAATACATAAAGGTTCACTAAGAAAGTGGAACTTAAGCAGAATTGACTTAGGAACCAAAGATAGCAATGTAGAAGAAATACTTATAGTTATTCTAGAAATTGGGTTAGTAAATCTTCCTATTTTGATTAATGATGATTGAATAAATATAGGAGTATTTAGATTGTTATACTAGGAAGAGTAGGTAATCAAAGTTTTGAGGACAACTTTTCTATAGGGGGTATAAATGTAAGCCTTGTAAACTCATGTATCGAATTCGAAGAGCTTATAGTTTTATATGTTGGATTTTGAGCAAATAATTTAGAGTGTATGTAAAAGTTAAATGTTGGCACATCATGAGTTTGAAATATTGAAATATAATAAAATAATAGAATTATAGCTAAAAATAAATAATTTTACTGAATTACATTATAGTGTAATTTATCTTACATAAACACATAAATTAGGTAATGGAAAAAAAAACTTTAGAGATAAATTATTTGGATACTAAAAATTATAAAATTCCATAAAATAATATATAAAAATAGTACGTGCATCTAAGTATAATTATTAAATATATTTATATACTCAAAAATACTTAAAATATCCTAAAATAAGTATAATTAACCAAATAATTGGAAAAAAAATTATAAAAAATTGCTAAAAAAACCATAAGACTGTTGGAATCATCTGAGCGTAGGAAAGTTGTTGGTGATATAAGTGGAAAGAGAAAATGCCATTTTACAATCTTTAACTTTGGATTTATCATGGGCTCTCTCTAGAATATTATTTAGTCCTTTAGAAACTTAGAAAAATTATATGAATAGGAAAACAAAGAAGGGAAAAATTAGAATACTACGTAAACTAAATAGTTTGGTAGAACTCAAGTGCGAAGGCTACCTAAGCATGAGCTACCACTACCACTTGATAGTGGAGGTATCGGCAAGAAGGGTTGATAGGGTGGTGGTTGGAAGCCCAATTCTTTAGTGAGTCGATTTTGTATATGATTTTCCTTAAAATTGTAAAAATATTAATTTAGCTATGAAAATTATAGAAAAATTTATTTTGACATAATTTTATATAAACTTTTAGAGAAAAATATCATATTGAAAAAAATTTTAAGTAGATATAATACTTCCTTAAGAAATCAAGTGAAATCTATTAATTTTAAGAAGTCAATTTAAATGACCCTATTGACATAGTTTCAACATCAAATTTTTTTGGAGAGTCTTTATATTGCATGTGAATATTGTATGAAGACTTTTTGGAAAAAAAAAAAGAATTTCTATACTTTTTAGAGATTTTTTACCCCTTAAATTAGGTGAAAATTGTCAATTTCTCGAAGATTTTGTGTATGGAGCTTGATGAAACTCTTGGTGTTAAGTTCTAATGTTTACTTTTATCACATTCTACTATGAAAAATAATTTGAAGTTGTGGAGTTGTGATGAGCTTAATGCATTTGTAAACCTTGAAAAATTGGTAGTCTGAACCCTAATTTAAGTCCTCGTGTCTTAAATTATGTCATGAGTCGATAAGGCTAATAATAATAAAATTTTATGAAATTTAATAAATCGAATATAACGCGGATAATAAAAACCATAGAAATTGATCGAAACCCGAAATTGTATACCAAAAACCCTAAATTCGATTTATGCATAATTACTCGAAATCGAATGCGAACTTGATTGAAACCTTAAAACTATAATTTTAAGCTTAAAAAATAATTAAATATCACTCAATACTGATATAAATGTAGTCAATTATAATTATCAACTAAATTGCGTAATCGCGTAAAACTTTTAACGAAACCGTTAAAATAACTCGTAAAAATTATAATTGTAACGAGTACTAATTAAATTGATAAATTTTTATAAAATTATAAAATTAATTTATAATTATTAATTTTATGATTTTTATGTTTAAAAAATTACATATAATTATTTTTAATTTCTTTTTTCTTCCATTTTCTCTATTTTCTTTCCTTTCTTTTTCCTTCTTTTCTTTTGCTCTTCTATTTTTCCTTTTTCCTCACTTGATTTCCAGCTACAAAGTTAGCAGCCCATATGTGTAAATTTTAATGACATGTGTCAAACAATTAAGGGATAAAGGACAAATTAATAAAGTAAATGTCATATTTAATTTAATGCCTAATCTAAATGGATAATGATCTTGTATTTTTTTTATTTATTTGCTTTCTTTTGTTGATCTTTACGTCCTAAATATTTGGAGAAAAGAAAAAAGAAAAAACCAAATTGAGAATATAAAGCAAAAGCAAAGCAAAAGAGCAAAAACAAAAAGAAAACCAAGAATAAGAAGAAAATTAAGAAGAAGAAGAAGAAGAAGGAGAAGGAGAAAAAGAAGGAGAAAAAGAAGAAAAAAATTAAGAATATTACCAAAAAATTTAGGTAAGTATATTTAATTTACTTATACATATGTATATTATATAGTATGTGCATGTATGTACTAATTATTCTATTACATGTACATATATGTATGAGTAGATAAATTAATATATATATATATATATCTCTTTTATGTGTGTATAAACATATGTATGTGGATATGTATATATACATTATTTAGAAGATATGGAATATATATATATATATATGTAAGTATAAAAAAGAATATATATGCTAAGTACTTAGTATTTTCACTAATTATGTATTGCTAGGTATATATATATGCATGTACACGAAAATATATATATGTATGTATGTATTATATATGTATGAATAATTAGTATTTGGTATGTAATATATGTAGGAATACTTATATAATATATGTATATATATATCCAATATTTCTTTTATGTACATGTATAAATATTTAGCATATTATTTAATTAACTATGTATATACATGCGTGGATATATATATAATAATTATTTTAGTATGTAATATGTGTATACATGTAATATACAATTCTGTATATATATGTGTGTGTACATATGTTTATATATACCTAATTGTGTATTTTATATATATATAGGTGTATATATAAAATAATAAGTATACATATTATTAATAATATTTGTGTTTTAATGTATATATATATATATATACGTATTTAGTATAACCATATATGTACATAAGTATATAAAGTATAAATAGGTGTATAATATACTTGTACAAAATGTATAAGTAAAGTTAGAATAATTTAGTATATAGTATATAGTATACGTATAAAAGTACGTATATGATGTAAAATACACGTATAATTAAATAATGTACATGATATATGATAATATTAATTTAATAAATAAAGTAATGGATATGCTATTATATTTTAAATACGAAACACGGAGTTTCATCATAAGATAAGTTCTAACATGATACTCGGATCTGATTGTACCAAAGTATCTCCAACCCTGACTTCGGAGAGTGTTAATTCTGAGTTGCATGCAATACCTAGTCACTTGTATGTATTTGGCATACTGATTGGCATGTATTTATTTGATTGAATTTAATTAATGTATAACTTGATTGTTGTATGGTTGAGGGGATTATCTCATTAAAGTTAATTAGCTTGGACCCTTGTAGTCTTCTTTCGTAGGCTAACTTGTTTGTGGAGTTGGGCCGCCGCATGCTCGAGGTTAGTTGTACATTAGAGGGTCGATGTGAGAGCAAGACGTGATCGGAGTATACAGTGATAATTTATTTAGATTATAAATCTGATTATGTAATAAAATGATATTAATTTGAGTTAAGAAGTATTATAAACTTCTTATCTGTAAATTCTTTTATAAATAGATTGTGTTTTTATTTCCTTAAGTTATTATTATTATCATGAAATAATATTACTTATACTTGCGTAACTCTTAGTTATCAGTTGTTATTGTAGCCTTATGTATCGCATAAAGGGTTATCAATTGAAAGAGAATTCAATCTACAGTCCTTTGTACGGTATATGACGATTGCCATGACTAGCTCCCTCGGGTCGTGACAATATTAATGAGGTAGATATAAGCTTTTGGAAATTTGAGTAGTATGGCATTATTTGTATGATGAATTTGATATATGAACATGAGTTAGCATATCTATAATCAGGAATATGATATTAAAATAAGTTGTTTTGAGTAAACCTATAAAATGATCATGTTTAAAGAGTTCTTCAAAGGGTTGGTTTGTTAAAAATGGGTTAGTGTCACGTTTAGAGAATTGATCAGAAAACTACCTGATATGAAATACTTAGCTAATATAACATTCGCAGGATAACTAAAGATTTGTAGTTGATAATGACATTTTCGGATACTTCCTCATAGAATTCTTAATTAATAATGATATTTTTAGATGCTTTTTTAGAAAGTTCCTAGTTAACAAAACTATTTTTAGATACTTTCACAAAGAGTTCTAGAATAAAAATTGTGTTAACACTATTGATGAGATACTTGTTCAGAAGGTTCTAACGCAAAAACTACGTTAAGTTTAGTGTTTAGAGTCTTGTTTAAAGATTTTAGTGACATGTTAAACTTAATCCAAGATTTAATAAACCTATCTAAACTATATGTAAAAAGTAATTATATATTTTCTATATAACAAAAACTAAAATATTTAAATCGATTGTTTAGAGCTTACGAAGAGATTGAGCACCTGAAGCGAGATCAACTCATGTCAACATCATGTAAGTTAAGATCGATGCTTTATGGCATGATGGAGTATCATATTAGGATACTTGGAGAATTAAGAGTACTTATTTGTAGTTATAGTTAGATTGTTTGTACGTATGTAATATGTGTGCTTGTGATACTGATAAACGATTAGGAGTTGAACTTTAAGTGTTGTTTTCTACTTGAGTATAAGATGTATTGCGTGTATGAATTTTGTTGCTCACTTTATAATCTAGACTAATCTTAAGATGACTAAGGTCTAAGTTGACATTTACGATAGCCCAATAAGGGTAGTGACTAGGTTTTTAGAATAAATATGGATACTTCGATGAGAATAGTAGAAATGATAATTTTTCTACTCTTAGTTGAACTAAGTGACAGGAGAAGGGGTCGTGTTAAGGTTAGAAATTATGGTTCTATTGTTTTCTAGAGAGGAAAGTGTGTCCATTGCACAAGCTTAGATTTAGTTTGATAATATCTCATTGAAAATCCTCAAAATCTAGGTTAAAGTGAACAAAATTTCTCTAAAATTGGTTAAACATTATGGGATGACCTATCATTTACTTGTTGTATCTACATTTAATTAATGATCGAACAACTATGGTTGTTAATATATTCTTATGACTTTGTCCCTTCTTACTAAACTAGCTAAGCTCATATTCCAATATATTGTTTTGTAGGTGTAGAGTAGTATCTGAGGATGCCTCGTTACAATAATCCGTAGGTTAGTGTTGTCGGGTAGGGAGTAAGGAGTTGAAAACTAATAAATGGGTCAACATTCTTGCTATTTTTGTTTTTCTTTTGTGGGAAGACTATAAGGATTTTTTTTTTTTTTTGGAGGCCTTATAGTTTTCATTAACTCACTAATGTATTTATGATTTATAAAGTAGTTTCCTGGGGAGCTATACAGTATTTAAAAACATTAAAACTTATGATGTATATAAAACCATATAAAGGACTTGAACAATTTATAAATATAGAAAATTACATTTTGTAAAGTGTTACTTTACAAGTATTATATATCACAAATGCCCATCTAACTGCTTTAAAACAGGTTGAGTCATTATTCGTCTTGTATAGACTTTACCTACATTAGCAATTAAGGAGGATAGCTTTTGACTTAGGTTGGTTAACACGGCGGAACTATTGCAACTCTTGGAGTTCGTGCTGTGACATATATGACGCTTATTTAATGCAATGACGTAAACACATGTGACATAAAGGACAAACTTAAAACACTAAGAATTTACTTAAATGATTCAATTTGAATATAAGTCGAATTAAATTTTAACTTCATAAACAATGTCTATATTACCTATATTCTTTATTTGTGTTTGATTTTAGTAAATACATGAACTTAACTAATGATGCCAAAACTAGTGAAAAAAAAAATGAATTTTCATACATATTGACTCACTACATATCTTCATCGCGTGAATATATACAAGCAGAATCTCTTCATGCATGATAACAAGCATAGGATTTGCTAATCACTCTAGATTCATAGCATTTATATATACTTGGGATAAGGGAAAACATTATCAAAGCAAGAAATCCATGAACTTACACCAATGAAAGATACTATTTACAACGTTGCCCACCTATCCAGAATAGGACGACGATGACGATGAAGATGAAGCTGAGGCTTGTCCGTTATTATCCTCAGTGTTGGTGAGACACTTCTTTGGGCATACGAAGAAATTCCTTGAACCTAACTCCACAAGTCTCTCATCTCTAGGCAAACCTGTCCCACCACGGGTAAGCATAATTAATGATCACACTAATAATCCATACTTTTTAGGCAAGAAAGGAATGATTGTTCCATTATACTCATATGCAATCAACCAAACAAGCTGTTATTTCCTTAATTTTTCTTTATATTTGTAATTTAGGTTCAGTGACCTTCCTGGTTTGGTTAGGCTCCATTTAATTTATTTTTTTCTTAAAAAAAATTTATTGGTGTTTTATTGATTCTACTTGAATCTTGTATTTGATAAAAATAAGATACCAAAAAGATATGAATTTAATTCTATACACACCCTTCTTATAAAATTAAATACCCAACAAATCTCAATAAATTTGAATTTATCCATCCTATACTTTATTTATATTTACAAAAATACCAATTCAAATAATTATCTTTAACTTATAAAATATATTTTTCAAATCTTTTCTCTTTAAAGTATATACATTTTCATTTTTCAATTTTGATATTCTAATCATTACTTTCATCATAATTATAAAATAAAAATATATAAGCTATAGATAAGATATTTTTTTCAAATATCAAATTTTTAATAGATACAGATTAAACACATAACCTAAATGACTTGAAACTATTAGAATATCGACCATGGTATGCCATGTGATGCGACAAATAGCATGAATAGATAGTAGACTAATGAAATTACGACACATGTCAAATATTTGTAGCTCTTACTTTATCATTGAACCAATAATATTAAACTAGATGAACATTTATTCTAATACATGTGTCTAAGAATAAAAGAGTTCAATATTATGCAATGCCATCTAATGATCAAATGAGAAATTTATAGGATATTAATGTGATATTTATTGTATCTATGATTTGGTTATAAATAAATTATCCATTCTACGATTCTCTACCAACTTAATATTTTCATTCTGTTTATATTAGAGGTGTGTAAGTGAGCTTTAATTCGCGGGATAATCCGTTTAACTCGCTTTTAAAATGGGTTTTGGTTGAGATTTATTGAACAGTTTAAAAAACGAGCCAAATGAGCCTGACTTGTTCAACTTACAGGTCAAAGTAGGCTAACTTGGGTCAGTCCGTTTAACACATCTAAGCTTTTGGCTTAGAAATTGATCCGTTTAACTCGCTTTTTAAATAAGTTTAAATTGAGGTTTTTTGCCTTGTTTAAAAAATGGACCAAATGAATCAGGTTTGTTTAACTTGCGGGCCAAAGTGAGTAGAGTTAGGTTGGTTTATTTAACCTGCTTGTACACTTCTAATCCACATGCTGTAAATATATTAGGAAATGTTTAAAAAATTTTAATAAAGCAAAGTTTATGGAGGTAGGATCAACTAATCATGTTTTAATCTTCATAATCTTTTTTTCAATAAAGAAGGGAGAATTTGGTTTTAGTCCATTTTATTGGAAGACCTATTCATATCAATAGACCTATTCATGGATCGACATGGAAATAATTTCTTCTTATATAATTTATTGCAGATTTTACCTATTAAACTAAGTTACCATCATATGGTTCTAAACAAAAACTACATTTACTTATCTGGCCAAAATCAATGTACTCTTACCACAAAACAAAACAATGATTAGAATAATTTTGTTAATTTCACATACTAAGCTGAACACTAAAAAATGATCGACATAATACAATCAAAATTCAAACGGTATGATTCATCATTCAAATTGATTTTATCTATAATTTATTGATGAGTTATTTTGAAAGGAATCAAGATCAACATGATTCTAAAACTTAGAAGTCAGAAATTGGGTAATTAATCCTTATCAAAGATGTAATTAATGATGGACATGCAGGAATATATGTTAAATTGCTTTTCTGGATCTGACATGCCTTATTAAGGAATATTTGGCTATTTTTCATTCCAAAGTATTATTAATGGGTTTTGGGATTGCTCTTAAAATGGTAAATAAATATTTTGTTGTTTATGTGTGTATATATATTCTCTGACAAACATTTAAATATGTTGGATCCTAATTAACAGTTTATCAAATAATATTAATATATATATGATCCGAAGATAAAAGTTAATTAATTAGACAATAAATTATTAAATGATAATAAAACTTATATATATATATATATTTATAATAAGAAAGAAGAAAATATCAAACGGCTACCGCATACATAAATATTTCTTACTTTCCAAACTGAACTGTGAATAATGAAGATCGAACCCTGCCGGATTCACCGTCACCAACACCGGCCGCCTCCCTTCCTTCACGTACTGCGCCACTGCAGAGGCAACCAGATCTCCAACGCTTGAGTCCGGCGTCATCACCACTTGTACGGTCCCAATACTTCCTCTGATCGTCACGTTCATTAACAGCTTTAGCAGCCGCCGTCTTTCTTGCGCCACCGTCACTAAACCCCTATCTGCTCTCATGTCAGGGACCGTCCACGGCCGTTGAAGCACCGCCGGAACCTTATCCATCGCCGTCGAATTCCTCCCATGAAACGACGACGATCTCTGCGGTAACCACACCTTACGGCTCTTCTCCTCGCGTCCCCTCCTGCTACTCTTTGAACCCCGCATCAATGATATATACGTATGTATGCGTGCACGCGAGTTATGATAGAGAAAGAGTTGTGATTATCTCAAACGACGGTGGCGAAAGAAACGGAGGCGAGGGAAACCGAGAGCTGGAGAGGAGCTTCGGTGGCTCTCAGGTTTCCGGTCACCGGAAGCTATCATAACAGAGTGGCACAGGCGTCAATAATTGAGAAAACAGTGTGTGATAGTGGTGATATTATGAAGATGAATTATGGAGAATAAGACGAAGCACAAGCGTGTCTTTGCATTTGTAACGAGGATGAAGACAAATGAGCGGGGTACCGGCTGAATCCGTCGATAACTGGTAGGGCACAAGGAGAATCGTTGGTCTATATGTTGGTACTAAAATACCCGCTATTGCCGGTGACGTGGATGTGTTTCATGGGATCTTGATGTTCTTTGTTTAGCTTTCATGAAAGTGGACCGGAGTTGCTTCATACGCAAAAAGGTGAGTTTTCACAATGAAGAATTCATTGGCCAAACAGTAGAACCAAGCCACCAAGGGTGAACGCGTTTAACGCAAAAGTAAGCTTACTAGACACTTGCATTTATTCAATGTCCTTTATATCTAAATTTAGGTAGAAAAAAGATTCATCTTATTAATTTCTATTTGGATTATCTTTTTTTTTTCATTTATGTTTTATATATATATTTTATTTTTATCTATTTAAGATTTAATATTTGAAAAACCATTTTATTTATATCTTATCTATTTTTATTTTATAATTATGACTAAAATAATTATGGGAGCATAGAATTGGTAAAATGAAAATTCATGTACTTCAAAAGAAAAAATTTGAAAAAATATATTTTATATATTGGAAATAATTATTTTAATTGATAGTTTTTTAGAAAATACATATTTTAATCTTTTTATATTTTATTCTTGCTAAATATAAATATTCAAGTACATAATAAGGTATAAGTGATAGAGCTACCATCGACCTAAGCTCGTTATCCTTAAATGTGTCTTAAGAATATCTAAGGAAAGAGAATATCCTTAGCCACTTGATCAGGTATTTTTTTTTCTCTTAGTTCTATATGCACTCTTTTTCTCTCAAACCTTCTCAATCAAAATTAGGATTTCTAAGAAAACAATTTCAAAGTTTAGATTACTTGAATCTAAACATAGATTTGAAAAGTTATACTCCCGATCTATCAAATGATATTAACTTTGTGTGTTCTTGTATTTGTTTTACGATGTATGAATGAATGAGTAGAACAATTTTGGGAATTGTCCCTTCTGCTTGATCTTTTTTTTATACATTGTACAATATTGTTGTATCTTATTTGTACATTTTGTTGGAATTGTACTTTTATTGTAACTACTTGTAACTATTATATGTAATTAGTTTATACATCAATAGCAAACAAAATCCTTGTATGCTTCAATGTTCCTTTGTTGTTCCTCTGACTCCTTGGAATATCACTTATATGTCATAATTATACTCTTATAGTTGTATCATTTACCTCTAAGGTCAAAACTTAGGAAGGTATCCTTCGAATTGAATCAATTTCTTTATGACTCCTACTAAACCAATAGCTGTATAACTTTATTTCCCTCCCTATTACTTTCCCTTTTATCTTGAATAGCTAAAGGTTGCACAATTACATGTGTTTTGACAAACTCTAATGGCAAAGATCTAGATTCTTCCTAAATACCCTTGGCTTTCTTCAACAAAGATACATGAAAAATAATATGTAACTTAGATTCTTTTAGTAGAGCAATCTTATATGCGATAGAATCAATCTTTTGAATGACCTAAAAAGGTCTATAATATCTTCTAGATATCTTGTAAGTCAATCTATTAGCTAGTATTGAAGCAATACTCTACCCAATGCAGATATTTAGGCTACTCTTTTGTTTTGTCTATGACTAAAGACCTTAGATACTGCGCAATATACCTATAGATTACTTCTGTTATACCATTTGTTTGAGGATCGTAGGATGAACTCATCTTAAGTTGAGTGCTACTAACTTAAAAAGCTTTTGCCAAAATTTGCTTTGAAACACTTTATCCCTGTTTGAAACAATTGATTTAGGTATGCCATATGGTTTTACAACCATGTCAACAAATAATTTAGTCACTAATGTAGCCGTATAAGTTGTTGGTAGAGATCCTCAATGACAATACTTGGTGAGTTGATCTATAGTGACTACAGTCACTGAATACCCTTGAGAAATTGGTAATCTAGTGATGAAATCCATTGAAATCTCTTCAAAAACCCTATGAAGAATAGGTAATGGTTGAAGCAATCTAGTTAGATACGTAGTTAAATATTTAATTTGTTGGCATACGTGACATAGCTTCATAAAATTCTCCATATCCTTCCTCATATTCTTTTAGTGAAAAGTAAAGCTGAGTCTTTTAAACATTTTAAGTACCTTTACATGACCCCCATAGGTATAGCATGATACTCTAATATCAAAGTTGAAACAAAGGAGCAAGAATCTGGAATAAAAATTCTTGACCTTCATAATAGCCAATCTTCTTTCAAAATTAAGGGTGGTGAATGTAACTCCCTTCTTTCAACCTTAGCTTTTAAAGCTAACCACTCTTCATTCTTATGTAACTCTTGCTTCAATATTGTTAATAAATCAAAAGAAGGCATGGATAGTACTAACAACTAAAACTCCTCTGAAAATTGCCTTAATAGGGCATTTGCTACTTTATTGTCAACTCTTAGTTTATATTCCACATGGTATGCATACCCCATCAACTTAATCAAATATTGTTGTTGCTCCGAAGTTTGAATAACTTGGGTTATAATTTCTTTTAGGCTCTTTCGATCTATTTGAATGATAAAATACATGCCTAAAAGATATTATCACAACATTCTCACTGCTTCTATTATTGCAACCAATTCACGAACATATGTACTTGCTTTTTGAAGCCTTGTGCTAAATTTTTTACTAAGAAATGCTATAATTTTGTCATTTTGATGAAGCATAAAACCTATCCCTAAGTCTAATGCATCTATCTCTACTATAAAAGTTTTTGAAAAATTTGGTAGTACTAAAATTAAAGCACCTATCAAAGCATCTTCGAGTTTTTAATACACTTGGGTTGCTTCATATAACCATGCAAACAAATCCTTCTTCAATAAATTGGTAAGTGGCGAAGCCTACTTAGTATAATTCTTCACAAATCTTCTATAGTACCTTATATTACAAGGAGGATTCTCTCTTGTTAGCCTGTAGAGGATAAGCTCTTGTACGTGAAAGAGTTGTGGGTGAACTCTTTAAACTCCCAGCTCAAACACACTTTGCTCTGCTTAGACCCTTGCCTAGATGCAGACGTGCTAAGTGTCGAGTCCGACCTGCTGAGTGTTGAGTTCAAGGCTACTACACATCGAGTCCTTCTCTTTTAGCCTATTGAGTTACCAAGTGTTGAGGCCGAGGTCATTATGCATCGAGCTCTACTCTCCCAATGTATAGAACTACAATATCATTCAATTACCTTAGTGACTTTAAGCACAAAGTAGCCCCAACATCATTTTAGCCTATATACAATACCCGAAGATCCCTGACTATGTACCCAGTGAGAGGCTACCACCTTTCCTTTACTTTTTTAATAATTGTACTATATTCCTTTTCATCCTTTATAATATTTACCCTTTTTCGTACATACTAGGAACCTCTCTTTTACATTATCTTTTATGTAATTTTCCATTATTGTATTGTTGTCCTAGAGGACTTACTATAAATAGTTTTTTTTTTACTATAGCTGAAATCATCTTACACCTTTACAAATATTGAATATACTTGTTCTTATGAGATACTCTTCTCCAAGTACATTTCTTTTACACTCTTATCTAATCTTGCCGCATAGCTTGAAATTAGTAGTGAATGGACCTCAATATTTAGCTTATGAGTTATATTAGGCGAAGTACTAAGTCGTGTCATGTTTATTGGTACGTCACATCCTCCGAGTAGCTTCATGAAAGCTATTGTATTTGTCGACTTTTGATTCCTTCATTCTTTGATACTTTGAAGGATGCACTTGGTTACAACTTCTACGGTTAGTATTAGTGATCAACTCAGCTCTTAGGCACATCATATAATCTTGATATCAAAGCTTGACGTTGGGATAGAAAGCTTATCATTGAAAATTTTCTTGTTATTATGTATGTCTTGTTATATAAGCTTGAGATTGGGATAGAAAGCTTAGCATTGAAATTTTTCTTGTTATTGTGTATGTCTTGTTATACTTTGTTTCTTTAGTAGAAAACAGAGCAAGTTCTTAAGTCATTGTATAAAAACGTATTATCAAAGTCGTGTGTAATCTTCTATTGAGTAGTAGAATTCCTAAAAGTTTGTAATGAGAATGTCAAATTCTAGTGTTCAAGGAGAGATTAATGATGCCAAAAGTGATGCTTATGGTCGCAGTCGAGTTACCCAACAAACCCCATAACTACTGACGAGTAGTTGGAAGACCTTGTGTCTATTGTAGCTAACTTGGCTATCTTTATATAGAGGGTAGTGGAGGTTAGGCTACAAGAGAGAGTTATTGAACAAGGCTGAGAAGACAGGTGGGTAAGCATCGAGCACCCAAAGCTATTAATGTGAACCTAGTTCCATCCCGACATGTTGAAAGGATTGCAAAGAGGAGACTTGAGTTGGATGAAGTTAAGGAGTACAAGGAGGAGGAGCAGTATCATGGATTCAAAGAGTGTGAGCTTTGAGCCCTTAGAGGAGTTGAACATCTCAAAGTATAGATTCCGAGTTTTAATAAGTCTAGTAGTACCGATGATTGTTTGGACTAGGAGGAAAAGATTGAAAAGATATTTGACTTCTATGATTATGAGGACCTTATATGTATTTGAGTGGTTGCTTTTGAATTTTTTGGATATGCAGCCATGTCATGGAAGAAACTATAGAATGTACACTAGAGGGTTCGTCATGAAATCTAAACGTGGAACGAGATGAAGAGAGTTCTAAAGAGTAGGTTTATTCCAAAACACTATGAGCAAAACACCTTCTAATGCCTCCAAGATCTTAGGAAAGGTAGCTGATAAATTGATGAGTATGTCTTAGAATTCCAACTGCCAATGATTCGTTGTGATGTAGATGAGCTGAAAGTGCGAACAATGGTAAGATTCATTTCAGACTAAGGTTCGAGATTGATAATGTAGTGGAGCTATAGAGGCTTGGAAATCTAGATGAGACTATCTGAATAGCACAAATGGTTGAAAGGAAGAGGAGGAATTAGCTTAGTTGAGTACTAAGTAGCCAACAGGCTTGCTGAGTAAGATTGGTATGTTAAGCCAACAAGGATATGACCGAGCTTTGTACAGTTTTAAGGTAGACTGCTAGGGTCAGATGTCAAGTAGATCTGATGATAGCTGAGGTAAGACTAAGTTCAAAGAGCTCGATGTAAAGAAGGATCAAGGTTAGAGCTCAGGAAGGAAGATTAGAGAGATAAACTGTTTTAAGTGAATTGTTGTAGACATGTGGCTAGTCAATGTCCTAACTGACACGTCATGACCATTAAGGAAGATCATTCTTAATTTGAAGTAGAGAGTGCAAGTGAAGGAGGGGAAGAAGAGGTAGATGTTAATTAACTCTTGGAAGAGTTTCAAGAAGATTTAGATGCTGTGACCCGACTTGAAATGGGAGACTACTGTATGATTGTACGTAGATCTCTTATTACCTTTACCTCTGATTAGAATGAACAGAGAGGTAGCCTCTTTCATACAAATTGCCAAGTGAATGGAAAACTGTTATGGCTCTATAGGGGGCTTGATAGGATTGCTTAAAATTTTTATATCACATATATACTCATGATACGAAAATCGTCTTATAAGTCAGAGATTGAAAACTCTAATTAATTAATCATTAGAGTCTTCGATTTTTAATTTATTAACTTATTATAATTTACAAATAACTATGGATATCCAATATTTCATAGTTTTTCAGAACCGTAGAGAATCGATATCCCCTATCAAACAATAAGATCAAGTAATAAAAATCTAAAACTTAAACTTACGAAAGTTATAAATCTAAATATAATATTAATAATTATATATAATAATTTAAACCAACTATATAGTCTATCTTTAAATTCTAACTTCTATGTATCTCAATACTGGTACTTATCACTCATCTCTTAACTGATGCCCGATTATCTAGCAACCTATAAAAGAAAACTATTAGAGAGTAAGTTACAAGAGCTTAGTGAGATATCCCTTATATTATATCGGTAAGTAAGTTATCAAATAATTAATTACCAACATATGAGTGCATGAACAAGTAGTATCTTAAACAATATATGCAGTTAATTGGTGCTGCATACAACATCAGATTTAATGCCCTCCAAAGTAAGGTTTAGAGATTTATCAACACCAATTACAATTAGGTTCTAGTACTTAGGTTTTTAACCATAAATAGAAATTCAATATTTCACAAAATATGTTTCTATTTCCAAAATCTAGTAGTACACAAATTCTTAAGTTTAGTGGTGAGGTGGCCTACGCAGTTCATACTTACGCCTTGAGCGGTGGTCTCTAGACTCGACTCCTAACCACTCATGATTAGCATTTCCAACACTAGGTAAACTCACGAGCCAAGAGTAGGATCTTGTTATACCAGTGCTCTTGCAATGTACTAATTAAATCATGTAAGAATCCCATCCTTACAAGGCCTTTCATTATCATTTGTATGAGGTGATATCCGAAACATTATATGCACTATTCGTGATTATACATGATCCATTTAATTTAAGTTAAGTCAATTATAACTAAATCAATTTATTAGGTGATAAACTAATATCAGCAAATCATCCAATTATGTAGTAATAAATTAAGTAGTCGATTATTTAGCTATTATGTTTTGTAACATTTACACAACATACAACTAATATTTAAGTACATGCATAACGCGAACCCCAATGTATTAAGTTATTAATATTTAATTTAGATGCATTAACTATAAGCACACAATAAATATAGAGTTATCGAGAGTACTCACTTGGCCATTGGTTTATTAACGATCGTAATAGTCTTTTTGATAAGTTGGTATTCGTATCTGGATTACTTGATATTTAGGGAATATGAAAGATAATGAGTGTTTAAGTGAAATAACTAATCTATACACTTACATAATAATAACTACCTGAATTAACTATTTATTTGTATAAAATTCTTGGTTTTAGTTTTTTCGTCAATTGCGTGTAGATTTTTATAATTGATTTTTATCATTTTTAGATGTATTTTCATATAACAGGGTTTGTTTTGGATGTAATGACTCGTATTTTTCATTATGATATTAAAATATCATGAATTTTATTATTTTGACTCAGATATTTGCAAATTATTATTTTAAACTTTTGTTCATGAATTTAAGATTTAATTAATATCTAAATTTTATATTTTCAAAATTTTTTTATTTTTAAGTGTATTTTATAATTAGTTACTTATTTTACTATTTTAAGATTGAATTCACACTTAAACCCTTTTTTATATTTATAATTTTATATTTAATTAATTATTATTTTATTACAATTATTATAATTTACGAAATTAATTGCTTAAATGGGGATGTTGACGTGGCAACTCCTCATTGGACTACATGTCATTTTATAAAGTTTCATATTTTTCTAATTTTGTAATGTTATTTAATATTCATATATATATATATAGTATTATAATTTACTAAATTTTGTAAATTAACCTATTTTTTTCCTTCTAAGCTCATGGCCCAAAATGTATACATATATATATACTTATTTTATCTTATTTAAAGATTTAGTAATTTAGTATTTTTATGCATGTATTATTTGAACATATACATATACTTATACTATACTACTATTATATGTATATTTATACGTATATATATATATATATATATTTATACTTATGGTTTCTTGCCTTATTTATATATATATACATATGTAACTTTAGAATATATCTGACATATATGTGTAATAACTTAAGTATATTATGTACTATACGTATGTATATGTACTATACATATACATATATAGTTGGACGCATGTACATGTATGTATATATATATAAAAGAAAATGAAAATAAACAATAATTATCACGACCCAACAGTATCGTTGTTGTGATAGATTGTCGTGTATTGTACAAATGTCTATTATAAACCCCCTTGCTGATTGCAAACCTTCCATACGATATATAAGGCTCCTTTTACTATACGTTACCATTAGGCCCATAGATAAGCAATATAGAACAATTTACTAAAATTAACTTTTTAAGACATAAACTAATCAAGTAAACATGTGGACTTGTTAAGTTTCACACCAAAAGAATATTACAAACAAATGAAGTTCATAATGGGAACTGCATCATAAACTTTAAACTATATTATGAACAAAATAAACGTAAATAGATATCTACAAAAGCTTTTACAAAATCTCTTCTCTGCTCCCTGATCTCTCTAACCCATCTCTATACGAGACTCACCATAGGTATGCCTCGACCCGGATTAGTGAAGAGGTTTTCTTGCAACAAAAGGAATCTATTGAGGTGTAAGTTAAGCTTAGTAAGATAAATACCTTCATCAATACCGCATGACAGAATTTTATTAGATGCACAATCATATGAATGCATGAATAATAAGTATACCAAACAATGTATGCAGTGGCCTAAGAACTGCATACGACTCAAAATTACGCCTTCTGTAGTCGGGGTTTGGAGATTATTAACCTACCCAAACCAAAATTCAGGTTCTAGCCCTTGGGTTTTTATTTTATTTGCACTATTATGCTTAAGTCAAAACAAAATTATATATATAGAAGCTTTATCATTATCTACGTAGACCATGAATTTCTTAAGCATGCCAGAGGACAATAGAAACTTTATCGATGTCATGTTAAATGGGTTGAGTTCTTAGAAACCTTTTACTATGTTATTAAGTACAAGAAGGGAAGTGCTAATATTGTAGTTAATGCTTTTTGTCATGGGCATGTTCTTGTCACAACATTGCAGGCCAGGATACTTAGGTTTGGCATCCTGGCTAATCAATATGAACATGATGCATACTTTGGACCCTTAGAGGCCAAATGTAATGTTAGAGGAGTAGTAGATGGGTTCTACTTGAGATAAGGAATTCTGATGAAGGGAAAACAAGTTTGTATGCTGAGTGGTTCTACTAAGGACTTACTTACTTGAGATGCTCATGCTAGAGGCTTAGTTAGCTATTTTAGAGAGAAGAGAATAACAGAGTTGTTGAAAAATCACTTCTATTGGCCTAAGATGATGAAGGATGTGTACAAAATTCTTGAACAGTGTAAGGTATGCAAGTGAGCTAAAGGGAGAAAGGAGCCATATGGAGAATACACACCTCTGCCCATACTTGAGTGGCCATAGATTGATTTGAGCATAAATTCCATACTTGACCTACCCAAAATACCTCAAAGACATGACTCTATTATGATGGTAGCCGATTGGCTTAGAAAAATGAGCCACTTCATCCTACGCTACTTCATCCCTTGCTACATAACTAATTAAGCTTTATTTATTGCTAATATCTTTTTATAGGAGATTGCATGGAGTATCAAGGACTATTATGTTTGATCGTGATTTGAAGTTTATGAGCTTCTTTTGGTGAACCCTATGGAAGAAGCATTGCAGTAAACTCATGTTCAATACTTCTTGCCATCTATAGACAAATGGTGGGACTAAAGTTGTGAATAGAATAGTAGGTAACCTCCTTTGAGCTATTGTTGGGAAGAATTTACATGATTGGGATCATAGCTCGACAGGAAGGACTCTGATGCATCTCTAGGGTGGAACACATGGAGAGGCACCCATAACGAAGCAAAATAAATAAATGGGAAAAAGGTTAGCAAAGTCCAGGTAGTTACCTAATGGATATGACTCACCACTTGATCCTACTTGGCTTGCGATTCGCTGAATATGACACATTGGTTCGAATTGAAGGGTCACTCACCATTACTCCTTGCTAAAGGGAATAGATAAGAGTTGAATAACAAGAACACTAAGGTTGCTTAAATGAGTGATTTCTACATTCAAAAGGATATGCTCTTGCGTATAAGGAAAGTGGGGGTTTATATACTTGCCCATTAGGGTTATTTTATATGTATGAAAAGATAAAAGGGTATTTTACAATTACGTTATATGAATCAAACTAAAAAGGGGTAAAAAGGACAAAGAATATTCAACACGGAAGAGAAAGAATCATTTTGGAACGTTGTGTCAGAAGATACATGTCGCTTGATGGCTAGACCTCAAGGGTATGATACAGCATAGGCAGAAATAAGAAGTGTTGGTAGTTAGGGGTTGACTTGATCTGGATCAGGTTGGGAGCCAATCAATCTAGTTAGGAAGTCAGTTGAATTAGAGTCAAGTACCAGTAGTCGGTTGGAAAGCTCAACTTGGCCAACCTTTCTTGGGTTACCTTTTGGATTAGGACTTTGTAGCTGGGTAGGAGTATATTGGATACACGTGAGGACCTGAGAGATAGGTTGGCAAGAGGTTAGATCAAAAAAGGAGTCTCCATCTCAACTAAGGCTTAGAGCTAGTATTTTCCGTGTAAGCCCTTGAAGTCTTCTAACTCAGCTTCTTGTGATCGGTGTAGGGGGTTGATTCCTATCATCTACCTGGGGGTCGGAAAGATTTATCCTCAAATTTGAAGTGGTTTCTACTTGTTCTTCTAGGGTACTCATAAGGTCTTCTTCAGTTTGTCGGTGAGGAATGAGATTGGATACATTGAAGGTAGAAGAGACACCATAGTCATCAAAGAACTCGATCTGGTAGGTGTTGTGATCGATCTTCTTCAAGACCTTGAATGGACCATCATCTTGGGGAGATAGTTTGTTCTGTCTCAAGTATGAGAATTGTTCTTAGCTGAGATGTACCTATACTAAGTCTCCTGGCTGAAAAGAAATAGTTCGGCAGCCTCGGCTGCCTATCTCTTGTTGTTTCTAATTTAACTTAACGGTCTTTCTTGTGACAGACTGGTGTAGCTCATGTAATTCTTAGGTTTGATCTACTCCGGATTAACTCTCTTCAATAGCTGTTGGGGTACAAATTATATCCAGGGGAATGGTAAGGTTAAGGCCATAGATGACCTCGAATGGGGTCTTTCCGATAGCGCTATGGACAATCTGGTTATATGTGAACTCCATAACTGGTAAGCATAGATCCTAATCCCTCAAGTTCTTTCCTACAACAGCTTTAAGTAGATTGCCTAGTGTCTTATTTACCACTTTAGTCTGGCCATTAGTCTAAAGGTGGCTACTAGAGTTGAATACAAGTTTGGTTCTAAGTCCTCTCCAAAGGGTTTTCCAAAAATAGCTCAAGAATTTTGTGTCCTAATTTAAGACTATACTTTTCGATACTTTGTGTAGTCGGACAATCTCCTGCAAAAACAAATCAGCAATATATAGATCATCATTAGTTCGATAGCATGGAATGAAGTGTGTTATCTTGCTAAAATGGTTTACTACAACAAAAATGGAATCTTTCCCTTAAGATGTCCGGAGCAACCTTAGGACAAAGTCTATGTTGAGGTCAGCCTAAGGTAAGGTTGGTGTTGGTACAGGCATGTACTCGCCATAGGGTTCTCTCTTCTCCTTAATATGCTTACATACTTCACAACTACCAACTACCAACTACCAACTACCTTATGGACATCCTTGGCCAAACCTGGCCAGTAGAAGTTATCCTTCAATAAATTGACTATCTTGACCTCCCCAAAGTGACTTGATAATCCTCTACTATGGGCTTCGCTAATCAGTAGCTTACGTGTGGAGCAATTTGGAATATATAGCTTGTGGTCCTTGAATAGATAGCCGTCCTTAAGATAATATTCTCCAACAACTACTCCTTCTCGACATCGTTCAACACAGTAGCATAATGCTCTGTGATGAGTGAGAATCCTAATAATTTTGTTTGTAAAGTAGTCAACAAAGTTTGTCGCCATGACAGAGTGTCAGCGACCACATTTGTGCTCCCCTTCTTGTGCCGAATGATGTACGAGACCCTTTCCATGAATTCTAATCACTCAGCCTACCTCTTGGAGAGTTTGTTTTGACTCCTAAGATTCTTCAATGATTCGTGGTCAGTGTAAATAACAAACTTTTGTGGCAGTAGGTAGTGTTGCTAAACAGTAAGGGCTTGGAAAAGGGAGTACAACTCCTTCTCATTCATGGAATAGTTCAATGCAGGGTCACTAAGTTTCTCACTATGGAAGGCGACAGATCATCACTCCTACATCAAGATAGCGCCAATTCCTACTCCCGATGCATCACACTCCAATTCAAAGGGCTTGTCAAAAATTGTTAGTAAAAGGACAAGCGCCGAGGTGAGTTTCTTCTTAATCTCCTTAAAGCTTCGCTAAGCTCGGTTATTCCACTTGAACCCTTGCTCAGCCCGGTTGTTTTACTTGAACCCTCACTCGGCTCGGTTGTTCTACTTGAACCCTCGTTCAGCTTGGTTGTTCCACTTGAACTCTTCATTTTTCTTTGTTAGCTTGGTTAATGGGGCAGCTATTGTACTGAAGTCCTTAATAAATTGCCTATAGAAAAAAGCTAAGCTATGGAAACTTCGAACTTCAGTGACATTCTTTTGACGTTAGCTATTCTAAAATAGTTTGGATCTTCTCCTCATCTGCTCAAATTCCTTCTCCTGACACTACAAACCTTAGGAAAACCACCTCATTCTGGTAGAATGTACACTTCTTCACATTCCTAAACAATTCGCAACTCAGAGAATGCTAAATACTTCTTGAAGATGTTGAACATAGTTGTTCAAGTCAGCATTATATACCAGTATGTCATCAAAGTACACGACCACACATCTTCCAAGAAGAGGGTGCAACACATGGTTCGTTAACCTCATGAATGTGCTCAGTACATTAATAAGTCTGAATGGCAAAACCAACCATTCATAGAGTTCGTGCCTAGTCTTAAAGGCAGTCTTCCATTCATCACCTGGACTTATGAGAATTTGGTGGTAGCCACTTTCTAGATCAATCTTTGAAAATATCTTTGCACCATGAAGCTCATCCAACATGTCATCAAGCCTTGGTATCGGGTATCTATACTTAACAATAATTTGGTTAATCGCTTGGCTGTCGATACACATGCGCCATGAACCATCCTTCTTTGGAATAAGTAGAGCTAATTTAGCATAAAGGATCATACTCTCCTTTACAAATCCTTGCTCAATGAGTTCGTTCACTTGTCTTTTCAGTTTGGTAACCTTCTCAAGGTTCATCTTATATGTAGGTTAGTTAGGTAGAGCGACGCTCGGTTGTAGATCGATATAATGCTTTATGCCTTGAACTGGTGGCGATCCTTTAACTAGTTCTTTCGGAAACAAGTTAGAAAACTCATTTAGCAAGCATCTGATTTCTTCCAAGACTTCCTGTAATTCCCTCATCTCCATCAATTGTCTAACCAATAAGAACATCAGCTCATTAGTCCTCTCAATAGATCAGAGCTCCTTACGACTCATCATTAGGGCCTTTTTCTTGTTAGCTCAAGTGAGATGATTATAGATTTCATTTACCTAGGACGGAGTTAAGGGTTGCAATACTATCCTTCTTCCATCCTTAACAAAGACATTGGTATTCTTATAGCTATCGTGCGTAATACGTCGGTCGAACAATCAAGGTCGTCCAAGCAGCAGGTGTAAAGCTTTCGTAAGGATGACATTGTATACCACTTCATCTCAGTATACATTTCCAACATTGAACGGTATGGTCATTTATTCAGTTACGTGTAAAGCACCCTTATCGTGAAGCCAATGCAGCTTGTAAAGTCGGGGATGCTTTGAGGTCAACAGACCTAACCTCTGCATAAGGGATTGTGCAACAATATTTGTATAACTTCTTTTATCCACTATGATCGTACATAATTGGCCTCTGATGTTACACTTGGTATGGAATAGATTTTCCCTCTAGTCCTCATTAGAGATCGAAAAAGAACTCAGTACTCGCCTTAGGACCAGGTTCATCACTTTTCCTTAGTCGGCATAGACACAGGTTTCCTCTTCCTCTTCAGCCTTAGGTTTTCCAGCATCTTTCTTAAGCTTACTCTCATTGGTACTATCTACTACATCTCCTTAGAATACCATGATGCATCGATTTAGGCATTCAGTAGCCATATGTCCGAAGCCTAAGCATTTAAAGCACTTTACCTCATTGGTCTTCCGTTCGAAGGTCTGCCTTTTTCATACATCTTCTAGGTCGGCTTACTCTCTGTTTGGCTTAGATGATCGGCTCAGCCCTATTGGTTTCCACGACTGTTATCAGATCAGTCATTTCTCTCTTCAGCCTTATGTAGCCTTCTTAGCTTGGCTTGTACAAGTCAACGATGTACTGGGACTCACGAGAGTGTTGGCCCAAGTCTGCTTGGAATACTTCTCCTTTGCCTTTTGATCCTCTATGCTATCTTGATGGCATCTTACAACGCATTAAACCTCTGTACTTCCACAACATTGTGAATCTTATACTTGAGCCCATAAATGAACCTTAACATGGTACGGGTCTTTAGCTCTTCCACGTCGGCTCGAATCATTAACATTTGGAACTTTCGTTTGTAGTCATCACTAGATCGGCTTTCGTAGCGAAGCTTCTGCAACTTTGTGAATGTATCTTATAGGTAAGTATTGGGCAAAAATTTGCCTCTTAACAACCTTTTCATCTCATCCTAAGTCCCAACCCCTCGTCTTCCATCGTTTGCTCTAGCGGCATTCATATTCTTCCACAACATGGTGGCATACCCAGTAAACTCCAACGTGGCAAGTTAGACTTTCATCACATCCTCATATCCATAACATTCAAATATCTTCTCAACCTTATCTTCCCATTCTAAGTATTTATCTGCATCTCTACTTCCACCGAAGGGCAAGATTTGTACCTCAATATTGTCTAGCCCTCGACGAACTTGCTGTTCTTGTCCTTATGTCTAGTAATAATCAACTTCTTCTTCCTCTTCACCAAACCTTTCAACATCTAGCTCCTCATTATCCTCAGCGATCTCCTCTAACTCTAGTCTTCGTTTAGCAGCTCCTCTAACTCAAGGAGGTTGAACTAGATGATTGGTTCGATTGACTTGGCCATAGTATCTCTCAAGGGCGCCTTCTTATGGTTTTTGTGGTTATACACCTTGGGGTTGTTGTTTGTAAACTTGCATTGCGGTGACTAGACTCTCAACAAAGTTTGTGACTCTGTCAAGTTTATCATCAACTGACTCTAAGATGTTACTCCCATTATGACCATGACCAAGTTGAGCACTACTATCCTAGCCACCAATAACTCTCTGAACACTTAAATCTAACATAGTATAACACCTCTTCGAATAGATTAACAAACTACTAACAACTTTAGTCCCCTAAAGTTACTCAAATAGAATAGAGACATACTTGCTCTGTTGTCATAATGGAAAACAGAGTAAAACAGAGTATCAATGAAACTATACTTATGAACACTCAAGGACACTGTAGTAGCTATGGAAGGAATACAACAGCTACTAACAGTAAAATGAACTAAAACTTCATTGCAACTTCACATAATCCTTTGTGGAACCATACTCTGATAACAACAAAGCTAATGCATCTCTAAGGTGGAACATATAGAGAGGTACCACAACAAAGCAAAACAAACAAACGGGAAAAAGGTTAGCAAAGTCCAAGTAGCTATTGAATGGATATGACTCATCACTTGATCCTACTCAACTACAATTCACCAGATATGACACATTGGTCTGAATTGAAGGGTCACTTGCCACTACTCCTTGTTAAAGGGAATAGATAAAAGTTGAATGACAAGAACATTAAGGTTGCTCAAATGAGTGATTTTGTATTGAAAAAGATATGCTCTTGCATACAAGGAAAGTGAGGGTTTATATACTTGCCTACTAAGGTTAATTTACATGTATGAAAAGACAAAAGGGTATTTTACAATCATGTTATATAAATCATACTAAAAAGAGGTAAAAATGACAAAGAATATTCAATATGGAAGAGAAAGAATCTTTCTGGAACGTTATGTCAAAAGATATGTGTCGCTTGATGGCTGGACGTCGAGAGTATGATATAACATAGGCAGAAACAGGAAGTGCTAGTAGTTAGGGGCCGACCTGATTTAGATTAGGTCGAGTGCCAATCAGTTTGGTTAGGAAGTCAGCTGAATTTGAGTCAAGCATTAGTAATCAATTGGAGAGCTTGGCTCGACTAGCCTTTCTTAGGTTACCTTCTAGATCAAGACATCATGGTTGGGTAGAAGCATGTTGGATACACATGAGGATCTGAGAGATAGGTTGGTAGGAGGTTGAATTAGAAAAGGAGTGCTCATCTCAACTATTGCTTAGAGTGAGTATTTTCCGTACGAGCTCTTAAAGTCCTCTAACTCAACTTCTTATTATCGGTCCAGGAGGTTGATTCATATCATCTATCTAGGGGTCGGAAAGATTTGTCCTCGAACAACTAAAAATTAATTTACATGTTATACTTTTGTATAAAGACTCATAATATAATCATGATTTTATGATGATGATATTTTATTTAAGTATGACCACATGTTATATAAAATTTATACCAAACAACTAAAAATTCTTTTCAGCTTGTTTTTATAGAGATCTCCAAACACATAAAAATATACTATTTTTAAGAAAATATTTTCAATGTAAAACATTTTCCATTTACAAAAAATTTTTCTTGAAATAAATGGGAACTCAATGCATGTAAATTTTCATATAGCTTTCATATGGTAATGGTATTATTTGATACATTAGATAAAAAGGAACTGCATGTGGTTCAATGTTTTCATGCGTGATTATTGAAAAATTAATAAAGGTTGCATTTGAAAATAGGTGTCATTAAGCACACTTACCTATTTTCTCTTAATTGAACGCAGTTGCTGAATACGTGGGCCTGGCCGGAAGGATTTGAGCAGGAGAAGATGAAGAAATGTGTTTTGGTCTTATGTATGCATGCACTAAATTTGTTAAGGCAATACTTGATCAACTATGGTTCTTGAAGGGAGACTATAGGAACTTATAACTCTTTTAGCTGCACTGTTATTTATGTTTATAAATATATTTCCCTTTATAAAAAAAGAAAGAAAAGAAAAGAATTTGATTGAATGTCCATGCCCTAAAGAAAAAAGTTTGGACAATATTAATATGAGGGTATAATATATGTTTATCGTTTTTTTAAAAAATTACATATATATGAATTACATGAAATCAATTATATAAATACCGATGGTAAATGGATGTGATATCATAATTTACAAAAATATTATATTTATAAGCTACAAATTTAATTGGATTGAATAAGTTGCATTTAATACATGTATTTTTATTAATTTTATTTATTATTTGTATTGAAAATATAATAAAAATAATGTCACGATTTATTGGTTAGAACACATGCTAGGATTGATGAAGTCGTGAATATATAAATGATAATATTTTTAAAACTATGTACTATCAATAGTATTTGCATATCATTCATTCAACTACACGGTGTATCAATAGTAATCAATCTTTTCTCCTCCATAACTGGAGCTTTTATGATTGCTTCCCTCATTTTGAACCGCTCTCTATCCTACTTCTTATTTGTATCAATTATATCTAAACTATTACAAATATTATTGATTCAACAATTAGAAATTTAATTGATATAAAGTTTAGGATGACATAGAGTATGGGACTAATCTCGTTAAAAGTATGGATCTGAACGTAAAAAAAAAAAAAAATCCCCTTAGAAAAGTTCAGTGTGTGAAGTATCGTGTAACTGGTTCGACGGTTTGGGAGGATTTTCCACGTGACGTTGTGGCCTTCGAGTGGAGATGGAGTGTCGACGGAGATATGATGATATAAATATAAGCAGTTATGCATCACGTCGTTTTGCAAATAATTGCAAAGGTTCCCATACTATAACTATCATATATGACTTAACTCTAAAGTTAAATAAGTATATTATAAGAAAAAAAAAAGCGTTCATGGGAACAGAAAATAAATCTATAAAAAAAATTAGATACCTATTCCTCATTTTGATGATTATAGGATTGGATATGATGTAAGAAACATACTATTCTTTCTTTCTTTTTTTTCTTTCTTTTACTTCACATAAAATATCATATTTATTTTAAGAAATCTCATGCTATCACATAAAATTAAACAAGAGATTGTGATTGATGAAATAATGGCGGACATGGAAACTAGGCATGATAATGTGATGTACGGTTCTTAGTGATAAAGAACATCATATAAAATTTAATACATTACCCACCATATTATAAAAATTAAAATGAGTAAAAACTTCAATTTGTATATATCAAAAAACAATATAGACATAACAATCGTAATGAAAACATTGACGTATTTATTTGGGCAATTAAATAAGGACAGGAACTTCCAAACTTCTCGTTTTAAATTTGCTTGATCAAGGACCTCTATGTTGGGACGGTACTACACGGCTCCACATATTAAACAAATTCATGGATATACACGAAATTTAAAGGCCAAAATTCAATAAGACTCAATTTACAAAATCAGCCAAAAGAGAGAATATAAACAAGACCTTCTCACTTATTATATATAAGCTCCTTTTCCTCTTTCAAGCAACAATTATGTGATATACTCAAGTAATTTGTGACTATTAGACAGGGATGTGATATGTAAAGGATAAGAATCTGGTCATCCACGCTATGATAGTTGATAGAAGGTAGGACACTCCACGTTCATAATGATGCTTTAATTTTTCTTATTTAAGTGGTCAAGGACATCCCACAAACACGCACATGATATTTTCTTGTACCAATAATTGATACAAGACAAAATCATAACTTCCAATGGTCTATGAAGAGTCCAAGCCAATAAGATTCGCATCCCACGTATTATATATATATATATATATATATATATATATGGTATATAATTATTAATAAAAATTTAATATATATAGTGGTAACTATATTAAAAACTATCTAATCTATTATAATAAATATAAAAAAATTTACCGATTCTTAAATGCTACGTTTCTATATATATATATATTTTGACGTGTAATATCTAATAAAACTTTTTTCTCTATTATAAGATCTCTTTTCGTCACATGTTATGTCTCTCTGGTTTGATTGAGAACCTCCTGGACCGGGATATACGTACTTGTTTGACATATGTATTAAGGAAAAACGAAGAGCAAAAGCAGGGAAAATTGCATGCACTTCCGGCCATGCGTAATGTAAGAAAGCGTTTGAACTTCTCTCCACGTAACATCTGCATATGTCCTATTATCGATATCAATATTGGATAATGCATCTTAGAAGCTCAAAAAGCATAAACATAGACATTACAGGTATAAAGTAAATACAGTATACACATATAATAGATAGAAATTGTTTATAAGACCCCCCCAAAAAAAAGAAGAAGAAGAAGAAGAAGAAAGACCAAACAAAGAAATCCATGATTTACTTTCCAATTTCAGGTTTTAAAGGTCGCCAATTATTAATACTCAATTAACAGTAAAAAATACTAGGTGATTTAATAACTTATTTTGAATTCACAAAACAAGCAATTTTGTAATTAAATGATAGATAAATAGAGCGTGATCAAAGTTTTTATATTCCCAAATGGCCTCTCTACACATATCACTACCATTCATATCACAAATGATAGGCATGGAGAAATTTTGATGTTTTTTCCACCCTTTTTCTTTCTTCATAAACCCGATTAGAGGAGATTTAAATG
This sequence comes from Lumnitzera racemosa, assembly GCA_024138005.1. Taxonomy (NCBI): domain Eukaryota; kingdom Viridiplantae; phylum Streptophyta; class Magnoliopsida; order Myrtales; family Combretaceae; genus Lumnitzera; species Lumnitzera racemosa. The sequence continues at coordinate 56,936,380 of JAMXBC010000009.1, read as the reverse complement.
TAGACATCATTTTAAATGGATTGTCAGATGAATAATGGATTAAATTTCATTCATCAATCGGATACTTGTGTATATGGAAATCAATAGCTTTTGATTGAATTGCTTTCCAATTGAGAAAAGGGTACAAACACAAATGACTTGAATGGACTTAAATACAATTGAATAGCGAGACATGTCGTGGAATTTTTCAGATTAAAAGTCTACCAATGTCTTGTGAACAATTGTAAAACAAATCTGCCTCTGTTTCGCGTCATTTTGAAGATTTATAGTAGCATACATTTCACTTCATCACGTTCGTCCGTTAAATATCTTTCGGTTATTGCATGCTCTCAAGTTCATCAAAGTAAGGGTTAATTTCAAATTGTGAACTGACTTAAGTATGCCGTCCTGGTGAATTATCGGACTTTAAGGACTGAAGCAATTTATTTAGGCGAAACCACTTGAATCGGTAGGTCGATCTAATCGATTCATGCTCTTAAAATAAAAAACAGAAAGAGAAAGAGAAAGGCGATGCCATTAAGTAAAAAAAAAAAAAATTGAATAATATCCAATAAGTTATTGCATATCAAATTTATTTTATTTACGATAGTAAAGGATAATTTTTTAAAAAATAATTTTATCAAACTAATAATAGATGATTAATTATAAGTTAATTATATATTAAGAATAAATAAAAAATATAATTTTAGTTAATATAAGTTTTTTTTTATAAAACTTATCAAATATTAATGACTTGAACATAATAAAAAAATATAATTTGAGGGAAAAATTAAAAAAGTTAAAATCATATTAAATAAAAAATTAATAAAAAAATTAAAAGTTATTAATGAATTAATATACTTTAAAAAAAGAAAGGAAATTATATTATTAGAAATTATTAATATATATTTTTAAAATTAATAAAATAATTAAATATTAAAAAAAATCGGTTCAAAAGTTTCGAACTAATCCTTAAATTATCAAGTTTAGTGAATTAGTTCGAAACTATTAACTCATGAACCGATCATAATTTACTATATCATCGATATGTAAACCACCAGTTTAAAGCGGATTCGACTTGATATCCAAATCTAATCTTAGGGATGATTCTCCACCATTTTGTAACCCATTTATCATACTTCTTCTTCCTTTTATCTTCGACTTGTTTTGCTCGTATTAAGGTATTTCTATCTGTACTCTTAAGTCTTACCAACCACATATTATATAAGGAAAGAAACTTACACTTCTTTTTTATGGATAGCAGTAGCAACATGTGTTAGAGGGGGAGACACGGTAGAGTACCATCCGCCATGCGGGAATAGGAAATCTCATTTGTGTCACTGGGGGCCTATGGTGGCTTTGTCTAATCGGAACATGGTTTTACAAAACTGCTGTAAACTCTGATAATCATCTATGGTGGAACTTTCTTTCTGTCAACCGTAGTTAAGCTATTTATCATATAAAAATTGATTCTCTTGGGAATAGGAAATCTCATTTGTGTCGCTGACCGTCCGCATTCATTATTCATAGCTGTATATTTATCTTTATAAAGTTGAACAAAAGTGCCATAAAGATGGCACTAGCCAATGATATATCCATAATCCCTACATAAAATAAATAGTTTTGTTGAACAAATATGGATATAACTACGTAAATGTATGTAAAACTTTACTAAAAATAATACAAATAGGTATAGATAAATAAGAAAATAAAATCTGCTTTAACAAATACTATTTAAGCTCTTAGTATATGTTTTAATATATTATTTAAGTAGTGTGTAGACAAAGATGAAGTATTGTCTTAATTAAATATAGAATAGATTCAGAAGAAGATACAAAAGTAGATATTGACGATATAGATATATAAAATATTTTTCGAAGTTTTATATAGTAAATAACAAGACGAAAATATTAAAACTATAATTTTAGAGATGTGGCATTGGGTAAAACTTATTGGCTTAATATAATAGATAAAATACAATGTTTGACAATTATCTTTCAAGGAAAAAAAAGCAAATCTCCTTGGTATTTCACTTATACTTCTTTTGAAGCATTTTGATTTTCTTCTTTAAATATAACAAAAGAGATATTTTTTTTTTCTTTTAGAAATTCACGTCAAATGGTCAGTATTTCTATGGGGACATTTGTTTTTAGTTATATATTCTAAGATTAAGTAAAAAAAAAAAATGACACAAATAGTTAGTAATCAAAATAAATGATAAAAGGCCACTAAAACAATACATTTTGAGTCATGCCAATAAAATTCGTTAATTTGAGATGACCCAAGCTGTGGCGTCCATCTCAATCCAGATTACAAAGTCAGCCCAACTAAACCTAGAAATAGGTAGGTAGATAAGAAATAACTGTTTAATTTTACCAAAATATGTTAGACGTGTAAATAGAATTTACAAAATTTTCAATGATATAAATGAGGGATAAAATTTCACATAAAACCTATAATATGCACCAAGGATAGTGCTATATGTACACGCTTAAAAAAAGTGTGTTTGATCTGCATTGTTAACGAAAGGAGCAGTTTGGATCGGTTAATAGCCCTTACAAGCCAAAACAAACCATAAAATATGGTTAAATATTCTTACCACTTTAAGTCAAAATGCATGATTTGAGATATTGGTTTTTCAATCATAGTTTTGTAAAGAGGATAGATTATAATATCCTTTAAATATTAGGTAATGAAATTCTAATTATCGAAGTACCTTTTGATATTACAACTTGAACTATGTTAGAAGTCTAAAGATAAATATGCTCAGATTAGATCAATTCCAAGATGGGTGGTCTCCTAGGAAGTTACTATACTAAGGAATAAAACTAGGTGGTGTTCTATGTTAAAGCGAACAATATCTCGATAAGAAGAGTTTTGGTAAGGTTATTATAGTTTCCCTCACCAACGTTAAATAGAGTGGCAGTTGCTAGGTTTCTTAAATTCTTTGAGTCTCTTTCCATGATCTTTGGTAGATTTTGTAGAAAACGGTACCAAGCATTGTTCGTAGATTTTGGTTGGAGATTGGTTGAGATTATGGGCTTGGATCTTGAGTGAACATGGGTCGGAATGCTTGAGTCTTGGTTATAAACTCGTGAAAACACATCAGAGTTGGTTATGATGTGTGCTTTTTGATGTTCAAGTGAGTCTTATGAAAAAAGTGTTAGAGTAATGAGTGTATTAAACAAGATGATCATACTTGGGGGCCTTATCACCTATTTATAGGGGGTAAGGTCGAGATATTATAAGAAAGCCAATTGTTACCAAATCTTCTCAAATAAGCACTTTTTTCTAATTAAGCGTCTTCTTAAATTGGCAAGTGTAGCTAGTTGAATAGATATACATCTTTTAACTTCTAAATGTTGAAGTATATTTTTATAAAAATTTACCATAGATACAAGTGCTTTTGTATCTACTACAACTTAGATAGGGGCTAAGTTAGAGGCAACTACACATATTGTAAAGCCTCTTAATGGATATTGGGACATAATGGTGAAGGACCTAACTTAGGTAGCCACACATAATGCAAAGCCTTTTGATGGATATCAGGGTGTAATGATAAAGGACTTAACTTAGGCATAGGTTAAGCTAAGCCAAATAAGTTAATAGGATTCTACTAAAATAGATGAGTGCCAAAAGGTCGAGTTAGAGGCATGTCAAACTATACCTTAAACACAACCGAGCATTAGGTTAAGTCAGTCTAATTAGGTTGAGCTTATGTAAAATGGGTCTCCCTATATTACCTAAAAGTAGGAGTAAGGTTATATTGGGATTAAGTAGACTCATCCTGTAAAATATCCACGTAGTTTGTAATTGTCATTAAATCAAGAGGAAACACTTGCTGTAAACTAAGTTATTACATTAGAAATCTAAAGAGCGATAGACCGATGCTAGAAAAAGGAGAAGATCCAAATTTCTAAGGAAATAGAGAGAGCTGTTGACTGGGTAGATGGGAAAGCCATGGTAATAGTAAAGAATGGGAAGAACACAAAATTTTAGTCGATAAATGGACTAGATAAGGAAAGGCGAGTGATTGCCTACAAGGTTTACTAAATAAGTATGATGAATTGTGGCAGATTAGTTAAGTGTGGGATTATAGAACTAGGTGGAAAGGGGATATCATTGGATATTTAATTGATGATGTGATCGCACGAAGGCTAGGGTTAAACTACTTGGAAACCAATGATGAAGTTTAAGATGCTAAAAGTTGGCTTTTTGAGATAGATAGGGAAGTATTAGCAAAATCTACCTATATAAGGATTTAGAAAGATTTTGATAAAGATAAAGTTTATGAAAATTGGGACTGGTTATTGCAAACTCCAAGTATACTGTACACATATCTACTATATGGTGCATTTTGCAAAATAGGACAGCTATACGAGATAACATAGCAAAATGAGGAATCAATTAAGACAACAGTACCTTATGTGTGGAATACAAGATTAGAATGTGCCACATTTGTTTTTGAATTATAGATGGTTCGAAGAGATATGGCAAATTTTAGGTTTTCAATTAGATCATGATAGCTATTATTTTGAGGACTTGAAATTACGGATGAAAGATGATATGGGTCCATGGATGGACACACAACTATTGATATCACGTGAATCAGAGGTGCGTCTAAACCTCAAGACGGTTCGAAAGATAAATAAGAGAGGTTAAGTAGGGAGTTTCTTACACACTGATGATGAATATGATATATTAATGCCTCACACGAGCTTGTGACACACTTGATATGAAGTACAAATATGGCTAGAGGTCACTTGCCACTAATTCACACTCAAATAGCTTAGATAAGAGTAAGGAGTTGTAAGCAAGCAAGGGGATATTTAGCTCACAAAGGATAAAATTTTCTATTGTGATGTTCAATTGATGTTGTGGCTACTATAAATTATGAGTATTTATATGGCTTAATTAGAGTAAGTTCTAGGTTACTATAAATGACTAAAAAGATTTCTACTAGAAAAGGAAATATATGAGTTATACAAGGGCAATTTGGTAATTAAAATAAAAGGAATATCAGTTTACAAAGATAGTATAGATGTCAGTAAATAGGATATGCATCTACTTCTTAGTACGGTAGTCTAAACGATACTATATGTCAAGCATAATTGGTCAGGTTGGCAACTTAGCGGATTAACAACTTAGCAAAGTGGGGTTAGGGAAATGCTAGCTTGACAAGTGGTTGCCCTTCTGCTCAGCAATGGTTGGTTGGCTTAGAAGTAGGGTTGCTCTACCTTGGTTGTTTGTCAGCTCGGTAATAAGTAGGTTCATTGTTTATCCTTGGAATAGCTCATTAACAAGAGATCGGCTTGGAAATTGGTTGGCTGTGTCCGATGTCTCCGTAATGAGATAGAGACAGATTGGAATGGAATAGTTCAACTGGTTGGGGTAGAGAAGGTGTTGCTCTTTAGGGTCCAATTCCCTTGGGATAGCTTGGTGAACTAAGTTGCTGAGTCCTCGAGCTTAAGAGTGAGTGATTGGTCAATGATCCCTATCATCCTCTTTGGGTTGTTTGAGATTTGGGATTAAATCTGGCTCAATTTCTTGTTTCTCATCATCGAGTACATATAGATGGAGGTCTGCAATGTTGAAGAAGTCTTGTTGCAAATCGTAACTAAGAATAGATAAGGTCGGCTATTGAATAAGTCTAAGCTTGTTGAAAGCTTGAAAAAGAAGTAATGGGGAATATGCGAAAGGATAGATGCAAATGAAAAGATAAGCGAAAATCTACGTACAGCTTCAAAGGATATGATGCACCAATAGAACTTTCGAAGACTCACGGCACAAGTCGCTATGACATATGAGATGATTCAGTAAGGTTACTCGTCACTTAGCTTTGCTTAAGGGTTAGGATAAGAGTGAAATGATTGTAAACAAAATAGTTTTTACGAGAGGCAAATACCAAGTGTATTAATGTTCAATTTGATGATTTACAGGTACATATATAAGGTGTATTTATACTTGAGAATTTGGGGCAACATGCTTAAAAAGGAAAAGACAAAAGGGTATAGTTCAAAAGAAGTAATGTATAAGGTACAAAAGAAGTAATGTATAAGGTATATAAGGAGTAAAAAGGAAAATTCATGGAAGAAGCAATGATTACAGTAGTAGATTCTATGAGTGGTCCCAGACACGTGGTAATAATGCATTGGTGGTGCTGTTGGAGAATGTAGAGAAGGAGTTCTAGGCAATCATAGGTATGTCCAAATAGCGGTGGCTAAGGATTCATGCAGGACAGGACTCCCGGCCTCTTATTAGTAATAATGTCGAGCAATTGGTCAAGTTAAATAGGACAAGTTAATGTGTAGAGTGTAGCTATTGTCAGGGTACTCTTCTACTTTATACATAATTTCCGAGAGATGGCCAATCATTTGACTTAGCATGTAAAGTTGGTTAGTAATGAGATACTCGTCTTCGGTAGGAGTTGGTTAGAGCAGGAGGATTCATCTTGCCAGTCCCTCTAGTCCTTGAGCTCAACTGTAGGTCAATAGTCTCATAGCCTAATTCCCATCAAGTTTAAGACTCTATACTCTTCGGGCAATTCAATTCTATAGGAATTAGAATTGATCTTCTTGAGCACTTTAAAAGATCCATATGCCCTTGGAGACAGCTTGCTCTTCCTCAACCATGGTAATTGATCCTTACTTAAATGGATCTAAACCAAATCTCCCTACTGGAATTCTTTAACCTTCTATCCTTAACCTCATTTCTCGAGCTTGGAAACAGCTCAGGTAAGATGCTCCTTAACTTTTTGGTGAATTGCCTTGATGGCCTCTGATCTCTCGATAGTTGATTGATTCTCATTCTAACTTGGAAGGGGCATTGAGTCTAGTAGAAGTTCGAGGTTAAAACTATAGGCAATCTCAAATGGTGACATGCTAGTGATACTATATGTAATCCTGTTGTAGGCAAACTCGATTATGGGCAAACATAAATCCCAATTAGTTAGGTTCTGACCAATAGCAACTTGGAGCAAAGTCCCCACTATTTTGTTAATATCTTCGGTTAGTCGGTTGGTCTGTCTAAGGATGGTAGGACGTGTTGAATAATAACTTGGTTCCCATTTGCTTCCATAATGTTCTCCAAAAGTGGCTCCTAAATTTCGAGTTTTAGTTTAATATGATGGTTCTAGGCACTCCTTGAAGCTTAACGACCTCCTGCAAGAAAAGAAAAGAGATAGCTGAAGGATCGTTAGTTCAAGAACATGGCATGAAGTATGCCATCTTATTAAATTGGTCCACAACCACCATGATGGAATCCTTCCCTCAAGACATCGTAGGTAAACATCATATGAAATATATACTTAGCTAAGACCATGACTTGGTCAAGACCGATAATCGTATATATTATCCTTGCTTAGCTCGGCTTTTAGCCCTTTTACAGGTAGTACACCTTTCTAGCATAACTTGGACATCCTTCATCATTCTTAGCCAAAAGAATCTTAAAACTAATACTTCATGGGTTTAGTATTTTCCGAACTGTCTAGACATTCCTCCTCCATATGCCTCATGTAACAACAGTTCTTACAATGAACTGGTCAGGATAGACAACATCCTCTTTCTAAATAGGTATTTGTCCTTCTTGTGATAATCGTCAATAGTTCAGCCATCTTTGTACCTTACATAGATCGGACCAAAGTACGGATCCTCAACATACAAGTTCTTGATCACAAAAAACGTAAATAATCTTGTTTGCAATTTGGTCAAGAGAGTGTCATCACGATAGGGTATCAACTATTACATTGTTCTTGCCATATTTATACTTGACGACGTATGAGAATACCTCCATGAACTTAACCTACTTAACTTGTCTCTTAAGCACTTAGGTTAGTTCTTCAAATACCTCAGCGACTCGTAGTTGATATAGATAACAAATTCTCTAGGCAACAAATAATGTTGCTAGATGGTGAGAGCTCAAACCAAGGAGTAGAACTCCTTATCATATACTGAATCGTTGAGTGTGGCTCCTCAGAGCTTTTCACTAAAGTAGGCAATCGTCGACCCTCCTACATCAACACGATACCTATGCCCAATGTAGATGTATCACACTCTACTTTAAACACATTATCAAAACTTGGAAGAGTTAAGACAGGGGCAGTGGTTAACCTCTTCTTTATCTCCTCAAAACGTTTCTACTATTTCTCTCTTCACTTGAATTCAATATTCTTCTTTAATAGCTCAATAAGCGAGGTCATAATAGTATTAAAGTTCTTTATGAATTGGTGATAAAATGATGCTAGGCTGTGGAAACTTCTTACATTAATAGAATAGGTTGGCACAAGCTACTCGGTAATTACTTTCACCTTCTGATCATCTACTTGTATACCACCTCCACTTACAATAAACCCTAAAAAGATTACTTCATGTCGATAGAAGTTGCACTTCTTTAAGTTTGCATAAAACTTTTAGTTTGTAGTTTCAAGAAAACAACTTAAAGATGCTCATAATGAGTCTCCAGGTTAAGGCTGTATACAAGAATATCATCAAAATAAACAACAACAAATTTTCCAACCAACTCTTAAAGCATATGGTTCATTAGTCGCATAAATGTGCTCAATGCATTTGACAGTCTGAATGGCATCACTAGATATTCATATAACTTATGCCGAGTCTTGAATGTGGCCTTCCACTCATCATCTTCTTGTATTATGATTTGATGATATCATGACTCGAGATTAATCTTTGAGAATATCTTCACTCCATGTAGTTCATTGAGCATGTTATCAAACCTAGGTATGGGATACCTATACTTGATGATGATATAGTTAATAGCTCAGCTGTCTACGTACATTCTCTATGTGCCATCCTTCTTCGAAACCAACAGAGTGAGCATAGCACATGGGCCTAAGGATTCTCAGATATAATCTCTTTTCATCAGTACATCTACTTACTTCTGGAGCTTAGTAATCTGCTCAGGGTTTAACCTGTACGCTGGCTTGCTTGGCAATGTAGCTCTTAGTTGTAGGTCTATTGTATGTTCAATCCCATTGATAGGAGGCAAACCTCTTAGTAGTTTATCAGGGAGTAGGTCACTTACCTCGATGCGTAATTTAATACTTAGATTCCTCAATTCAAGCAACCTTTTGATTAATTGATAGGTTGGCCCTTCTTATTTTATCTCTCTTAAAGCTCGATATGCGTCATTAATAAAGTCTCCTTCTATAGTGCTTAGCTAAGCTAAGCCTACATAGTCTTGACTTGATCGATAGATAAGGGATTCAACCTCACCTTTCTTCCCTTATGCTCAAAAGAATAGGTATTGCTTATTTCGTTGTACACCACATGCCTGTCAAACATCCATGGTCTTCCTTAAAGTACATGTGAAGCACTCAAGGTAACACATTACAGAGAACTTCGTCTTAATACTTGCTAATGTAGATCGACACAGTTACTTGTTTTGTCACTTGTAAGGCTCCTTTATTACTGAGCCAATGCAACTTGTAAGGCTTAGGATAAGGTTTAGTTGGCAACTTTAATTGTTGGATCATGAAATCAGATGATGCATTAGTATAGCTTCTACTATTAACTCTAAGTGCATACAACATCTTATTAACCTTGCATCTAATATAGAACAAGTTATCGTACTATTTATTCTCGTGCATAAGACTTACACTCATTACTCATCTTAGCACCATGGTTACGAGCATGAAGTTACCCTCTTCATTGTAGATAATCTCTTTCTCCTAAGACTGATTAGCTTATCTGAATTCCTTTGGTTCTTCAACCTCCTTGTTAGTACTATCAACTTTAATGGTTAGCATTTCACCCTTTATCACCATTACTTATTTGTTTAAACATTGGGCTACCATGTGACCAAATCCTTAGCACTTGAAGTACTTGATCTCATTAGTCTTTCTCTCTGAGTTTTGCCCTTTCTCAAACTTCCTCAAGGGTTCCTTCTCCTCAACCCTGATGGTTGGAATCGGTTAGATGTCACTAACCGAACTTGATTTTGATTGTAGAGGCTTGCTTGGAACAGGTCAACTAGGGATATTTAGACTCATTGGTGCTCGAAATTCGTTCATTTGACGTCATGCAATTCTTTGAGCCGCTCGGATTGCCTCATTTGATGACCTAGTGTCGCTTGTTTCTAAGATATCTCTAATCTCATACTTTAATCTATTAATAAACTTAGAGATAGTCTTGTCTTCTTGTTCAACAACTTCACAACAAATCATCAACATTTAAAACTATCACTACCCAACAGTATCGTTGTCATGGTAGGTCGCCGTGTATCATATAAAGGTCTACTATCAACCCCTTTGCTGATCGTAGGCCTTTTATACGACACACAAGGCTCCTTCCATTATACGTTACCACTAAGCCCATAGACAAGTAATATAAAGCAATTTAATTAAAATTACTTCTATGGTATAAATTAACTAATCGTGTAGACTCGTGAGACCCTCACCAAAAGAATATTATAAACAAATGCAGTTCATAAGGGAACTGCATTAGAGATTTTAATCTATGTTATGAACAAAAATATAAAAGTAACTAGATATCCACAAATCTATTACAAAATATCATTTTTACTCTCTGATTGCTCCAACCTGTCCCTATACGAGACTTACCACGGGCATGCCTTAGCCCGGATGAGAGAAGAGGTTTTCCTGCAATAACAAAAATCTATCGGGGTGTTAGTTTAAGTTTAGTAAGATAAATACCCTCATCAATACAGAATGGCAAAATTTATTGGATACACAATCATATGAATACATGAACAATTAGTATACCAAATAACGTATACAGTGACCTAGAAACTACATACAACTCAGAATTATACCCCCTATAGTCGGGGTTTGGAGATAATTAACCAACTCAAACCAAAATCCGAGTTCTAGACCTTGGGTTTTATTTCATTTGCACTATTGTGCTTAAGCCAAAACAAAACTATATATATATGTATGTATGTATATACTTTCTTTACCAAATAACAAATCATATTTTTAAAATCCCAAATCTAATGGTATGGTAGCCTTTGCAATTCACAAACATATGCCCTAAGCAGAAGTCACAAGATCCAGCCTCTCCTCGATGGTTGACGTCTCCTAGTACCTAGTAAGCTTATCAGCTTAGGATAGAGACTCAATATATATGATGACATAGCTAATACCCGATCCTGTAGGAGGCTCGTCCTCCTATGAGTCCCTTCTTATCTTTTACGTGAAGTCCCCCTCTTCTTCTTGTTCAAACCGGCCATTTAGTGTCTTTGGGGTTATGAAATTGTCTTGTCTTATTTAATAAAGTTAAGCATGTGAAATCTTGTGAAAAATTGTCCATATACAGTATAAGTGAAGGGGTGATAAGGAAAAGTGTCTTATCACTAGATTTTGATAAGTTATCAATTGATAAATGATTCCAACTTTCAATTAATAAGTCATCTAAGGTGATTGGTTGGTCTACTTATTTATATGTAAGGCTTATACATAAAGATAAGGATATTGTCTTATAGGAAATTGTTTTAGGGCTTTTATCTTACATTGTTTTGTAATTTATGATTTTTTTTTATAAAATTATGAAATTTTCTAAAGTTGAATGAAATTATTTAAATTAAATTATTGATTAGTCACTTAAGGTCAAAATTCCTTAATTGTTTTAGGGTTTAGGGTCTTAGGTGAGTTTAGCGCTTATAGTTCTTCAAGCTTAGGTTTTATTGATAATTGGTTTTTGGATTGGAAAAATTTAATTTGTTTCTAAATGTAAACTTAATTTCTTAGTTTAGTTTATTCTTAGGAACGGACAGTACTTTCAATTAAATCATAGGCCTACTAAAAGTAGGGTTTACAAAAACTTCTTTACATAAGCATTAAACAATTAATCCTTCTTATCTCAATTCTTGCAATCTTTCGAAGGCAACCTTTCAATAGTTACTTGGAACAAACCTTCTCTTCATCACTCTTTTCATTTCTTCCTAATCTCTAATTTATCTCTCTCTCTCTCTCTATCCTTCCTTCATATAGCTTGCAGAGTTTTTCACCATAGGGTAGCATATTTTGAGAATTTTAAGATTGCTAGCCTCACTTTGGCATTATGAAGAACTTCATGACACTCGGATTGCTTTTCTATCTTGTCTACCCAGTTAAGATAATCCTTAACATTACTACTACTAGTAAAACTTAGAATCTACAACCTTAGTCCTTCTACCTTAGGAGCTTGAATGTTCCTCTTCTCGGGTTCATAGTGCTCCTCTTCTTGGTCACTTGTCTCCTCGCCCTCTTCTTCTATCTCCTCCAATGCAAATCTTTTTTAAGCAACTTTGTCCACTCTTCTAGCTTGGGTTTAGTCGAATTGGGAAATTAGCTTAGCCAGGTCGACCATTGCCTCTCCTAGGTAATTCATTTGCTCGGCCTCAATATGAGTCATTTCTAACTTACTGCCTATCCTCATTTATGGCAGTCATCGAGCTTGTAACCGAGTCAGTAAGCCTATCCAGTTGTTTGTTTGCAAATTGGGGTATGAAACTCCTTTGTTGACCATAACCATTACAATCACCACTCTCTTGGTTACATAGGGTTCTTTGACCACTATAATCTAATATTATTGATTACTTTAATATACTAACAACTGAACCTCACTTTGAATAATTAACACAACACCTACATACCAACAACCACTACAATGATAACAATAATAACTAGTACAATGATAAACCAATTGAACATACGCACTCTGTTTTGCAAACAAAAACTAGGGGAAAATGTAGCACTAAAGTTCTTTAACACAAAATGCTTCTCCAACACTTACTATAACAATACATAGGTTCTTTAACACTTCTCAAACCTACTAATTTCACACACAACACACTATAATGGGTTACTCAAAGCATAAAGTACCAAAAACTTACTTGAACATAGCTAAGATTTGATACAAAGATTATATGGATCCATAGATAGACATACGATTATTGATATCACGTGAACCAAGGATGGGTTTGAACCTCAAGAAGACTTGAAAGACAAATGAGAGTCGAAGGTTGAGTAGGAGGTTTCTCATACACCAATGATAGATATAACGTACTAATGCCTCATACGAGCTTAGGACATACTTGATATGATGCAAAAATATGGCTAAAGGTCGTCGTCACTAGTCCACGCTTAGATAACCTAGATAAGAGTAAGAGGTTGCAAGTAAGCAGGGGGATGCTTAGCTCACAAAAGATAAAATTCTGTATTTTGATGTTTAAATGATGTTGTGGCTACTATAAATTATAAGTATTTTTATGGCTTAATTAAGGCAAGTTATAAGTTACTACAAATGACCAAAAAGATTCCTATTAGAACAGGAAATATATAAGGCGTATAAGGGCAATTTAGTGATAAACATAAAAGGAATATCCATCTGCAAGGACAATATGGATGTTAGTAAATAAGACTATATCTGCTTCTTAGTGTTGTAGTCTTAATGGTATTGTATGTCGAGTAGAGCTGGTTAGGTTAGTAGCTTAGCAGATCGACAACTCAGTAGAGTGAGGTTAAGGAAATGCTGTTTTGGTAAGTGGTTACCCTTCTGCTCGGCAACGGTTGGTTGGCTTAGAAGTAAGGCTACTCGACCTCAGTCATTTGTCAGCTATCGTAGGTGGATTCGTTGTTCAACCTTGGAACTACTCGTTAATAAGAGATCGACTTAGAAAAAGGTTGGCCACCTTGAAAGTCTCCATGATGAGATAGAGAGAGATCAAAATAGAATAACTCAACTAGTCGAGGTGGAGAAGGCATTGCTCTTTGGGTTTCAACACTCTTACGATAGCTTAATGAACCAAGTTAGTGAGTTGTGGAGCTCAAGAGCGAGTAATTAGTCCATGATCCTTATTTATAAAATATACCCATAAGTGAAGGAAATAGAGATGGAATTAAATACATATGCTAAAAGCAGTAATCTTACCCTTTCCTATTAGAAAGATTTAAAGGGAATGAAATCAATGAGCCTTTCAACTATAGCCATACAAAGACTGCTGTAGGAGAATAAGAATGTAGGCACATGAGTGGTGGTTAGTGTAAAGGGTAGATAAACTTAATTTACATGATAAAGAAATAAGAGTGTAATAGGAAATGCTAGTAGAGGGTTAGTTAAAAGTAAATTATGCTAGTGCGGTTGAAGATGGTGGTGGAACAATTGGAGTGAAAGTGATTTTTGGAAATCATAATAGCTATATTATTTTAGGTAGGGAGGTAGAGGTGGTTGGTTGGGGTTTATATTGTGGACACCTAATTTTTGCTCCTCTTATTTTTGTTTTTTTCAAGAGTCTTAATTCAAATATAAAAAATAATAAAATAATGATAAAAATACAAAAAATTAATAAAAAAGAAAAATTACAAAGATTTTTAGGAAAATAGATTTTTAGAAAGTTAAATGTTTTAGGGTCAATGGATTTAGTTTAAGCTTAGTTTAAATAGCTTTATTTTAAAGAGTCACGTATTTGAGTATAATTTAATTATACTAAATATCAAGGTATAGGTTAATGGCTTAATGGATAAGTATTTAAACATTAATATTGAGTTAGCTTGAAGTCATGAGTTCAAATTTTATCAAGTATATATGTGTGTTTTTTTAATTTTTTTCTTTCTTTTGAGAAAATTAGTTAAGCATACGGAATTCAAATTTAAATTTTAAATCTTATCAAATCTTTTGAAACTAATACGATAAAGATTTGTGAAATTTAAACATAATTTAATCTAATTATATTTGAATTGATATAAAAGATTTAAATATATTTTTAGATCTTTATTAACTGATATGATTCATTTTTCAAGTTTTATATATATTGATTGCACAGCATAAATTAAGGAGAATTTACACCTAAGCCAAAAAAACCCTCTCTCAACCAGCCCTTATTCACATCACGTATGAACTCACAGAGCCATACTCCGACCACATACATCACCCAAACAGTCTCGTCCTTCGCAGCACACTTTACAGCCACGTGCATGTCTCCATCGCAACTCCACCGTCCACTTCACTACACCACTCATACACGCATGAGCACACCTAATACACTGAAGAACACACAAAGTCTATAGTCATCAGCCCATACTCCAAGCTATGTCCACAGTTACATCCCCATCCTCATTCGATCTGAACTTATAAACAACAACACCCACCAAACAATAGTAGGACCATGATTGTAGCAGCCTTCGGCCACCATGTATCCCGGCCACCATCGCACCAAGACCCGTTCACTCTCTCTCGTACGAACCCCTGATCCTTCTCCGTAGCAGCAATAGTTATTGCAGATCACACACATCAGTCTGAACAATCCACTTCGTGAACACAGTAGCCTCACTTTTGCACTTCTAGCATGACAAGCCCCTACCCACACCCATGCCACTTTGCTAATCACCATCCATACACGAGTCATCACTCTGATACATGACATGTCACAGCTTTACCCTCTCTCCCACATATGCTTAACTACCGTCTTCACGCCGAGTACAACCACTCACGATCGCGCATAGCACACATCACTGATTCAATACCGAACACTGTTGAATCACCGAACGTTGCTGCTATTCATCCACCGTCCACTTACGACTACACTGCCACTATGCCCCAATAGCAGCCCAACCAGCCAAGTCACAACAGCACGGTTAACGAACCAAGCCATAGTCAATCTTCATTCGAATACACACGCCCATAACTCCAACATGAACGGCGGCGGCAATCAGCATGTAGTCACCCCTACGGCCTGCACAACACAAGCTTACATCTCGAACCGACCTCGACACCAGCAGCATGTCCATGTACTGTCCACGTCCATGATTAACTAAGCACTTACATAGTAGACTTCCCATACTCCACGCCACACTGTCCGCAATGTTGCACCATCAATCTTCACAACTGAACACAAACATGACTTCACCGCACAGTTTGCACTCAAAATTAGGTTCAGTTCTATTTTTTTTTAATTATTATTATCTTATTATTTTATTTATTTATTTATGTTTATAACATGATATATAAATAAGTATATGTATATATTAGCTTAGGAGATTTCTTTTATCATTAAGTTTTTTATTGGATTTCTCACTTAAAAAATTGTTTTTTAGAAATAAAAATTAATAAAAAAAACCTTTTAAAAAGATTTAGGACCCTTTAAAGAGTTTTTTTTTTAATACTCAAGAATTAGGACTCTTTCAAAATTTTATTTGAATAAATTAAATTGATAAATATTTAAACTTGGTCAGTTTTCAAAATTAAAATAAACTAACATATTAAAGTTTTTGGTTGACTAGCTGGTACGTAGGTACTTTCAAGACAACGTTAAAATCTGTAAAAACTTAGATTATTTTTATTTTTGTTTTTATTTTTATTTTTTTCTTAAAAATATAAAAAAAAAATAATTGTGAAAAATAATGGTGCTCGTTAGGATTTAATAAGTTAGCTTTCAAATTCAAAATTTTCTAACTTTTATCAAATTAAAATAAAAAATCGGTAGCTAAATTGTAGTCAATCTACCCAATTGATTATGATTTCTCTTTTTCCCGATTCCAGTCAAATAGTGACTTTAAAAGTTTTCAATAAGAAAAAAGAACTGGAATTTCCTAATTTCTTTAATTGAGGATTCATACTGAATAGGTTAAAGTTTAATATTAATAAAAAAGCGGACAATGAAATCAAATTAATAAAAAAACAAAAAATTCAGGCTCAACATATATAAATAGATGCATAACTCCCCACTTCTAGAAGCTAAATTATGGGTAATAAAGGAGGGCCTCTTGTTAGCCTCTAATTTGAACAAAAGGAAAATCATAGTGGAAGTGGATTGCAACAGGCCATATATTAGATAGAAAACCCGAATGTGAATTAAGATTTGTCATATAACTTTATATGAATGCAAAAAACTGATGTCATGCATCCCTATTGTTGTTTTTTTCGGGGTAGGTCAAGAAGGTAATTCTGCTACAGATAAACATGGATTAACCATGGCGGAGGATGTTTGTTTCTTAGATGGTCTTCCCTTACTTTTGTCTAAAGTTGTTAAGACAGAAACTCTATTTGGCTTTAGTGTTTTGAGGGACGAGACTACTAGCGAGACCTCCCAATTTTTTTCTGCTGGATGGTATGTATGATGTTTGTCTTTTGGACTTGTTTCTTAGTGAATGTTATTCTACTAAGAAAAAAAATACATATAATATATTTTAGGAAAAAAATAAACATATAATTATGTTATTATCGCATTGCATTTCCAAGAAATAAAAAAGTAATATTCATAAAGCAAAATGATGTATAATATTAATTGTATATTATATATAATGTATTTTAAGGAAAAGATAAATATATAATTATATTATTATCGATATCTAAAACATTCACTTTCATAGATTCTTTAAACTAAAATTTCAATCTACATTGCTTATAACATATAATGCATTTTAAGTAAAATGTTGCATACAATTATGTTATTATCAACATTAAGGACATTTACTCTTATAGATTTCTTAAACTAAAGTTTTAGTCTATATGGCTTATATTAGCTAATACATTGCAGCAAGAATGTTTTAGAATTCTTTTAATTCGGTAACTTCAAACTTGAGTGAATCATTAAATGATTGAAATTAAAAGACATTTTATCAAGTAAGATATAAAAGAAAAAAAAATAAAAGCATAAAATTTGTATCAAGTAAGGCATAAATGAACCCCAAAAAAAAAACAAAAAAAGAAGCATAAAATTTGTTGTTTGCTATCTCTATTGAGACATGTAAGCACGAGAGAGAAGATAAATATTACTACAAAGAGAAGATAAATATTACAATTACTTATGGTTGTTAAGCTTACAAAAATTGCTCCTTATTACCTTTATTGAGATGTGTAAGTTATTAGAGAGAAGATAGTGGAAGAGAATTAGAGATAAATATTACAATCATTTATAATTGTCAAACACCACAAAATTTATTACCTATTATCACTTTAAGTTAGTTAAATAGTGATTTGCTTGAGTAGTTATATGATACTAGTAGGAAAGCACATCTGTATTACAGGTGTATAAAAGTAAAAAATAAAATTTAATAATGCATCTTTAGTATAATAGATTAACAAATTCGATATGTGCAAGGCTAATATATCTTTTTATCAATAACTAGTTTCATTGGTCAAATAATTGATACATGATTTAACAATGAAGAAAAAAAAACCCCAAAATCGCCATTTACAAAATTGTCCAAGAGAAGAAATATTGAAAAAAACCATATTTTTTCCCTTGTCTAAATGGAAGCTAATGGTGGAGAAAGAAAGGGAGAGAAAACGTCGTTAGTGGATTTAGTGGGTTAGTAGAGAGAAAGAGTAGTTAAATTAATGAATTTATTGTAATGGCCTTTATTTAATTGGTGATGGAAAAAGAATGATCAATAGTAAAAGGATAATTTAAGAAGTTTAATTGTTAGATTACCATGGTGGTTACTTAAGTCCCTTTTAGCTTAAATAAACATGGAATGGGGGTTACACGAATGAGTGTGAATGCGTAAACATGCACTGTGATTCCGGCAGTTTGTGTAGAGTGCCAAAATGGAAGGTTATAATAATTGGTAAATATATCCTTTATTAAAATAATTGATAGTTGATATGATAAATAGTTGGGATAAATTGAAAAAATTACTTGTTTTAGAGGATTAAACTACAATTACAACATGGTAATTACACAAAGTCTTTAAGGCTTAAATAATATGAATATAAATATAAAAGTTTATATTTAAAATTACTTGTTTTAGAGGATTAAACTGCAATTACAATTTGGTAATTACATAAAGCTCTTAGGGCTTAAATAATATAGATATAAATATAAAAGATTATATTTACTAATCTTATAAGGATTACAGTCCCATCCTCTATATTGATGGGATTAGTCTCGTTCTATAGTTTATTTTTATTTTTTAAAATTTGAATAGTTGAATTCACAGTTTGTTTAATAATTTAGATATAAAAAAGTACAAATTAAGAGTGAGATGAATAATATGATCAATCTCCTAAAAAATAAAAATAAGATCGTTAAAAAATTCATCTTATATGAACACCAAAAAGTATCCATTAGTAGTTATTAAAGCTTTTGCCTTTGATAATGTAGATATTCGGGAAAATAATGTACTTACCTAAAAGATTATTGTAATCAATATTTAATATGTTTAGGCAAAAGATTACGTAAACTCAATTATTTTAATAAATATTTTCTATATAGTTTAATTTAAACGGTTATTGAAGATTGTATAAAAAGCTATAATATATAGAAAAAAACTATAATTTTTTAAATTATGAGACTACACCATCATATAAGAGTTGTATTATTTCACTTCTACTTATATAAAAGTCGTAATAGTTCTTTTACAAGTACCAACTTGTATATAATGAATATGCCGGTTAGGAAATGAGAAGGTATGGGTAACAAAAGCAATAAAAATCATTGTTAATGAAAAGATATAAATAATTAAAACTTTTTAAAAAATAAAATATTTAAATAATAGGAGAAGTGAAGAGCCACGTCGTCATGAACTTACCGGCTACTTCTAAAATGCATTTACAACGACAAAAGAAATCCAAAATTATATATTACTACTGAAAATCCTGCTCTGTACAAGGATTTTGCTTAAAAATATATTTATATAAATGAAAATTTTAGTTTATTAGTATAAGAATCATCATTTAATATATTAATAATGTATAACTATAAATTGTTATAATCTCCATATAAATAAATTTTTTTTATGATTCTATTCTTATTTTTTAAAGACTGATCCCATGTTCCATATTACCCGTGATTTGTATTCATAGGACTCCCTTAAATCATGCGAAAAGTACTGTATTCTTGTATTTCTTCCCTCCAGAAAGAACAAAATGAAGAAAAAGAATAGTGTTCTCGCTTTCATCTTTAACTTGATTTTGGAATAAATTATTATGTTTTTATATAGGTTGAGGTTAAATAAGCATAACTTATTATTAAAAATATGTTTTTTTTTCCTTATTTATAAATAATGGTCAAATTAAAAATATGTATTTGAATAGAAACTATTGTATTCATGTGCCGTCTTTTGATTACCACATTTCTAAATATATTTTATTCATGATTCTATAATACATTCGCAATTGGGTGATTGCATGTACAAACTACATACGATCTAAATCCATTTATTTGCTTTTAGCCTATATATAATAGTTAAACGGCAAAATATCTAACACGTTATATATCACTTAATATACTTAATATATCTTAAAACACCTTTTTTCGTTTTTTAACATCGGACCACGTTGTGCACCTTTTATTATGGCATCTATTAATGAAATAACTTAATTGCGACATTTTTGAAAATTTGAATTAATGTATTTGCTTTATTAACCTCTGATGCTTCTACTACTTATATCTATGGGTGGGTAAAAAAAGTTGACCAAACTAATCCGTAAATTTAACCAAACAAAATCGAAAATATAATTTTTGTTACAATTTGATTATTAAAAATTTTAATTCAACTTAAATTAAAAATTTATGATTGATTTGAAAGGATAAACTAAACCATTTTATAAAAACTATAGTTATGTTTTACTTGCAACTAAAAAATCTCTTTTATTATAATTTAGCACGTAAGAGAATTTTTTATTTATTTTTATTGAAAAGTATTTATGTTGAAGTTCTAATTACTATGATGTATAAATTATATATATTGTTTGGCTCAAAATTTATATTATATGCTATTTAAAATAAAATTAGCTATTTAACTTTTGAAATTTTTTATTCATATGAATATTAATTTTAACAAACTTTATTATGATGATAATACTTAAATTATCAAATAGATTCAATACTTTTCATATGAGATTATATGTTATGCAAATATACCTTCTTGAATTAGAAGATATGGTTTAATTTGTAAACTAAAATTGAACCAAACCGAAATTATATAGTTTGAAAAAATTTCTAATCTGAATCGTATAGTTTGATTCAAAGATATAAAAAATTATACTGTATTTTTATGATTTAGTTTAGTTTGGAAAGAACACCGAATCAAATAGAAGGAGTAAATTGTGCAATAAATAGCTATACAATAAAGGAAAGCCTTGTTTGAAAATCAATATCATAAATTTTTCTTTTTTGTTTCAAAAGAATCAATGCTATAGATGAATCAACATTAGAAAGAATAGCAATAAGCTTTCTATTATGCAAATTAAACACAAGTCAGATACCATGAGTTAACAAAAAACACGACATATAGACACTCCAACACGACATCGCTCAGCATCATTATTATTCCCTTTACCGAAGTGAAGGAATTATTTAAAGTTCTTTTGAAAAGTGGCCGTAAACTATGATGATATGAATGTTGAAAGGCAACAAGAAAACGCAATCACCCTCTTTAACCAAACATTATATCTGATTTTGACAAACACTGCACTCTATCGGAGAATGAATTTTTCTAATTGCATGTCGTCAAAATCAGTTGATCGTGGATTTAAATAAGTTGAAGATCCTATTAGATTAGGGGAACATTGAAAACTTTTCATTGGAGAACTAAGATGATTTGAGCCGTGGTCTTCTATTGGATTTTCTTAACCTGACTATCCCTTTATTTGGGAGCCTAATCCCACCATGTCTTCTCAGCATTTGCCACCAATGCAACTTTCTCTTATTTTGGGTCTTGTATCCATTTCTCTTGATCGGTCTTGCTTTCTTAGTCCTTTTCACATGCCTCAAGAATCCTTGTACGAGTTTGTGAAAGTGGCCGCCGTTATTATTACCTGATTTCTTCCGTTTATCCACCAGTCGCCCTCCCTTCTTTTTGCTCTCTTTCTTTTGGTGAAATATGTTCTGGACATGTTTCCACATGGATGTTCCATGATGTGCGATTGCATTATGGTTGTTATTAAGGAGCCCGGGATGGTGGTGGTGGTGGTGGTGATGGTGGTGAAATATAAGACCCAGCTTGTTCTTCATCCTTCTAAAACGTCCTATTTCCTTGTGCTGACTCACTGATTTTCTAATTTGGCCAGCCTTCTTTAATGAACCTGACTGCCCACATCTTGAAGTGGAGTATGAAGAAAGGCTTTCCTCAAATGAATTTTCATGTTCACTAGAAATGCTTGCTTCTGAATAGTTACTGTACGATGAAGAATACGTGTTGCTGTAACTCTTACTAGTTCCACTACCCTCGCTTGACCAACTGCTATAGGAGGTACATGGGGAACTTGAACTGTATTCTGATCCTGTCTCACTTGACCGCATCTCCTTACCATGCCCTGCATGAACTCTCCTGCTATAGAAGGTATATGGGGAACTTGAACTGTACTTTGATTCTGTCTCACTTGACAGCATCTCCTTAACATGTCCTACATGAACTCTCCTACTATGGAAGGTATAATAAGGGGAACTTGAACTGCACTCTGATTCTGTCTCACTTGCCAGCATCTCCTTAACATGTCCTACACGAACTGTCCTGCTAATCCTCCTGCCTTGGTTTTTAACATGCACAGGCACCTTCTTATTCAATGCCCACTGGTCCATGAGACTTGGTCTTCTGATCACACTATGTGGTGCTGTATTCTCTCTTTTGTCCTCGTTACCTAAATAAATGGAGCTTCTTGAATCCACAGGCCTTGAGGGAATGGTAGAAAGTGGCTTTTCAACATTCCTAGGCGTCCGTTTACTATGTTCAGTAATTGGTGGGACTCTTAACCCATGGACCATATTCCCAGGAGGGCTTGTCACATGATCTAGTTTTGTAAGAGGACTCAGGGGCTCTAGTTTATTTGCTGCGACCATCAAATTATTTACTGGACGGGTCTTCTTCAAATGTGATAAACCATAATTGGGAGTTGTCATTCCAGTAACTTTGCTATTGGTATTTGCATTGCTTAGAACCTTATCGGAATTATCACCAGAATTTACAATCTGTTTCCCATTCTTGCTACTCTTCATGGACCGAGCCTCCTTCAGTCCCATAGTCTTCGGGCTACGATTTGGCATCTCGTACATCCGACTTGAGTTCTCCAATAAATGGTTCTTTTTACTTGTCTGCCACAAGGGAAGCTCTCCCGTTATGGATTCACCAACCTGGTCAGCATTACTCCTTAATTTTGCTTGCTGTTTTGGCTGTAAGATAGAAGTAGCAGAGCCATCTAATTTATACAGCCCATTTTGAGATTCACTATTTCTGAAAGGATCTATATTTTGATATAAAAGCTGCATGGAGGAAATATATGCTTCTATCCGTTTGATTGCATTGTCAACATCTCTTGCAAATGGATCTGTTTTTATTTGTTGCACCTTATTCCCAGTCGGAAAATCATATTTAGACATACCTTGCAGTTTGCTTAGCCGGGTAGCCAGTAAGGTAGTAGTGCTAGAAAATGGACAAGAAGTCCCCTTCGTATACTTATTGTCATGAAGCTTCATCTCTGATGTCAGGTTTTCATTGCTTTTTATTGAACCAGACTGGTTAAGGTTCTTCTCTGTTACGCATTTTGCATCCCTATTGCTGAGTTGAAACTCTTTTGATTGTTCCAATCCTTTTCTCAAGGTCATGGAATCTGGTATATCTTTTCTAGCCAGTATCTGCTGCTTAATACTATTGCGCTGACATGCCAAACACCTTTTCTTAAAGTTGTTAGGTTCAGTCACTGATTGTGCAACAAATTCCAGAGAAGATTTCTGTGACAGCAAGCCCCCATCTTTCTTCGAACTCGGGGTTTGCCAACCCAAACCTTTACCTTTATGAAAACCCAAAATGTTGCTAGGAGACTTCTTTACATCTTGCGAAACCAAAGACTCCGATGCAGCAGTTGCTTGAACAAATTGATTAAAATTGGATGCCTTACAAATATCTGATTGAGCTGCTAAAAGCTGTGGAAAAGTCATTTAAATGCTTATTAAAAGACTTATCTAAAGTGGGAATCCAACTTATGAAATTCATTAAAAGATATTGCATAAGGTGCTTTTTAGTAAAGACTTACCAATGCATGATGAACATCAAAAACTAATATACAATGCACGTCAAGAGAAATATCACAGTATGACAATTACCTTTAAATACTCGGTGAAAGCTCTTTCTAAAGCGGCATCAAGAAGTTCTTTGAGTAATTTCCGTGCTTTCTCATCCAACTGAAATTGAGGGAAAAAAAAAAAAAAATAAATAAGGAAAATGAAAAATCAGAAGCTATTCATTTGATGCCAGCATCAGTTTCAGATTTCTCTATGTATGAAAAGAACAACTTACTTTCATGTCATTCAAACCGTATAAAAACATTCTTTTGCAGAAATTGGAAGTTAATGAACTAAATATTCCCTATTAGTAAAGATCGTAACAAGTAATACAAAGCATACGCAAAAGCTGGTGTCAAGAAGAATAATGATTCAAATATTGCCTTAGGTTTTCGGTTTTTACATCTGCAGAGTTTGGAAGAAGACCATACAGCTTTCTCAATGCTTGAAAATCGGACTTCAAATCCTCAAGCTTCATACTCTCCATGGTGAACCTGCAAACTTTCAAGAGGTTCTGAAAGTCAGTTTCGCCATAATAATACGTGGAACAAATTCTCAAAACCATTGTGGTTATTCAACACGATCAAAGTGTTCGATCGAACTAAAAATTTAATTATTTTTATCAATACTTAAGAGAAGTAAAATGTGTTTTCCTTCGTTCTAATTCGGGGAGAGATTACGAGAATATGTGTCTAACTTATCCATCTTAAATGAAAGAAAATCACTTCGACACACCATGGATTCTAAGTCTTGAATTTTAAATTTAAATGTTCTACTCTTTTCCTAAAGCCATCCATGTGTTCAACTTCATATTAAATTTGTTAAACACTTAATGTAAAGGGATGAGACATTTCATGAAAAATGTACCTATTCACATGGCCTGGAGATGATTGAACTCGATCATTTCCATCTCTGACAGACTTGGACGCTACGTCTATGGCCCCTCCCCCCTCTCTCCCTCTTTCTCTGTGTCTTCTCGTGATCACGTTTGTTTTCTCGAAAGACAAAAAGACGCCACTTTCTTTTTCTAGTTATTGCTTTTGGGTAACAGTTATGACTTATCAGTTAGTAATAATAATAATGGATTACTACAATTAATTTATTAATAACATACAGTCATAATTTGTTTTAAATTTTCTGTGAATAGTATAATTTAATTATATTAACCTATATATAATTTGTAGTTGTATATATCTATTTGAGAGAGCCGTTTTACATTTATATGAAATTATATGTTATTTTGAAAGAGTTGAAAAATTTTCAAATCGTGGGAATGTATTGTTATGTTTCAGGAGTTGTATCGTTTTGTGTAAAGAAATATGTACATGAAATTAATATATTTACACAAAGCATCATCATAATTAATATATTAATAAATTCATGTTTAGAAAATTCCACGAATGTATTTATTTAATTATATAAATATATTTTATATTGTTGACATTCGGGAGTTTATTTATTAGCTTTCACGTGTACAGAATTTAATTAGTTTACAGTTACACGTGCATATAGCAGCACACGTATGTTTCCACTTTGTATATAAGTCACAGACATAACAGAATCAACTGACTCTTCATGTACTGCAATGGCGTATTGATTTCGGTGTCATATTTTTTTTTTTTTTTTCATGCGTGTCTAACGACGGCTAGTTATAATTTACGCAATTACCGATGGCAATGTGAGATGGTTATAATAAAACACCATATATAAAGGTTTACACCATTTTATGATTGTAGCAACTAGTCTACAAATACCGTCATATATAAAAAAGATATATCTTTCAAGAAATGAAAAAGGTATAAGTAATAAAAACAATGAAAAGTGTAGTTAAGGAAAACATATGAATAATAGAAAGTTTTTAAAAAAGAATTATATGCAAATTTTATACATTATTAATGCAGTTGATAATGGTCACATGAAATGTTATAATGTTTAAGGAAAGTTATAATCCTTTCAGTTATAGAACATATGCAACTTTTCTACAAATATCATCATGTATATAAAACATATGTCTTTTAAGAAATTAAGAGGTATGAGTTATAAAAATAGTAAAAAGTACAGTTAATAAGAAGAGATCAATAATAAAAAAATTTCTAAAATTATGAGAAAAATGGACAAGTAAAGAGTCATGTTCTTATAGACTAACCAATTATTTAATGGACAAGTGAAGAGCCATGTTGTTATAAATTTACCAATTACTTTAAATATCCATGATCAATTATTTTTCCTTGTATTGAAATTCAGTGTTAACACGATAGCTTTATGAAACTTAAGGATAGAGAAAGGTAATATTGAAGAAGTATAATAAAAGAAGATGTTCTCAAAATTATATACTATTCTAGATGATATGTTGTTCTGAAAGAGTTAAGATTATTCTAACCAATAGGAGTGAATTATATATTTCAAATCTTGTGTTATTTCATGTAAGTCAACAGAAAGGTTGCAAATCTAAAAAATAACTATGTTTTCATAGAAGAAAATGTATTTTTGACATTCCATTAAGAGATTAAAACATTATATAGATTTGCATTATTTTATATCTAATTATGCAAAGGTTGCAACAACAAACATGGGTAATAAAAAGAGTGACAAGTATTATTAATGAAAGGGATTTTTTTAAGGTCTTGTTGTTATATTTTAGGAGATCAAATTCACCATCTATTTTACCACTGATTTATACTTTTTAAAATTTAAACCATTGAACAAATTATAAATTCAACAGTTTATATTTAAAAAAATAGAAATGAATGGTAGGATAGAATGTGAGATCGATCTCATTAAAATAAAGAACGAAATCGTAAAATCTCTCAAATGAAAGATATAATAATTAAAGATTTTTAAAAAAGTATAAAAAATTGTCAAAAGTAAGAGAAATGAATTAGTTTTTATTAAAGACTTACCAATTACTTTCAACATAACTAGGTAATTATTTTTGCTCAATGAAAAGATAGCATTAACATGGTCACTTTTTCATGAAATGTAATGACACCAAAAGATGATGTTGAAGAGATATTGGATTGGTCTAAAAAAAATTAAGGATGAGATTGTAGAAAAGTTTCCTAAAGGAAGAAGAAGGGATGTAATAACAAAAAAAAAAAAGGCCTTTCAAAACTTTATTTATAATTGAATAAATATGATTAAAATAATACAATATCATATACTAAGAGCTGTATCACTTTATATCTAGTCATTCAAAGATGGTAGTGAATTCTAGAAATATTAACATACATAATGGATATATCTCTTGAGAAATGAAAATGTATAGGTAATAAAAAGGGCTAAAAGTATTATTAATGAAAAGATACAAATAAAGAAAAGCTTTTTAAGCATAATAAAAAAATAAAGTTAAAGAATAGGGAGAAGAAAAGAGTCATGTTATGATGGAGTGGACACCATAGAATTTTAAGACATGCATATATAGTCTTATAGCATTAATGTAGTTACTTTCTATGAAACATAGGGACATTAAAGAAAGGAGAAGAGACACAATAGTAGAAAAAAAGTTTCAAAAATGGTATATTTTAATTGTAAAATAATAGATGGTACATTTGCCTCCACAAATGGGAATAAGAATTTCATTTCATCATTGAACTTAGTAACTTTAAGTGACATCTAAAGACTTAAATACACTAATTGAAGATGTTGATAGGATATTTTGGATACATGTTTTTTAAACCCACACCAACTTATTTGGACCTTAAGCCGATCTAATTAGGCTCATTATAGGCCTCATCTATTAGCACTTAACTCGATTAGTTTGCTAACCAAAATCCTAAAAGAGTCTTCATACAAGTTGACACCTTCAAATGACTAGCCTGACAACAGGATGTTCATAACAATTACTAGACATATGGATAAGGTTTTAAGACTTAGTTAACATTTGTGTTCTTATAATTTCGAAACATGTTAGACTTCATGTTCCTACAACCTAAATCATGTAGACATGCTAACATGCCAACATACCAAACAAGCTTCAAGATTCACAGTGACCCTCTTCTATAAATAGCTTCAATGGTTCCAATGGTAAACTTCTTTCACTTCTTTTTGCATCAGGCTTACTTTGAGTATCCAAAGCTTATTTACTCACCATCTCACACACTATTAGTAAATTAAGTATTAGAGTAGTCACGTTAGATAACCCTTCAACACCTTTCACCACATTCTCTTTTGCAACCCCACTTAATACTTGTATAAAGCCTAATCACTTCATACTCTACTGGTAGAACCTTACTAATGACATTTGGTACAGTTTATAAGAAAGTAGCTCATTTTATTTTTGAAAGTGCTAAACACTTCTTTTATCATACACCTCTTTATTCATCATGTTGTGAATTGCAAACCCAAATGACAACCAACCTCTAATCGATCCAACTACTAAGTAACACTGACTAGAGCAGCTTGAGAAGATGCTTGAAGAGCTCTT
The DNA here is from genome assembly GCA_024138005.1 of Lumnitzera racemosa. Lineage (NCBI taxonomy): Eukaryota > Viridiplantae > Streptophyta > Magnoliopsida > Myrtales > Combretaceae > Lumnitzera > Lumnitzera racemosa. Next base: position 56,908,023 of record JAMXBC010000009.1, on the reverse strand, counting down.
AACTAAGAACACATAGATATAAGCCTAAAATAGGGAACTTTAAGTTACGTTGGATGAGGTAGATAGGAAAAGTAGGGTACCTTCCTTCATTGATGCTTCCAATACCTATGGCAATTAGAATTACTACCCTTAGCAAGACAATAATAAAGTACCTCAGCTATGTCTTATTGTCACGAACTGAGGACGGCCTAGTTGTGGCAGACGTTGTATATTGTACGAAGAACTCCTGATTGGTTACCTTTCCAATCAAGAACTCTCTACACAATATATAAGGCTCTACAACTACTAGTTTTCCAAGAACATATAGATTTACATGATATCATCACATTAACATATTTATATAAAATTTGAACTACGAAGCTTACATTATATAGTAATTGAGTACATCTAAGTCTATAATACTAGTAAAACAAAAGTATATGAGTAAAAGTCTATATAAAATGTTCTCTTTCAATACGCAAGATAGCTTGCTCTTACCCAAGTCTCTAAGCTAACCTGTGACATCTCTTGACCAGCCTCTACGAATAGGCTATCTTACAATAAAAGTCTAAAGGGGTGTAAGTCTAAGCTTAGTGAGCAAAACCCTTTACCACACCACACGCAAGTTATAAATATATTATATTCACGCATATAAATGAATGATCAAACAGAATGCTAAACAATACGTATAATTAACTAGTTCATATACGTAACTTAGATTTAACGCCCTCCGAAGTTAGAGTTGGAATATATACAGCACCAATCAGATCCTAGTATTATACTAGAACTTACTTTACTAGGATTTCTATGTTCCGTACTTAAATCAAATAATTCTTTTATTTTCATAAAAACCAATTTTAGTATAATCATGAGTGGGCCCCCACAGTCCACACTTACTCTTAAACGGAGGCCTTTAGACTTGATCCTTAGCCAGGCGGTTGGCTCCTCCAACGCCTAGTGTTCCCGTGAACTAGTATTCCCGTGAACTAGAGTAAGGTCATTTTGTATGAGTGCATCACACAGAAACAATAAATGAATAATAACAACTCCCGAATGGCTTCTATTTACCTCCGTGTGATGTAATGGGCGAAATTGTATCTATGTGATGCATATTACTGCATGTTCTAATTTCTTTTTTAAAAGCTAAGTATAGTTAAGTTCAAATTATACTGTGACCATGCAATAGTACATACAATCATTTGCTACACTATCATGTAACAAACAAAGCATTATTTGTACTTAAGATAATTTCACAATTCAACACATAATATCATACACAAGCGTTTCCCAAACCCCATACAATAGTCAATTAACAATAATATTTAAGTCCACTTTCTACAATCACAAACAAGCATGGAATCATAGAGTAAATACTTACTTGACCATGGCAACTCTCCCTAATCATAGTAATCTAACGGGAGATCCTCGCCCACCTCGGGATCACCTAATCTTTATGATATGATAACGCTAGTAAGTAATTAAATTAACTAATAATTCTAAATATCTAGTTACCTAATTCTACTTAAATTACTATCAATTTTTATCCGATTAGACTTTATTATTAATCGTATATAATTTTTTCGTTCTATTTATGATATTTATGAATTTATAATTATTTTTTATCGTTTTCGGATGTACGTTCACACGATAACGCCTGTTTTGAACATTATGACCCGTGTTTTATGATATGAACTAAAGTTATAGAAATTTTAACTATGGAAACTTAATTACTCTTATTGCTTATATTTATATCTTTTGTTTATACTTAATGATTTAGTTAACCTATAAATTCTTATACTTAGAGAATTTTACTTTGCTATTACTAATTCATGTACTTAATTAAGTATAATCTAATTTAGAAAGTATATTGGGGTTTATTAATTTAGGTACCTAATTATTGTACACTTTTCTTATTTTCTTATTTTATAAACCTATGCTTATATCATCATTTATATCATCATTTGCTTATATTATTACTTATATCATCACTTGCTTATGTCATCATGTGTTACATCATTACTTGGATCGTCCTTTGCTTACCTATACCTTATCTTATGATTATGTGTTTTATATGCACTTATGTACACTTATACATAATGTACATATACTTATACCTTTCTTTTACTTATATGTATACTAGCATACTTATATTTATACTTGTACCTATACCGTATTTATACTTGTATACATACTCATATACCTATACGGTCATATACGTATTTTTATACAAATTTCGTATGCCTAATTTTCATCTTAAGAAAACCTTCCTAATTTCATTTTTTTTTTTGTGTTTTTAAGTGTGTATTTAGTATAGTATAGGTATATATAGTTAGGTTTTGTCTTAATTTAGGTTATGTACATAGTAAATACCCATGTATTAAGATCTCCATACTTGTATTCTTTTAGTATATTCTTATATACACATACTTAAGGGCATATACACATGTATTCCTTTCCTCTTCTTTATGATTCCTAACTTCTTATACTTAAAGATGGAAGCTTTATGTCCTATTCTTCAAGATCATACATAACACATGTTTATTTATCTAATCTACCTAATTACCTAACTAATGAATAATATAAAGTAATATAAAGTAACTTAATCACATACCTTAGTTTATGTTGGAATTATGGAGACAAAGAGGAAAGTGTTAGAAAGTGAAAGGGAAGAAGAAGGGTCACGGCATGGAGAGGGCTTTTGCTTTGTTCCTTTTTTGTTTTGTTTTCATTATGGAAGAAAGGAAATGGTGGGGTCTAGAAGGGGAAATGAATGGATGTTAATAAAAGGGAAGGGAAGAAAGAAAAACCAAAAGAAAAGAAAAGAAATCATTAGATGCTAAGATATTTTTCCTTATGCATTAGTGTCTTTTGTTGACTTTAGTCAACACGTGTTGACATAGTCAACCCTTTGACCTTGGTCAACATGTGTTGACTTGGTCAACTTTCCTTAAGTATATGCAATTTTGTACACATAATGTAGTAATTAAGGAAAATTAGGGGAAAAATTAAGGAAATGAGGTATTTGATAAATTGATTAGTAAAAATAGATTATGAGGTCTTACTTTAGGTATTTATAGCTTATATAGATCATTTAGTAAACTACTTAGTGTAATTAGTATGAAAAGTACTAATCAGTATATTAAGATTCATTACATTTAGCCTAATCTTCAACTATACCCCAACTCTATGTAATACTATCTTAGTCATTTACTTAAGAGATAAATATAATCTATGATTCATTATCTTAGTTTCTAAAGGACTACATTAAGGATTCAAAACATATATGCATGATTGAAAGTTATCTCTAACCTTTTACTAATGATTTGGTAAAATATGAGGGTTATATTATCAATTAGGGTTTTAGGGTATATTATGATGAATTAGAGTATATATGTCTTTAAGGTGATTATTTTAGGGTTTCTATTACTTTTGAATGAAATCTTTAGCATTTAGATACATTTAGGGAAGAAAAGTTTCTTACACAATTGATTAATTTTTTTAAGGTTTTCACTTTCATTAGTCTTGTCAACTGTTAAATTGTCTAACATAGTTGAGTTTATTTCAAAAGCTAAATTGAAAATTTTAGGGGTTTATACTTATAGTAAAAAATTAGCAAGAAGTTTGTGGCCAACCATGACTGCACCCTTGCTGGTAATGATGAGTAAGTAGTTGACTCTCATGGAGGTGTTGTCTACTTTGCAACTTACGAAAACCATCTAATCAATAATGCCGACTAAAATAAGCTACACAAAATGGTGAAAAGGTTCTCGAAAAGGTAGGAGAGTAAGGCTATTGAATGTGCGAGTTAGGTTGCTAACAACAAAACTCTTTTTGTTAAGGATGTCCAAAATGAGGTCCTTCCTCTAAACTTTAAACTCTCAACCCTAGACCAATATGATAAAACAAGTGATCCAAACGATCACCTACTTCACTTTTGTACCCTCATAAATCTTCGTGGTCATGGGGATGGTATCATTTACAAGGCTTTCCCGAGAACTTTAAGGAAGGTAACTCAAACATAGTTTAACTACCTACTCGAGAACTCCATTTCTTCATTCAACGAGCTCATTTGTCATTTCAACCTGTAATTTTAAGCTAGTGAGCCCCCATCCAAGGACATGTTGTCCATGTACATGATCCCCCAGAAGGAAGGGAAAACAATTTGTAAATTTGTGCATGGTTCAATAATGTCATGATAGAGATCCCTTAACTGGATGAAGGAGTTGCAGTTCATGTCGCTTAGCTCAGCATTATAGCATTTGGGGACTTCTTTTGCTCCATCTATAAGAATAAACCAAATAATTTAGTTGAGTTTTGGCTGAAGGCTTAGAAATATATGAATTAAGGGGGCAATGTTCGCATTAAGTGTGAAGCTAACCTAGAGAGGTCAAGAGGGAAGAAGGAAAGATAAGGGGTCTATTAAGGATCTCTTTAGCAGCATACTACCCAACTTCCTTGATGGGGGAAACCCCAAAGATAAGAAGTGCCTACTACCTACTCTAGTATATTCTCAACATACTCCTCTCAACCGACCTCTTGGCTAAGTATATACAAAGGTTTGTAGAAGGGGTTTACTCTAGAAACCTACTCGGATGAAGGGCAACCCCAGCCATAGAAATTTGGATAAGTATTGCCAATTTCATGATGACTATAATCACATCATGGATGAATGCTTACAGTTGAAAAATGTTATAGACTATGTCATTTAAAGTAGCTACTTTAGGGAATATGTAGTCGATGCCAATGATAGCGGTGAGAGCACTCCTCAAAGATGACGGATTGAGGATGCCTGAGAAGAAGACAATAACTATTGTTATAACAACCAAGCTCCTAACGGTGTATCAATATCATAGTTGGGGGACTATACTCAAGGAGTTGGCCAAGCACCAGCATCTCAACTAACACCCCATATGAGGTGATGGCAATAAGGGAGAAGAGGTAGAAGTGGATACCTTTGCCTCCTTTTCTAATGAAGATCTTAAAGGGGTTGACACCCTTCAACAAGATGCCCTGGTAATAGAGGTAAGGATCTTGGATTTTAGGGTCCTAAGAATTATAGTATACACTGACAGCTTTACTAATATTCTCTTCAAGCATACATATGACTAAATATAGAAAAAGTTGCCTATGTAGATGAAGCCATACCATCACGACTTAATTAGCTTTAATGGCTGGACCATCTAACTTAGGGGCATCGTCACTCTTGATAATTGCCAAGTATTAGTAGAATTTGTGGCAACAAATTGCCCGTCCCCCTATAACGTCATTCTGGGATGACCAAGCCTTACTAGCTTTAAGGTTATCATGTCGTCCCCTCCACCTCAAGGCTAAATTCCTTACTCCAATTGGGGTAGGGATTTGTCAATGTAACAAGAGGCACTCGAGGGAGCTTTATGTGAAGGCAGCCTATGTAGACAATGTCTTTGTATTGGAGATTGGACCGCAAGAGAAATTGACTGGGAGAGATGAGTCAGGAGAGAAGACAGAGGAGGTAGATTTGCAGTGGTCCGACTAGATCACTAAGGTTAAGATTGAGATGCCCCTTTAGCTGAAAGAAGTTATTATTCATCTCTGATGATCCAATGTAGACATATTCGCCTAATTGCCGTCAAACATACCATGAAACTTGAAATTTTTACTGTAATAAAATAATAATAATTCTAATATCAGCTATTATGTTAGATAAGCCTAGGAAATTTTTGACCTTGAACAATAGACAAATTTTGATTTACATGCTAAAGGAACAAAAGGCATGGCTTAGATTCTAATGATAGGTTCAAGAGATAAATTTCAGTATTAGGAATATTATTACATTAACGATACAAAAATTTAATTAACTTACAAATACATTTCGAACTTTATGGACCAATAAATGAGCCACAAGGCTATTGAAAGATTAAATTGCTTAAATGTCTAAACACGAACAATTAAGGGGAGGATAATATATCAGATGAAGGCCATACGTTTATATTGAAACATTTGCCCCGAGGAATTTTAACAGCCCTAGTTAGCACAAGATCAACCGACATTAGAAGAGAAAGACAGACGACTATAAGAAATTGGATTGTCCGGCTTAAAACGTAGACTAAAAGTGTTTCATGCAAAGAATAGGTACATGACACTTGTAAAGGACAAGGTGAATACTAATCATTATCCAACTCAGAAAAATCCATTTCAAATCTTAGGGTTCATCGAGACCCACATCCACATTCTACTAAATATACCTTTTCTCCTTAACCTTCAGTATACTCACGAAAGTTTTCTCCTGTCATCTTCCCCATACAACACGTACAACACGCTCTTGATATAACTCCATTTCCACAGCACCACGACAGCAACTTTATTAAAAGCTCACCCAAGTAACTCAATATCACTTAAAACTTATGCCTGTTACAAACAAGGAGCCATGAGAAATATATATATATATATTTTATGTAGTACTTTGGAATTGTAGAACAAGGCATATTTGAGCATTTAATGGAAACCATTTCACATTTATTTCTAGGACCCGCCTATATTGAATATTTGACCATGCAAAAGTTGAGCATCCCCTGCATACACGTTCTTAACTTGAACGTACACAGTATATGTTCTTGACTACACTAACTTACATAATAATATAACTAAGAAAGTTTACGTTTTTTTTCTTCTTTCTTTAATGTTTCGGTCTTATTTCCTTGGATAAATTATGGAAAGACCCAACCTTTGACAAATAAAAATCAACATAAGACAGAACAACTAGGATTTTAACACATACACGTTTCGGACATATGCTGACCAATACACACATATATATATTTTTATAAAGCCATGTTGTGTACTTCATGTAAAGTGCCTTCATTTAAGACTACTGCATTTCACTACATTTTAGACATCATAGAAATCAAGAACATGATGAAGAAGAAAGCACACTTCTCAAAGACTTACACATGTATATTTATTAACATATGCATGTACTTGTTACACTTAAATTTTATATAATATGTGCACAAATCCAAGATGTTCATACAAGCCTACGTATATACGTGTAGATATATTGGTGTGTATAGGTATAGTAACTATGTGTATGAATTATATACCTATATGACTAAGAGAATTTATCGGTACATTTTTCGGTATGTCCGCTCGTACAAAAACGTGAAGGTAACTATATATACATATACCCACAGTATCAGTATCGTACACATATATGACAACATGGTGTCATTACCTTCATTTTGGGTATATAAAACATGATATTACAATACTTATATTATATGGATCTACTATGTATAGAAGTTATATATATACTAGCTGTAAGTATACCCGCATTGAGTGAGCAAAATTTTTTTTTATCTAATAAAAAAAAGAAATATATATTTATTTCAAGTTTATAATAAAATATTTTATAATGTACCTATATAATTTATAATGATTTCTTTCAAAAAAAATTATATTAATTTAATTATATAGATATATACCCATGGTATCGTACACATATATGACAACATGGTGTCATTAGCTTCATTTTGGGTATATAAAACTTGATATTCCAACACATATATTATATGGATCTAATATGTATAGAAATTATATATATATTATATGGATCCAATATATATATATATATATATGTATTCCCATGGTATCGTACACATATATGACCAACATGGTGTCATCAGCTTCATTTTGGGTGTATAAAACATGATATTACAACACATGTATTATATGGATCTAATATGTATAGAAATTATATATATTTGGCGTAAGTGTAGGGTAGCCTCATCAATGATGAACCTATACTGGAACACTTAGATAAATGTATGTGTGCTATATCCTTGAAATCATGAATACGTATATTACTAACCTGGAGAAGACGAAATCAAAATATATTCTAATAGAACATTTTTTTTTTTCCTCCAAACCAACATCGATCATGTAACCACGCATGTTGCAGTTTTGCATCTATATAAACGTATATATACATAAGTATATGTGTAAATATATGTTACCTTCCCTTATATGCCGATTCATATATATATATATATATACATTTATATAAATATGTATATGGGTTGAACTCGTCTCTCGCATACAAATATGCATACGTACTATATAAACTTATGTGGACCGAAGCTAATATAAAAATATATTTATATTGATTGATATATCTACATAACAACCAAAAATTATATTAAGTGGAACATGAATCAACACATATTGTATTAATTCATAAGTTAAAATAATAACTTATAAATTCATAAGTTAAACTAATAACTTATAAATTCATAAGTTAAACTAATAACTATGATAAATAGAGATAGGAACTCATGAGACAGCATAATAGGGTATCTAGGGCTAGGATTCCTAAACTCTAAAAACTTAATTTCTTATTTTACAAGGGGACTTCGACTACGGCCTTGGATACTTTACTTTGGACACCATTTTTGAGGGTGCTACAATTGATCAGGGACAGATTCGGGTGAATTAGCTTCCATGATTACCATGTTGCTTGTGGTTGTACTATAATGTATTAGTTTTATCATAATATAAAATTGAGAAGTACTTAGAGCATCATATATGGGTTTGTGCATGTGTTTTCATATCTATTTCACTTGGTTGCTTCACTCTTAATATATTTATATTATATCAGTTGTTTGACTTACTTGCTTGTATTACTTTTTTGTTAATCGTTTGTGATACTTTTGTGATCATCTAAATTAATATGAACCTAATCATATTTGTCTTATAATTAAATGAGCATGATTTACATGAAGGGCATAATTGTTGAAAGATGCCATCATTGTACACTCACACTTAGTTAGGTGGTGGGGGTGGTGCTTGCATGTATTTGTTTCTCTTACAAGGGGATATAAGTGGATCATTTTGGACCCATAGAAGGCTTACCTTAACTAGATAGAAACTACTTGGTATTTGGAAGTGTCGTCCGATGATTAGAGCCTAATTATAGGGATTAAGTGCTTTGTGGTGTGGTCGTTTTTGGTTCCATGCAATCAAATCTCTCTTAATTTCATGTTATTTTAAATCTTGTATGCATCCATTTGGAACTTAAGATGATATATTATTTTTCTCAAAATAATTAAATTGAAATTAAGAGAGATATCGACACTTTGGGACAAGGGTATATTTGTCCTTCTAGGAAACCCATGGTTATAGAGGGGATAAACTCTTAACCCTATATGGATATTGGTCGTCGTATATGATAACTTGTTTGATTTCTTACTTGAAAGTATGGTATGAGAGGAGTACTTGATTGAGTTGTATCCAGACTTTTTTTATTATGAGTAATAAATGTTATTTTTGAGATGTTACGTTTAATTAATTAATTTATTTGATTATCAATTGACTAGCTATTACATAGAATTGACAAATCTTAAGAGTAATTTTTGGTAACAAACGCCTAATATGTGCCTTAAAAATTTGAGGTGTATAGGTAACATCTTATGGGTTTCTAAGCACATAAGGTGAACTGTTACATCAAGGCTACCCCTTAAGGCATGACACATGCTTGGCATCTCAACCGTTCTAGTAACCTATAGCCTTAAGATTGATGACAAGATCCAACCTCTCATGCAAAAGAAGAGGTGACGACATGTCGTGATTAAGAAGGAAGTACAGAAAGGTCGACTTTGTCAAGGAGGATAAATACTTAATCTAGTTAGCAAAATCTTGCTAGTCAAGAATTATAATGGGAAGTGACAAATGTGTATCAATTATATCAACCTAAATAAAGCCTTCCTAAAGAACTGTTTCCCTACCTCAAGAATAAACTAGCTGGTAGACTCCACATCAAGCAATGCACTTTTGAGTTTCATAGATGCCTTCTCAAGTGACAACTAAATTAAGATGGACCTGAAAGACAAAATTCACACCTCCTTCATCATTAACATTCGCACCTACTACTATACTTTGATGCCCCTTGGCCTTAATACTAAGACGATTGACTAACGACTAGTGACCAACTTGTTCAAGCCCCAACTTGAGCAACTAGTAACTTTTATTTTAAATACACTTTACATGATGATTTTATAGCATTTCTCTTATAACTTTGTTTTTTTTTTTAAAAAAAAGAAATTGATTCTTAATTGAGTAAAATTTTGATTTTAAGGTTTGAACGTGTGCTTAGATTGAAAACGAAAAAAAGGAATCAAGTTTCACTTAATCGAAGTTCAAATGAATGAATTATAAAGTTATATAACTCAGGATACAATCGTGTCGCAAGGACATATCCATGTAATAGGAGAAAACGGTAATATTTTTTATCAAAAAGTTACATAACCTGGGCACACAATCATATCCCCAAGTTATGCTCCCCCCAAGATGATGTTAGAGCCTAAAGTCAGTGAGTTAGACAACTCAGGGACATAACTATGTCCCAAGCTATGTTTGGTGACAAAAAAAGAAATTTCTTAATATATTATATAAGAACTTGTGAGGGTTTTTGACATAATTTTACACATTCAAAGTAGAGGAGACTTGAAGAGAAGAAGGAGGAAAAGGTGGAAGCATCAACGAACTCCAAAATTGAAGAGATTTCTCAACAATAAAAGGAGTTTTCATATTTTACTTCTTGATTTTGCTGTAATTTTCTTTTAATTTCATCATGATAGCTTAAGATTCTTATATTTAGAATTGTGGAACCTAGGGTTTTATGTGACTATTGAATTTATTGATTATTTTTAATAAAGTTTCTATCTTTCTTAATTCAATTATGTGTTTTTATTGTTAATTGATATTTCTAGAGTACCAATTTATGATAGTATGCATGATTATTGAGAAATCATATGAGTAATGAGATCTTGACATAATTGAAGAGAATTACATGTGTACTTAGAGATAAGATGCATAATTCTTCTGGAAAGTTGTTATTTTGTGTGAGAATTCATTGTACATTAATGTAATTCTAAAATATATTACTAAGTGAAGAGATTCTGGTAAATAATTTAAGGTTAGGGTTAATATGCTTGAGAAAGATGTTAACTTCAATTGCGAATCCCTTTAGTTAAGAATAATAGAGATGGAATTAGATATATTTTAAGCGGTCACTTGTTAAATACTAGGAGAAACAATTCCTAAATACATTATTTGCCTTCTTAAAGTCATTCTTAATTTTATTGCTTCCTAAAGTGCCTAGTCAATTCTCATAATTAGATTAGTTTGTTAATTTTAGTATTTTTAACCCATTCAACCTATCATAATTTTCGATTAGATAATAGAGCTATGGTTACTATTAGTAAATAGAGCTATGGTTACTATTAGTACTCGAAGTCTTTAAGGGATCGACTTGGATTTATATACACTATATTATAAATTAATAGGTACACTTATTAGCAAAAGATGGAGGTATTTGTCAATAACATGATCATTAAGAGTAAATTACCCAATGACCATATCTAAGACTTGTAAGAGGCCTTCGATAGAATGAAAAAGTATGACATGAAGTTGAAACCCCCTAAAATGCATTTTTAGGGTAGCCTCTAGTAAATTTTTGGGTTTTGTGGTCACCTAGCATGGTATTGAAGCCAACCTTGAGAAGATTACTGACATAAGGGACATGAAGCCTTCTTTTATTGTAAAGGAAGTACAAAAGCTCATCAACATGATAGCTATACTAAGTCGATTTGTCTCTCGAAGTGTTGACCAGTGTGTGGAGTTCTTCAAGTTCCTCAAAAACCCTAAAGGGTTTGAATGGACTTCACAATGCCAATTTACCTTCACAGAGTTGCAAAACTTCTTGGAGCACCCACCAATATTGTCAAAGCCATCCTAAGAGAAGACTTGTACCTCTACTTAATTGTTAACAATAAGGTACTCTCATTTGTTTTAGTCAGGGTAGAAGGAAGGGAGTATAGGCCCTTACACTACATTGGTCACATCTTCATAGGGCTTGAGATAAGGTATTTTAAGGTAGAGAAGATCATGGAGAGTAGCATGGAATCTTTCTCCACAACAACATCTTCTTTAGGTTTGGGTCACCTATGCCCTTATAATGGACAACAAGCATCATTTCATTAGAAGTTCAGAGAGTTTTGTGCTAAATATCACATCAACACTCATTTTAGCTTAATCACATACCCTTAGTCCATTAGTCTAGTCAAGGCAACTAATTCTCAATATCATAAAAAAGAGAATATATCGTGCTCAAGGTAAATGGGTAGACATGTTCTTAAATATCTTATGGGGATATAGGATTACCTACCGTATGTTGACTAGTAAAACTCCATTTCACCTTGTCTTTAGACTAAAAGTTGTCTTATAGATAGAATTAGAACTCCCTAACATCAAAACCTAATCCTTCAATGCGATAACAAATGAGTTCATCTTGCTAGCTAGCATGGATATAATAGATGAAATTTGAGACTTAGCTATAGTTTGGGTAGCTACCTATCAATATAAGGCAGCAAGGTACTATGATAAGAAGGTTAAGCACAAGACATTTAAAATGAGAGACTTAGTCTGTATGAGGTTACAAGCTAAAGGTTCTCATGAAGGATAAGGAAAATTAGCTCCTAATTAGGAAGACCCGGTTAGAATAAGAGAAAATCTAAAGAATGGTACTTACCAACTTAAGAGGTTGGATGGTAAGCTCATCCTATGTACGTAGAATACGGATAATCTTCGAATATATTTTGATTAATATTTGTAATGTTAATCTACTTATCAATGATCAATAATAAAAATTCATTGTACAAGTATTCTATGTTTCATCTTGTACTTTAATGTTGTTTTCATTATGATTTCCTTAGTCTAAACCCATGACGGGTGAACAGACATGTGCATCAAGTCCTTCTAAGGACTCTTGACCAATGTACCTCTTTAAGTCGAGGCAGGTCAAATTTCTACCGACCAAACCCCAATTGAGTAATCTTGGTAGTAGGGTACATATGCTTTGCACGTCCAAGAAACTCTAACCTAGCTAGTTGGAACACCATTAGCCCAACCCTCGAAACGACTTAGGCTACTCGCAATTGAATGGTCTTATTGAAGAATAATACTGACTCTTCAACTAAATATCTTAAGCCATAAAAAACACGGTTAGTACACTAAGCACTAAATACTTAAAAGAGATAGAAAAGCAAAGTCAAGCTCCTTACTATATCATGTGCAAGTACAAAAGGCAAGACCGGCATACTAACCTAAATAAGTTCTTACAAATTGTTCTCTTACAATAAGGCTATTAACAAGAAATAAAGAAACAAAAACAGCAAAAGATTTAAAAGGAGAAGGAAAAGCTAAGCCATCTACTTTGGATTAGCCAATTCTAGTAGCTTGGAGAAGTCTAGTACCCTAATATGCTCGAAAGACTAATTCATTAAAGCTTGAGTTGAGGGAACTTGAGAATGAGAAGGGGAAGGAAGAATGTCCTTAAGTTGGTCGTAGCTACTAAAGAAACCGACCTAGTCTTAACCCTTTGAAGGGAACTCTATCCAGCCTTAATCCTTTGACTAATCATCCTCTAGGGTAACCTATTGCGAAATATCTTTAGTTGGAGAAGTTAGGAGAGCGTCATCTTAGATGGCCTGAGTGGTAGGGGTAATTGCCTTACTTTCTGCCTCCCTTACCTCTCGATAGGTAAGTCTATCCAAGAAGTCTAAGAATTCCAAATATAGGTTGGGGTGTACTTCATGTACTTTGCCTCAGATTGTTTGGGTTGTCTCTACCGTAATATCTTCACACTCATCATTCCATTCCTTTGATGTAAACAAGGATGAGTGGACATTCTCTTCAGTAGCATCATATATGATGTCCCCCTTCTCAAGACTAGTGATTAGCTCCATCATCTTAGCACCTTCCCTTTTTGGAGCTCTTTCACTCGCTTCTTCAACTCGCCCTTATGACTGGCCAAGCTAATGGAAAGATTCTTGACCAAGACACATTCTTCATCCTTCAAGGCCAACTCAGCCTGCATCTTAGAGATTGAGGCGCTAAGCTCCTGATTGCATTCATTGATCTTGGCTTGAGCCTGTTCCTCTTCTTCCGGTTGTCTAGTTAGCTTAACCTTAGACTTTTGCTCTTCTTCAAGCTACCATTGCAGCCGAGTAATTTCCTTAGTAGCATTCTTTTAAGCCCCCTCTTCTTCTTGCACCTTCTTCTTCAACTTGGCCTCTAGCTCCCCCCTTTGCTGCAAAATATAGATACACTTTTTATTAGCCTTTCTTTAATTTCAAAATAATGTCGACACTTGAAAAATAGCTCAATCCACTTGTCCTTTTCATCCTTTAGTTCTACCTCGGTTCGCTTTACCTTGTGAGTAGCCTCTTTAAAACTATCAAACCACTTGAGCACTTACCTATTATCCTATGTAAGTCAAAATGAGGATGGAAGTTAGTGAAATATGGTAGAGAAATATTATGAAAAGTGTTGTGTGATGGTTCATGTGAGCCAGTTTAGGGTGAAATAATTTTTTGAGGTCTAAAACAAATTTTAGAGTCAAAATACGCATATGCGATTTGACCAAATTAGGAATTCCGAGCAAAAATGAGCATTTATTAAAAATCAATTTTTCTTACCTAAGTTAGGGTGATTCATTTTGGAACATTTTAAAAATATACAATTTCAAGAAACTGTAGTCTCAAACTATACCTCAATTAGAGTTAAAATGAACATTTTATAACAATTTGAAGTTATTAATAGCAGTCAAACACGGGTAGAAAATGAGATCTTAATTTGGTCAAGTTGAATAAATTTTGAAAATATTTTGAATATATGTTTATTAAACTTTGTATTTTCTTAATGAAAGATGTGTAGTTTTAGAAATCTTGTAGTTAATTAACTCTTTTTTTTAGGGGAAAAGAAAAAAAAAAGAAAAGAAGAAGAATTAGTTTGAGTTAAACCACAAAGCAAACGGTTGAGGAAAGAAAGAAAAAAGAAAAAGAAAAAGAAGAGAGAAAAAAAAAAAAAGGTGACATATGTCACCTCCACATGATGACATCTGTTACCCATATATGATGAGACATAGCAACCATTTTTAGGTTCCATGTGGCATCATTCTTTAGTAGCCATATAGCATTGAAATAGTGCCACATGACAGCTGACGAGGTATTACGTGGTGCCCACATGAGTTAACATTTGACCCATCTTCCTCTTTCTCTTCCTTGGTGCTCTAGAATAGAGAGCTTAGTTTTAAAATGGCAAGTTTTGATCGTCTTGCACTCGCATGTTTTCACTAGATTTGAACAGATTTTTATACATCTAAAATGATGAAAAAAAAGATGAAAATGAAAGAGCATCAAGTATCTTATTATGGGTATAAAAAAATTTGAATTTTTATTAAAGGAAAGTGCACAACAAAAAATAATAAAAAATGGGTAAGTTATGCACACATAATATTTGCATTTACTTTGAATTTAGTAAATTAAATCCTCTTAAGGTAAACCCATTATGAAATGATCACATGGAAATGATAATAAGGCATAAAAGAACAATTACACATCTTTACTTACCTAGAATTAGATAAAAAAAAAATGTTTCAAAATTGAATAAAAAAGAAATGAAATATAAAACTTGAGATATTTATTGAATATGCAATAAAGATTCACTTTTTATCGAATAAGGGTGTTTTATGAACCTTAATCTCGACTTCACACTATAAATAGGATATCTTAGCATCCATTCCAACATACACAAACAATTAACAAGCTCTCAAATTTAAGAAATTACTCCTTTCTATCTCTAAAAGCTCAAACCATGAGACTCTCTCTTCAATTTTTCACTCCCAAGAGCAAATTGAAGCAAATAAAAGATATAGGGATGTTCTTCAATCTCTAAGTATAAAAATCCATTAGCCATTTTCATCCAATTATGCTCCACATGAATTTAATTTTGGTTTGAGTGAAGAATACCCAATTCTAGGGTTTACTCATGAAGTTTTTCGGTTTTTATGAAAATTGGAGATCTTAGGCCTAAGATTTCTAAAAATTGGTTGATCTCTTTTGAAGATCGATGCATCAAGAGTCAGGAACTGCTACTACCACTCTAAGAATCAGCCTAGAAGCACTTGAACCAGCCACCGATTTATCCTGTTTAAATTGCTTATTTGATAAACATTTGCTCTATAATTTATGAAATAAAATGTTTATGTGACTTGCACGCTATTGTACCATATTGTAAAATTAATTTATCAAATCAAATGTAATAACATGTATATAATTAATATTTTCAACAATTTTGTGACAATTAGAAGAATGTAGTTTTCAATTTATAAATTAATTCTAACTCATAAATCAATTATACCTGTTGTGATATAATGTGTAATGATATGCTTTGTGACATATGAATAATATTTGTGATAAAATGAAATAGGTACATGATATATAAATATGTACATCAATAGTTCGTGCTTGTATATATGTGATTTTATGTCATGGTTAATGGTTAATATGTGATGGTTGTATTTTATTGTCTATTATTAAGGGAATGTTTTTAAAAACAAAAGTGATCTTTTCTGTACAAAATTGTCTTCTCACACATAAGAAAAATGATTGTCATAAATAAAAATTATAATTAGACTATTTTCGAAATTAGGAATTATTAGAATTTTTCAAAAATTAGACAAAAAGCATTTCTTTTACAAATTAATTAATATGTAACAACTTAAAGTGGAATATTTTGTAAATAAAACTAATTAACCACTAAAGTTTCAATAAAATATTTTTTAGAATTAAATAAACTTGATCTTAACTATCAGGTACCTAGGCACTTAGGGTTGCCTTAAAAAATGTAACAAAACTAATTTAGCCTGCATAGAAAACCCATTTTTATTTTGAAAAAGCCCATGAAAAATTAAAGGCCCAATTCTTTATGAACTTCTCTTATGGTAACCATAAATGTTTTAATAGATTAGCTCTCGAATCTATGATCTTTGGTTTCCTTTTTCTAAAACTGTTTTTTAGAAAAACTAGTGGACTAATAATTAAAATTAAGGTCCATTTACCCATGGGTTTTAATTTCACTTTTTTTCCTGACTTAGTAAAGTAGCAACTCCATTTTTAAAAATATTTTTCAAAATTCAAACTTTTCCTAATTTGATTAAGAGACTTATATTAAAAGGAGCTAGGTTTAATATAAATCTGATTAAGAAAAAGAAAAACTAAACTTTTAGCTTGACGCAATACCCTGAATAACTACAGCTCACCTCATAGGACAAAGCACATAAGTGCCCTCGAAGGTTTAGAACATTGTAGAACTTCGTCCCTAAATCTTTTTTTTTAGAAGAAACTAATCTGTTGAAGTGTAAGCCCCTAGCAAACCTTAATAGTTGAGGTATCGTTGGGATAAAGTTAGGTCACATGCTTGAGTAAACCATTAGGGGCACAAGATCTTCCCATAGACCTACCTAGTGGAGATCTCATCTACCTTATAGAGCTCGCTCTCTTGAGATGAATACGTTACATTTTGAAATGCCTTAGGAGTTGCTCCCAAGTGATAGCACTCCTCCACTTTGTCTTGATTTGTTTCACCTATCTAGATAATAGTTCCGTAGGGATGGGTTCAAGGAAGGTTCCCTACCTTAACCCACTATATTCGCTGGTACTCTTACATAGCTCGACCTAAATGAGCTTGTAGACAATCTACTGAAGCCATGTGCCCACGTTGGTAGCATTTAGAGTTTTCCTCTTTTAGCTAGCTCAAACTTTTTTAATGGTAACCTTCGGAGCCTTCCCCTTATCGACTTCAATTGAAGGTGAAGATAACACCACTACCTTAAGTTATGTCGTAGGTGGCGCTTGTTCCTTTACAATGGCCAGGGTAGATTATGTTAGAGCCATAATAAGGCCGGAGCATTTGTGGTTGGCTCCGTAATAAGGGTGGTCAAGGGGATCGCCTCCATGACTAGCTGCATCTTCTTACTTGTCTCCCTAGTGCCAAAATTTGGCTTTTGGGGCATAGTCTTAAGGGCATCAGCTTGCCTCTCAACTTTGCCCTCATCTCCTATTGCTTAGGAGATCTACCCCACCAGGGTTGGGCAGCTCCCTTAAGCGTGCTTATTTCTTACATGCAAAAACATAAACGTAGTTAATATAAACATAAATTATAGAGAATACTATAAGCCTAGTTGTATCCAACACGAGCAAAGAAGAGTCCCCATTCCTCTAATGATGATGGATGGAAAATAGTTTCCTATAGGCCTACGCCAGTACAATAAAGGAATTAATTAGATAAGAGCTTGATCCCATATGTCTTGACCACTTTTTCATCATAGCCATCTTGCTCAAAAATAGTTAAGAGATCAACTTAGAGAAGTATCTTTACACTATCTCCTCAGAGTTGATTGGCTCCCTATACTTTAAGGCTTCAAAGGTATTGATCTCCATCACGAGCTCAAAGTCACCTACATCAAGCTTCTTAATCACCTTAGTTCAGATTAATGGTATCTAGTAAGTCTAGAAGTCATCCTCTTTAGAAAACTCTACCACTATGAACTTGTTCTTCCAATACTTCGCAAACGAATCCAATCCATTGAACAATCTTTTCTAGGGGTGGGTTTGGATATACATCCACCCTCCTACTTTCTTCTATAAATAATAAAGTTGGATAATTGTAGGGTGGCCTACATTATCAAGTATTCACAAAGGGCTTAAAACGTCCTCAAAATCCTCTAACCATTCGAAGTGATCCAAGCAGAACAAAATCTATGGTAATTGAAGGGCTCCTTCTTAAACTCGATAAAAAGGAGGTGCATCTGGAACTTCAAGCACTTCTTATAAACAATGAAGCACCTCTTAGAGAGGAAAGTTACTCTCTTGTCACTCCTTAGTACTTGAAGTGCCATATTAGTCAAGTTCCTAATGAAATAGTTCTTCAAACAATGATTCACATTCAACGGTTTATGATTAGTTACCTATCCATTTGGCTTGGGACCACTATTTGGCCTGTTGAATAAATTAACTACCTCTTCTAAGATAGCCTCGTCACAGGGATATACATCACAAGAGATATCATTGATAAGCTTTACCTTGTTCATCTCTACAACTACATTCTCCAAAGAACCCTCTTACACCTACATCAGCATCTATAAAGCCTCTCCAATTACCGTCGAAGGAGGAATGGGTTCTCTAGTTGCCTTAGACTAAGAAAAAGTTAACTTATACTTAGCTGAGTTTGACTCACCAAAGTTTGACATGATCACACTTGAAGAAGAAAACAAAACGGAAAGATTGTTGAAGAAAGTTAAAGAAATGGGAGAATTTGCAACAGAAATCAGGAGTGCAAAGTGCATAAAGTATCCTAAATGTCTCTCTTAAGAGTATTTATAAACTACAGGCATCGAGAAAACTACCGATGGTTATCAAGATCTGAAGAGGTATAGTTACTTCATGCTATTGTGATGCTTATACGTAGCTATGATTTGAATCAAATGATTAGGATTGATGCGACAAAATAGCTTAAACTGTATACATAATTGTATAGATATGAAAGATGTCATATCACATTAATTAAATCTTGAGAAGGTATGCTAAGTCTGGAATTTGAATGGTTTATGTTCTCCAACAAGCTTTGTTGATGACTCCTCAACTCCTCTACCTACTACAGCATCTGTCCAACAAAACAGCTCGTGTAATTAGTTTGCCTAGTATTTGAGACTTAAACCAACTTGACCCTAGGGGCATGGCATTGGCTTTAATAGATATAACTATACGACATCAATCAAGCCCTTAGCTCGAACATCCCCTATGTTCAGTGAGATCAGTTCTTTGACACTTAAGTTTGGCACTTGATCCTTCGAGTAGTTCGCCAATTGCTAAGGTAGGTCCGAGCTTATAGAAAGCTTGGAAAGAAGGGTACAAAATGCACCTGAATGACAATGAAAAGTAAAACAAACGGACCTACGATCTGCTTTGTAAGATATGATGCACCAATGAAACTATCGAGGACTTATGGCTCAACTCGATGTGATGCATGAGCTAGTCTAATGAGGATACTCACCACTTAGCCTTACTTAAGGATTAGGATAAAAGTGAAGTAAGCAATGGAGAACAATACTTATGAAAGGAGAAGTGTATATTCAACATTAGAAAGAGTAACATGATGATGCAACTACATATATAGTGGCATATTTATACTTAAAAAGTTAGGGCATTGTAAACCTTATAAAGTTTTGGTGTGAACTCTAAATTAGACTCAAGTGCCTTTGATAACTTCCTAAGTCGATAAGGCTAAACAAATTAAAAACTTAAGCAAATGATAAACTTAAATATAATGTGAATGAGAAAAACCCTAAAATCTTGATTGAAACCCTAATTGCGTACAAAACCCTAAACCTTATGTACACGTAAATAGAAGAGATTGAACTTGAACCTGAACCTGAACTTGATAAAAACCCTAAAATCATAACCTTAAGTTTATAAAATGTATAAATTTATTCTAATTGTAATGAAACCCTAATTGGATATGATTATTGTTTGACACATGCAATCGCTTAAAATTACTGACGAATGAATGTAGATAACTCCTAAATAATTATTAATATAAAAAGCAATAAATTAATTAACAAAATTTACAAGATTACGAATGTTATTTTATGATTATTTGCAATTTCATATATGTATATAGGTATGTTAGTTTTATACTAATTTAATTATTTTGATTTAATTTTACTACATATTTTGTGTTTATGTATTAAATAATATATATTAATTTTTCCTCTTATATTTTCTTCCATGATTATGTTATCCTAAATATTATCCAAAAGTTAAAAATACATTAAGAAAAGTTAAAGTGTTTTTTGTTTTACTTTTCTTTTTTTTTTCCCTTTTTGTTTCTTCCTTTTCTTAATTTTTCTTTTTCCCTTCTTACTTTTTCCTTATAACTTACAATTGCAATTTGTCTCCAAACTTTTTTTCCCATGTGCTTAAATTAATAGATAAAAAGCAAAGATAATTAGATAAGAAGAAAAGTCAAATCCAACTTTACTTGTTTTACTTTTTCTTTTTCCTCTTTTCCCTTCTGCTAGCCACCTTGCATCCTTTAGAAGTTTCTTAAAGTGTTTTTTCTTTTACAATTCAAAGTGAGAAAAAATTCAAATTCCTCTTCCTTTTACAAAAAATTGAAGTTCCTTTTCCTTTAACTTTGTATTTTTTTTTCTCATTTCTTTCCCTTACACTATCAACTATAAGTTGTATTCTACAACATATCCTATCATCATCTTCCATCAATTTTAAGAAGGAGAAGGAGGGTATTTTCCAATATGACAAATAGTACTCAAGTAATATATATTATGTTATTTTTAGTTCTTTTTTTTTTTTTGTAATATAAGTTATATGTGTACTCTTTATATTGTACATGTAATTTGTAGTATTTTGTTTATTAGAAATATGTAATAGGTATTATTTGTATTTTAATATCCTTTTAATAAAACTCTATGTACATGTATTGAAATTTTAAGTATGGTTGTTCATTTCCACAATTATGTATTTATATATGTACATGTTTAACTATATATAACTCCATTTACACATAAGTTATATTTGTTTAGTTGTGTATATGTATGGTGTATATATATAGAGTGCTTGCACATATAAGAAATATACATAAGTGAACTATAGTGAAAAGGAGTATAAATACATGTACATGAACAAGTAAGAAAATATAAACATATATGTGTATATATACAAGTATAAATATATGTATAGGATTAGTATAGTATAAATGAGTATATGTACATATTTAAAGGATATAAGTATATATATATATATAGTAGAATTTCAATTCCTTAAATAAATTAATAAATATATATATATATATATACATGTACATATGTAAGCATGACCCTTAAGGAAAATTTAAGGCTAATTGTCAATATTTAATAAATTATAATAATATATATATATGTATATATACTACTTAATACTACAAAATTGGGAAAAATGTAAAAATTAAAAGAATTTTGAAAATTGATACGTAGGCAAATAAGAAGTTACCACGTTAACATTCCCAATTATTTAATAGAATCCATAAATTTTAAAAATAATAATAAATAATTAATTAGAAAATTACAATTAAGATAAAAAGTAATATAACTAGTAATTTAAGCTTAAAATAGAAAACTAAAAAAATTAGTATAAAATAGACCCAAAAATAAGAATATCTCAAGAATGTAAAATTTAGACATTAATTAAATCATAAATCGATAACGAAAAGCTTAAAATAATAATTTAAAAACCTTTAGGCCAAAATAATAAAATTTGTGACATTTTCAAACCATGATGAAAAATGTAGGTTTTAACATCTAAAATGAATCTTGCTATGTGAAAATACTTTTGAAAACAATAAAAATTAACTATAAGTTTTTAAAAATCTAATTTAAAATGAAAAAATTACATGCGATTTAATACCTAAGCAGAAATGAGAATTATAAGATAGATAGTTAGATAATTAAGTCATTTAGTATTATATTTAAATACTCATTAGGTTCTTATTATTTTATTTATCAGGAGACATTTGGTCAAGTGAGTATTTCTGATAACTTTATACTTATTTTATGCTTATAGTTAGGTGCTTATAGTTAGTACACTTAAATTTTATATATTAACAAATTAATGCATGGGGTTTTGGGGATGTACATATGCTTAATACTAATTGTTATATTATGCTAAACATAATCAAATGTGATGATCGAAGAATTGGTTGTATTATTGGCCACTACATGATTTAGATGATTTATTGATATTGGTTTATCACTTAATAATTTTATTTAATCTTATTCGACTTATCTTAAATTAAATAGATCATGCATAAGTACGAACATTGTATTTATTGTTTCACTTGTTACCTCATCGAGATGGTATGAAGGGCTTTATAGCGATAATGAAGATATCTAATTTTTATCCTCCTTTTATTTTATTCTATTTTTTAGAATAAGTTCAAGGATCTTAAATTAGGAAAAATAAAAAAAATAGAAAATTAAAGAAAAATAATAATTTTAAAAATTTTAGAAAAATACAAAAATAGGAAAAAGCATAAAAAAATAAGAAATTTAGAAAAAATAAAAAAATTTAGAAAAATTGAAAAGTCACCAAAAAAAGAAAAAAATGAAAAATAAAAAGATTTAAGGAATTTAGAAAATAATAATTTTTTAAATAGTTTAAATAGAATAAAAATTTTTAATTTAAATAAAGAGATGACCATTGGGCTTGGATTTAGATTTGAATCTATATTAAGCTAACTTAGTCCATATGTGTACATATGGATAAGGTACATACCAATGGCTTAACAAATAAGTATATGGACATTGAATTTAAGTTTGGTTTGGGATCAGGGGTTTAAAACTTGCTAGAGGCATTCTTTCTCCCTTTTTTTTTTTCTCCCCTTTCCTTTTCTTTCCCTTAATTTCTCATTTAAAAAGAAAAAGAAAAAGAAAAGAAGAAAGGATACACACTCTCGATTTACTCTCTCTCGCACTGGATCTTCAACTTCTCTTTCTCGAATCCCTTTCTCTTTCTAACTGAACACATACGAACACAGCTACTCACTCATAGATAAGTACACACATTAGACACCACCCTCCATTACTACCCTCTCTCTCCCACTTACAGCAACACATAACTCAGCCTTTCTCTCTCCACTCTCGATCTTCTCTCTCACTCAAGTCAAACCCTCGCACATTTAATCACCTCGATCTCTCTCTTGGCCTTTACCTCAAACACATAACAACACCTACCCACTTCCTTTCTATCGAAACCCACACAATGTACATACACACAGAACTACCATCAAACCCCAACCAGAATAGACCGAACGCTAATTACCTACTACTCCATACGCAGTTGACCCCACTCTCTCATTGCAGCCGCAACACCACAACAGTTACGTAAGTTACCCAAACCCAACATCTAACCACTTGCGAGCCTCAATTCAACATATACCCCCACGTACGACAAGAGTCACCATGCTCGTCCAACTTCGCTCTCACTAACTTTGGCTACCCAAACTCATCCACCACCCAAACGTCCAAATTAGGCCATAGCGATCGTCCAAACCTACTAAACCCAATTGAATACACATGAAAACCGGTTTTCCTACAACGAATCCGACCTAAAATGACCTCCAATAAGCCTTCATAATTGCCCGCCTTCCCCTTCATTATGAGTCAAATCCAAATCGAAGGAGCTCTAACTCAAACTGCACCAAGACCCAATAACCCGACCTGCATACTATTGCAAGTCTGATCCTTTCCCATTTTCCTTCTTTTTTTCTTTTTTTTAATTGTAATTGTAAATGAAATTGTAAAATATATATATATATATATATACATATAAAACGAATGAAAAAGAAAAAAATAGAAGGAAAAAGAAAAAGAGGAGGAAGTATAGTTATTCATTTATTTATTTATTTATTTTTGTATGTTTTATTAAGAAAATGAAAAAAATAATGAAAGTAAAAAGAATACAAAAAAATTGTTTTATTACTTAGAAAAACATATTTCTCCAAATAAATAAAATAAAATCAACCATTTTTTAAAAAAATTAGGACAGTTCTAGAACTTTTTAATAATAAATTCTGGATTTAGGACCCTTTTAGGAAATTTCCTTAAATAAATTAAATCGGGTAAAAATATAAACCCGATCTTTTCAAAAATTAAAATTAATCAAACCGCTAATATTTTTGGTGAACAAACTATGAAAGTCTAATCCCGAATAGCTGATACATAAGCACCCATATGTATAGGGCAACTTAAAATATGAAATTTTTTTTTCCATCTTTATAAATATTTTTGTAAATTAATTAGATTAACTACATGCAATATGATTAATCATTTAGAAATTGAAAAAGGGTATTATTGAAAAGCAAAATTAAATTTGGAAAGTTAAGAAGTGGTACCTATTTAGGGTTTAATAAGATATCCTTTAGATCCAAATGTCTTATTTTAGAAAATTGTTTTGTAAAATTGGTTTTATCATTAGATTGGTAGTTAAATTATAACCATTCCACCCAATTGGTTATAACTTAACTCTTTTTCCTAACTTCGGTCGGGTGATAACTCTAAAGACGTTCTAAAAGAATCGATTTTCTTTAAACTCTAGTCGAAGGTCAGTATTAAACGGGTAGGGTTTAATATTGATCGGTTTAAAGAAGACTTAATTTATAAAAATCAGAAAGTAAAAAACCAAGCTTGATAACTTAGTGACTCTACTAAGGAACGTCAATAAGGCTTGCCCCTTAAAAATTTTCCAAATTAAAATTACTTTCCAAAAATACCCATGTTATTTAGTTGTTTGTTTGTTTATTTATTTAATTGTATATTTGTTATCAACTTCATGTACATGTTTTGTTTTGATTATCGTATTTATTTTGCATATCACATACATCATGACATGGGGGTTCATTTTGCATCAAAGATGTAGGGTAAATGTGGTTGGACTCAAGCAATCTTAAGACCTTAAGAGGAGGGCTATTGTGTAGACTTCGGGCTTAGTAGGGCAACCACTGTTCGGGGTTGATTAGGCTACTTCACATAAGCTTATTGTGATCAATGAAAGTGTTTTCTAAAAAAACAAGTAAGGTCACAAAGCTTAAAGATCTTTTAGATCCTACCTTAATTGTATATACTCCCCTTTAAGCCAGAGTTAATACACTACCCTTAAAAATTGTAACCCTACTAACTGTTTAAGAGTTTTAGTGCAATCAAATTTTTTAAAATAACAGTAGAGTTGTAACATAAGAAGTAATGGATTAACCCAAACAATCTTAACATTTGCTCATTTCTACATGCTTTCCTTTGTTGCATTGATGACTGATTCTTGTTCAAAATTATGTAGACCTAGAATGGTAGATAACCAAGCAAACAATTAGGGGAATGATAGGCTACAGGACATACCTAGGATTCGCGAGTAGCTACTGAAGGATGAGATCACCTATTTGAAAGAAAAGCTAAAGTGTTCTAAAGCTCATAATCGGGCCTTGAGGTCCGTTCTGGCACAAGTCATTAGGGATACTTATGAGATAATAGAGGACCTTAAGGCTCGTATATGAGGCTTAATGTAGGGTTTTTTCTAATTCACATTTAAAGAGCCTAGAATAAATATCAAGGTCCTAAATAAATATTAGGTTCTTTGCCTTTGTTTTTGTATTATGATCTTTTTCAAAATAATCTTCTCTTTAGTTTATTTTTCTTCATTCTTTAACATTTTTGTCTTTATAAATAGTACTTCAATAAACATTTATCTAACCATTATTCCTTCTCATTTAGGGAAATGTAAATAAAATCCATAGTCTTATAAATTAGAACCTTAAAAATCACCATCCTTATTTGTAAATATTTTTCTTGTTTTCTGTAAAATAAAAATTTATCTTTCTCTCCCTTAAAAAAAAAGGGAAAAAAAGAAGAAAAAAAAAACCAAATTTGAAAAAATGAAAATGAAAAGAAAAGTTAGTGATAGCTATAAATCCTTATGGGCCCAAGGAGCCAACACAAGCTTAAGACTTTGGCCTACTCAAGTAATCAACCCAAATACTTAGTTTTTAACCCACAAAATGCCCCTTGACCTATTAAGGAAGCTACCATGAGCCTATTAGCCCTTTTAATCCAAACACTAATCCTTTAGCCCATTCAATCTAAACACCAACCGTAGGCCTATTCAGCCATTCAACCTAAATACAAACCACTTGGCTAGGCATTCAATCTAAACACTAACCTTAGGTCCAGTTAGGCAACTTACCCAAACATAAGCCACTTAGCTAGGTAGCTAATTCGAACACAAACCACAACCCATCAAGGCAGCTGACCTAAACATAATTGTCATCTTATAAAGGTAACTAAGCCAAGTCAAAACCTCTGGTCTATTTAGAAAGCTAAGCCCAATCATAAGCTAAGCCAAAACATAAAGTTAAATACTAGGGCATGATTTGAGAAACTGGTGGACAATGCTGATATTTACCGTGGGCAAATAAATATATATTCCTCCTTAAGAAATTAGTAACTCACTTTTAAATGGTTTAGAATGAAAAGAAGTAAACTATATTCTACATACTAACTTGAAACACTTTGAGTGTTAAGCGACATAAGAGTGAGAATACTTTGGGCTCATTCCTTAAAAGAGGCTTACTTTGAATGTAATACATAGATTAAAATGAAGTTAGACATTCATTTTCAAATCCCAAACATGATTATCCTTTGTTTACCCCGTTAGACTAATTTGGAGAATTTTCAAAATTAAACCCTATCAAAACTACCCCCATAATAAGGTAATTCGAAGGTTAGGGTCATTGGTTAAAAGATAGGGGTAAGATTAGTTTATGCTTGCTTAAGTAATGTTAATTTAAACACGACTTTTATTTATGATGATTTTTTTTCTTTGAAATGAAGACGATCCAATTTCCTTTTCAAGCACCTTTAGCCTATATACTAGAAATCCATGGATTTAGGGCCTTGAATCGTTTAAAAAGCAAAAACTCGACAATGAAGACAATCACTCTTAGGCTCGAAAGAAGAGAGAGACTAATAAGAGATAATGGGGCAAAGAAATTAAAAAAGAAAAAAAAAAAAGAAGAAAAGAGGCCAAAGAATTAGGCTTGAGCAAAAGACGAAGGCCTTAAGAAATATTTCACATCCCAATAGGGGTAGCCAAACTGAATCAAAAGGCCTGGAGTCAAAATAGTCACAAAGACACAAGACCCTGAATCACATTCTAAGACCTAGAAACCTAAAATTTCTATATCCATTCTAAAGCCTCTCTTACCTATGCTGAATCACACAAAGCCTTCCTACCCACAATACTATCCTTGCACAGTAAAAGCTCTTCTAATCTTGAAAAATAATTTATATTTAATATAAATTGTTTTTGAAACTAGGGCAAGCATACTTTTAATTTTTCCTTAAAGTTCTTGACTTGTACACCTAAGACAAATAAAAATATTTCTTTCAAAGTAGGTCTCCTCATTAGTTCTTTTTTAAACTCTTAGACCAAAAGCCTAAATTCATAAATGTTGAATCAAAAAAGACTTAATGAATTGATCAAAGAGTGTCACTTACAAAATGGACTGTAATTTATGGAATTGCAGTCGAGATTGATATTTAGATTGAGAGTTAGCAAAGAAGTCCTCTTTAACTAAACTAATCATGGGTTACCGTTTCCTTAAGAGATGAATGACTTGAAATCACAAAAGCCCCATGAGAAAGACCTAAGGTTAAGGGCATTGAGAAACTTAACATGATTACCAAGGATAGGGGTAGTTATAAGCTTATTCCTTAAATAAGAATTTACACCCATTGGAAAAACTTTCAAAGAAAAGAAAAAAGAAGAAGAGAGAGAAAGTAAAGGATTATCACAAGATTTTGTCCAATCCATGTCGGCTTGAGTAGCTAAGCTTTCAACTTATGTCATTTTGTTTCCTTTTTAAATTGGTTACATTTTTTCTAAATTGACCTTAGTAGTCTAGATCATTCTTCCCTTATTATGGTTTTTAATGTCCATTAATTCTTTTTCAAATCAAGGGGCTTATCCTTATTTCCTTTTTCACAAATGGGTGTTTTTCAACAATTTCCCTATAAACACTTTTCCAAGTTAAGAAGTCTTTTAAAATTGGTTGCTTTTCTTACTTTACTTCTTTAGTCTTTCACCAACTTCCCTCAGGGTTCTAGCTAGCTCTTAAAGCACTAACCCATTCTTTTATTCTTTTTAGGGTTTTAGTCAACCTTTAAGTAACTACCTTGTCTTCTATTTTTAAGGTTTAAGCCTACTCTTAGAGCACCGTCCCCTCTTTTGTTTTTTTTTTTTTAGGATTCCAGTTAGCCTTTAGGATACTGTCCCATTTTTCATTCTTAGGGTTCTAGCTAATCCTTAAAGTGCTAACCTACTCTTTTATTCTTGTCAAGGATCCATCTTGCTTTTAAGGTAATGACCTGTCTTTTAGATTCTAAACAGCCTTAAGGGTGCTGTCCCATCTTCTTTTTAGGGTTCTAGTCAGCTCTTAGAGTACTGACATGCTCTTTTATTCTTTTGGGGGTTTTAGCTAACTCTTAGAGTGCTGACCTACTCTTTTGTCATAGTCTGCCTTTAGGGTGATATCTCATCTTTCTTTTTGGGGTGCTAGCTAGCTTCAAAGATCCACCTTCGCTTTCATCAACTCTCCTTAAGGTTTAAGCTAGCTTTTAGATCACTAGCCTACTCTTTTAATTCATTTTTTAAGGATTCAACTAGCCTATAGGGGATTGTACCATCCTTCATTAAGGTTCTAATAAGCTCTTTGAGCGCTATCCCTTCTTTCCTTTAATCTTTTCTAGGGTGTTAGTTAGCTTTTAGAGCACTATCCCCTCTTCTTTTCTTTTTAGAGTTTAAGCCAATTCTTAAAGCGTTGTCCCTTCTTTTATTCTTTTTAGGGTTCTAGCCACCCTTCAAGTTGTTGTCCTATCTTTCTAAGGTTTTACCCAACTTTCAAAGTGCTACCCCCTCTTTCATCAAATTTTCTTTGGGGATTTTTAGCGAACCTATAAGGTACTCACTTTACCGATTCCTTATAGCAAGCCCATAGGGCACTTTTTTTCATTAACTTCTTTATAGCAAGCCTATAGAGCACTTTCCTTCATCAATTCTTCACAGAGAGCCCCTAAGGGGCTTTCTTTTACCAATTTCACTTAAGTGAGCCCATAGGGAGCTTCCTTTCGTCAATTTCTCTCAAGCGAGCCCACAGGGTGCTTCCTTTCATCATTGATTCCTTTTAGTAAGCCCATAGGGCTTTTTCTTTTACCAATTTCTCTTAAGTTAGCCCATAGGGCACTTCCCTTCAACAATTCGTCCTAGTGAGCCTATAGGGTGCTTCCTTTCATCATCGATTCCTTTTAGTGAATCCATAGGACACTTTCTTTTACCAATTTCTCTTAAACGACCCAAAAGGTGCTTCTTTTCATCTTTAATTTCTCTTAGTAAGCCTATTGGGCTCTTTCTTTCACTAATTTCTCTCAAGCGAGCCCATAAGGCACTTCTCCTCATCAAATCCTCTTAGCTAGCCCAAAAGGCGCTTCCTTTCATCAACGATTCCTTTTAGCAAGCCCATAAGGTGCTTTCTTTTACCAATTCCTCCTAGGCAAGCCTAAAGGGCACTTTCTCTCATCATTGATTTCATTTAGGGTTGCTAATCTACCAAAGATGCTCTCACCTAAGTTAGTGAGCCTAGAAGGGCATGACTAGGTTTTTTGGATCGATTCTAGTTTAAGGTTGCTAGTCCTCGAAAGACGCTCCCACCTAGATTAGTAAGTCTAGAAAGGTATAGTTAGGTTTTCCAAATCAATTCCAACTTAGGGTTGTTAGTCTTTAAGAGATGCCTCTGCCTAGGTTAATGAACATAGAAGGGTACAACTAGGTTTTTCGAATTGATTCCAGCTTAGGGTTACTAGTCCCTAAGAGACGCTTCTACCTATGTTAGTAAGCTTAGAAGGACACGACTAGGTTCTCTAAATTGATCTTAGCTTAGGGTTGCTAGTCCTTTAGAGACGCCCCTACCTAGGTTAGTCAGCTTAAAGGAGCACTACTAAGTTTCAATTTAGGGGTTAGTTAGCTTTAGGAGTGCTTACCCATCTTATTCAATTTAGGGTCTTAATCAGCTTTAGGAGCGTTTCGCTTGCCTTTATTAGTTAGCTCATTGGGGTATGACCAAGTTTTCTCTTTTCAATTTAAGGTCTTAGCCAACTTAAGGAGCACTTCATTCATTTTACCTTAGTTAGTCAGCTTACTGGGGTACGACCAAGTTTTCTCATTTCAATTTAGGGTCTTAACTAGCTCAAGGAGCGCTTTACCCATCTTACCTTAGTTAGTCGGCTCATTGGGGGCATGACTAAGTTTTCTCGTTTCAATTTAGGGTCTTAGGTAGCTCAAAGAGTGCTTTGCCTATCTCACCTTGGTTAGTTAGGTCATTGGGGTACGACTAAATTTTTCTCATCTCTTTGGGTTTTTAGCCAGCTCAAGGAGTGCTTCACTCAACTTGGTTGGTCAAATTATTGGGGTACGACTAAGTTTTCTCATTCCTTTAGGGTCTTAGCCAACTCTTAGAGCGCTTCACCCATCTTACCTTAGTTGGTTAACTCATTAGGGGTACGACCAAATTTTCTCATTTCAATTTAGGGTCTTAGTTAACTCAAGGAGCACTTTGCCCATCTCACCTTGGTTAGTTAGCTCATTGAGGCACAACCAAGTTTTCTCATTTTAATTTAGGGTCTTAGCTAGTTGAAAGGGTGTTTTGTCCATCTTGGTTAGTTAGCTCATTATGGTATGACTACGTTTTGTCATCATTTTAGGGTCTTAGCCAGCTCTAGGAGTATTTTGACCACCTTGGTTAGTCAGCACATTAAGGTATAACCAAGTTTTCTCATCTTTTTAGGGTCTTAGCCAGCTCAAGGAACGCTTCGCTCATCTCATCTTAGTTAGTTAGCTTATTAGGGCATGATCAAGTTTTCTTATTCTTTTAGGGCCCTAGCTAGCTTAAGGAGCACTTCATCCATTTGATTAGTTAGCTCATAGGAACATGACTAAGTTTTCAACATCTTTTAAAGTTTTAGCTAACTCAAGGAGCACATACTCGTTCACCTTAGTTCATTAACTCATAAGGGCACGACTAGGCTTTAATCTTCTAGCCAACTCTTAGAGCCCCTCTTTGCTCTTTTCATTGTTCACCAAAACCCTTAATGGACTAGGTCTAGGATAGCTAGCTAGCTAGCTGTAACGTTTATTAGGACAAAATCCACTCTTAAGGCAAAAATTGTGTCTTTTTTGTCTTTATAGTAAAGTTTTGCTCAAACTTCACCATAAAGAGGGATAGTTATAGACACCCAATTTTTTTCCCTCCTTTAAGTCTATTTTAATTTTTAGAATAGGTTAAAGGGTTATAAATTAGGAAAAATATATATAAAAAAAAAAGAAAATTAAAGAAAAAATAATAATAATAAAAAATTTAGAAAAATACAAAAAAAAAAGGAAAAAGCACAAAAAAATGAGAAATTTAGAACAAATCAAAAAATGGATAAATTGAAAAGTAAAAAAAAAAGAAAAGAAAAAATTGAAAAAAATGGAAGATTTAAGGAATTTAGAAAATAATCATTTTTTAGATAGTTTAAATAGAATAGATTTTTTTTTTTAATTTTAAATAAGGAGAGGACCATTAGGCTTAGACTTGGGCTTGGGTTAGATTTAACTTAGGCTTAGATTTGAATCTAACCTAAGCTAACCTAGTCCATATATACAATTTAATTGTACATATTGATAAGGTACAAGCCAATGGCCTTATGGATAAATACATAGACATTGCATTTTGGTTTGGTTTGGGATCAGAGGTTCGAAACTCGTTAGAGGTATAAAAATGTTTTTATTCTTTTTCTTTTTCCACACTTTGCGTGCTACCACTTGTTAAGGCATCACTAAGACACATGTTTGATTACGATACATGGCACTTTATGATAGGCTTTAACAACACATTTTCTTTCCCCCTTTTTCTTCTCCCCTTTCCTTTTCTTTCCCTCATTTTCTCATTTTAAAAAAAAAAGGAAAGAAGAAAGGACACATACTCTCAATCTACTCTCTCTCTCACTGGATCCTCACCCTCTCTTTCTTGACTCCTTTTCTCTCTCTAATTGAACACATACAAACACAACCACTTATTCATGGATAACCATACATAGTAAATACAACCCTCAATTACCGCCCTCTCTCTCTCGCTCACAGCAACACACAACTTATCTTCTTTCTCTCCACTCTTTGTCTTCTCTCTCACTCAAGTTGAACCTTCGTAAACTCGACCACCTCGATATCTCTCTCTCGGCCTTCACCTCAAACACACAATAACACCAACCCACTTCCTCTTTCTCAGAACCCACACGATGCACACACACATCGAACCACCGTCAAACCCTAACCTCAATAAACATAACGCCAATTGCCTATTGCTCCATGCACGGCTGACCCCACTCTCTCACTATTACAACAACACTATAGTAGCCATACATGCTACCTAAACCCAACATCTGACTACCCATGAGCCTTAATTTAACACATAACCCTATGCATGACAGGAGTCACCATCCTCATCCAACACTGCTCTCTCTAACTTTGGTTACTTAAACTCTACCACCACCTAAACGTCCAAACTAGGTTGCGACGATCCTCCAAATCCATTAGACCTAATCAAATATACATGAAAACCCTTTTTCCTGCAAAGAATTTGGCTTGAAATCACCTCAAACAAGCCTTCATAACCATTTGCCCTCCCCTTCATTATGACTCGGATCCAAACCAAAGGAGCTTTAACTTAAACTACTCTAAGACCCGACGACTTAACTCGTGAGCTCTTGTAAGTCCGGCCCTTGCTTGTTTTCTTTCTTTTAATTATTTATTTATTTTTTTAGTTAATTTGGTATTGCTATTTTTTTTCTTTTTTTTTAATTGTAATTGTAACTGCAATCGTAAATATATACATAGATATATAACAAAAAATAAAAAAATGAAAAAAAAAAGAGAAGAAAAAAAGAAGGAAAAGGAAAAAGAAAGAAAAAGAGGAGGAAGTATAATTATTTATTTATTTTTGTATATTTTATTAAGAAAATGAAAAAAAAATAATGAAAGTAAAAAGAATAAAAAAAAAAACATTTTATCACTTAGAAAAAAAATCTTTCTCCAAATAAATAAAATTAAATTAACCCTTTTTTTTCCAAAATTGGGACAATTCTATAACTTTCTAACAATAAATTTTCAATTTAGGACCCTTTTAAGAAATTTCCTTAAATAACTCGAATAGAGTAAAAACATAAACCCGATCTTTTCAAAAATTAAAATTGATCAAGTCGCTAATGTTTTTAGTAAATGAACTACGGAAATCTAATTCCGAATAGTAGGTATGTAGACACCCATACAAATGGGGTGACTTAAAATATAGAAAATTTTATTTTTTTTCCATCTTTATAAATATTTGCATAAAATGATTATAGTAGCCGCATGTGATATGATTAGTCATTTAGAAATTGAAAAAGGGTATTATTGAAAAGCAAAATTAAATTTGGAAAGTTAAGAAGTGGTACCAGTTTGGAGTTTAATAAGATAGCCCCTGAATCTAGATTTTCCTTGTTTTAGAAAACCGTTTTGTAAAATTGGTTTTATTATTAAACCGGTAGTTAAGTTATAACTAATCTACCTAATTGGTTATAACTTAACTATTTTTCCTAACTCTGGTCAAATGGTGACTCCAAAGATGTTTTAAAAGAACTAGTTTTCTTTAAACTCTAATCGAGGTTCGGTATTAAACGAATAGGTTTTAATATTGATTGGTTTTAAGAAGATTTAATTTATAAAAACTAGAAGGAAAAAACCAAACTCGATTATGGGATTCTCGCATGAGTTGATTAGTATAGTACAAGAGAACTTGTACAACAAGACCCTACCCTTAGCTTATAAGCTTACTTGGTACGGAAGACGTTAACTGTAGGTGGCTAAAGGTTGAGTTTAGAGACCATCATTATAGGGTGTAAGTGTAGACTGTAGGGGTACCTCACTGTTAGATTCAGAAATTTGTGTACTATTGGATTTTGGAAATGGAAATATATTTTTTGAAATATGGAATTTCATTTTATGGTTAAAAAACCAAGTGTTAGAACCTGACTGTAATTAGTGCCAATAAATCTCCAACCTTTACCTCGAAGGGTATTAAATCTAATGTTGTATGTAGCACTGGTCAACTGCGTATATTGTTTGGCATAGTACTTGTTCATGCATTTATATGTATGTTATTTAATTGCTTGATAATTATCTAACAGTATGGTAGGAGGGATATCTCACTAAACTCATGTAGCTTACTCACCAATAGTTTTCCCTTACAACTTATTTGATAACTGGGTGTGGGTTAAGAACCATGCATTAAGTACAAGTATTGAGATGCTTTAAAAGATAGAATCTGAGGATAGAATATAGAATGTATAGCTAGTTTGGAACATTAAATGTAATTACAATTCTTATATTTAGAGTTTGAAATTTCAATTAGTTTAAATTTTAGAACTCTACTACCTAATCTTATTGTTTGGTAGAGGATATCGATTCTTTATGGTTCTGAGGAATTGTAAAATATTATATATCCATAATTATTTATATTTTACAATATATTAATCAATTAAAAATGGGAAATCCTAGTGATTAATTATTGAAAGTCTTACATTCTCTAACTTATAAGATGGTTTTCGTATAATGGGTACACACATGATATCAAAATTTTATGCAATCTTACTAGGCCTTCCATAGGGTCATGTCAGGCATTTTACCTAAAATGGAAAAGACTAAAAGGGTAATATCCAAAACAAGTAATGTACATAGAATGATAAAGAGTATAATTGAAAAAACAACAAAAAGGAGATTCTTATAACGAAAATTCTATCATAAGGGTCTTTGGACATGTGGCGAATGGCTGGTGGTTGTGCGTCTAGCAAAAAGGTGGATGGATGTTTGGTTATTCTTGGTGTTATTGAATGATGATGCTAAGTCAAGGTAATAGCTTAGTAGTATCGAGCTAACTAGGTGACTTTTCCAAGGTGAATTTAGCTTGGACGTACTTAGTACAGCTTGGATTTAGGTTGGTTGAGCAATTAGTTAGACTGGTTGAGTTGTTGTCTAGATGTGTCTCGAGTCGGCAATTGGAGACTATTGATAAGTACTAGAGGGTTCAGCTAGGCCAGAGCATTGGCTCAACAGACTACAGCAGTTCAAATTCCCTAAGTGTAATGCATGAAGAAAGAACTCATTTGGCCATGCTTTCTAGTCTTCGAGCTTAAGTCAGGGAGTTTTGATTCCTATAATCTCTGCTGGGTTGATTGGGATTTGCTATCAAATCCAACTAGTCTTTGTCTAAGTTCTCTTTAGCTTAGCAAGGGCTGAGGTTAGCAACATTTAACATATCCGATACTCTAAAGTCTTCTGGTAGCTCTAGTTGGTATGCATTGTCATTTATCTTTTGGAGTATCCTAAATGGGCCTTCAACTCTAGTAAACAACTTATTCTTCCTCTTATTAAGAAACCTTTCTATACTTAAGTGTAGCTACACTTGGTTACTAGGCTAAAACTACGTTGTCTTCCTTCCTTTACTTTTCTCCCTTAGTTTACTAGTGGCTTGGTCAATTTGCTGAGAGACTCGTTACTAGATCTGCTAGAGGGACTGGGTTCTAATTCTTGCTTTTGGATCTTTTTGGTTAGTGGGGGACATCAAGGCATAGTTAAGAGGTGGCTTAAGGTCAAACCCATAGATGACCTTAAATGGGGTATGGTTAGTGGTGGCATGTACTATCCTATTAAAAGTAAATTCTATCACTCGCAGGGAGATGTCCTATTGGATTAAGTTCTTTCCTACTACAGCTCAGAGTAGTGATCCCAAGGTATAATTGAAAACCCCTATCTGGCCATCAGTTTACAAATGGTAAGAGGTGCTAAACATCAGTTTGGTTCCCATCTGATACTAGAGGGTTCTCTAAAAATGGCTTAGAAATTTTAATTCTCTATTCGATACTACACTCCTTAGTACTTCGTATAAGTGAACTACTCCCACTAAAATCAAAGAACAATAGCTGAAGCATCGTTAGTTTGGTAAAAGGCGCAAAATGTACCATTTTGCCAAACTTATCCACGACAACCATTACAAAATCTTGTTATTTGCATTATAGATAATTCAAGATCATCTGAGGACAAAATCCATACTTAAGTTGGCCTATGGTTTGGTCGAAACAGGTGGAGGCATTACTTTCCCCTGTTCTACTCAGCTCTTTGCTCTCTTACAAATGGCATATCCTTTTATCACACAATGCACATCACGTTTCATCCTAGGTCAAAAGAACCTCTCATTTGATAGTTCATACATTCTTTGTTCTCCAAAGTACTAAAGAGTCCTCCACTATGGGCTTCTTTCACTAGTAGCTCTCTAATTAAACAGGTTAGCATGCATAACATGGCTCCTCGAAACATGTAACCATCTCTTACATAGTACTCATTCATTACTCTTCCTTCTCTATAGTGCTTATATATAGGGTTAAAATGAGAATCATTTTAATATTATTCTTTAATGCTTGCAAACCCTAATAATCTACTCTGCTACTTAGTGAGAAGAACAAGTCTTCTTGACGGAGCATTAATAACTAAATTATTCTTACTTTGCTTGTATTTGATGATGAAATTAAATCATTTTAGAAATTCAATCCATTAAGCTTGGCCTTTGGAGAGCTTGGATTGGCTCCATAGAGATTTCAAGGACTCATGATTTATATAGATGACAAACTCCTTTAATAGAAGATAATGTTCCCATATGCAAAGAGCTTAGATTAAGGCCAAGAGTTCTTTGTCATACTTAGAATAGTTTAGTTAAGTACCTCAAAGCTTCTCACTATGATAAGCAATAGGTCAATCTTTTTGCATTAGTACAACTTCAATGCCAACACTTGACATATTACATTCAAGCTCAAATACTTTATCAAAATTGAGTAGAGCTAAGACTGGGGAATAGGTTAATCTTGCTTTTACTCTAGCAAAACTCCTCTTCTTTCTTTCCCTACTTGAACTTGACATTCTTCTTTGTTAGCTCAGTCAGAGGTGCTACTATAGAATTGAATCCTTAGATAAAGTGTTGGTAGAATGATGCCAATCTATGGAAGCTCCTCACCTTGACAAATGGGGTGGGGTCAACCACTCAACAATGGCTCATACCTTCTCTTCATCAACCTTTAGTCCTCCTCCACTAAACACATAACCTAGAAAGATAATTTCATCCTAGTAGAAACAACATTTCTTTAGGTTTCTTAACAATTTCTCTATTCAGAGGACATTGAAAGCAGCTTTGAGATTGTCAATATGCATTATTAGGTCATTGCTATAGATAAGGATGTTGTCAAAGTAGATGGCGACAAATTTTCCTGTTAGATCTAGCAAAATATGAGTCATCAGCCTCATGAATGTGCTTGGGACATTTGATAATTCGAAAGGCATAAATATCCACTCGTATAGGCTATGTTAAGTCTTAAAAGCAGTTTTGTATTCATCCTCTTATCTTATTTGAATTTGGTGACACCTTGTAGATACCTAATTTTTGCCCCTCTCTAGTCTTAGTTTTTATTTTTACAAAAAGGGTCCTAATTCAAAAATAAAAATAACAAAAACTTAATAGAAGATAAAAATAATAAAAATTTAACAAATGATGAAAATACCAAAAAAATAAGAAAAGAAAAAATTATTATAAAGAGTTTCGTGGATTTTTAGGAAGTAACTTATATTAGGAACAAATAGTTTTAGTTTAGTTAAAAAAAATTATTTTAGAGAATTGGATAGTTTAAGTCTAGTTTAATTGTATTGAATGTCAGGGTACAAGCCAATGGTCTAACGGATAAGTATTGGAGTATTTGGGCTGGATTTAATTCGAGGTCTTAGGTTCAAGTCTCAGCAGACACCTATGTTTTTATTTTTCTATCTTTGCTTATTTGAATCTAGTTTAATCTTATTGAATCAGATTTGAATTAAATTTGGATCTAGTTTAATAAATTAATTAGATTTGATATGATTTAGACTATATAAACACACACACATAGTCAGGAAAAAAAAAAAGAGAGAGAACAGAAAAACAGGAGACACAACTCCACACTGATCCAAAATTCACACCGTGCCTTCCTGACTAAACACACCAGATTCAAAGTCCCTGATTACACTACAAACAAATCTATACGACAGCATAACATGCTTAGACAATCCTCCATCAACAGCAATCTCCCTAACATTGAACAGCAGTAGCAAACACGTTACTCCTGTACACAAGCACACTATGCCAAGCTATACGTCCCACAGTCAAACGCTATTGAAGAACATGTACGTCCACAGCAATACATAGCTAACGCTGCCGCATTCATGGTTTAACAATCCAGGCTTCATCGCCAACCACTCCGATCATGTCCAAGCCACCGCAACCATAAATCCACCACTGTTGCAAACACCTGATTGATCCAACAGTGCTCCGAACAATAGTACATGCATGCCAAAGCTGGACATCATCAGGTTCGGTTTTTGTTTAAGTTTTTTTCTTTATTATTATTATTTCTGATTTATTATTATCATACTATATTATTGCTTTTGGGATTTTCGTAGTTTAACATGCTGTGCTGTATATATGTATATATGTGTATTTCTTAGTTTGAGACATTTCTTTTAGCATTAGCATTAATATGGATTAGGTATATTATGACAATATAGAGATATATAGACCTTAGAAGAATTTTCTTTTTATATTATTTTTATTATATGCCTTATTACATTATCTATTAGTGATATAATATAGGAATATATTAGTTTAGGAGTTTTAGTATTAGTATAAGTGTATTATATAGGAATTAATAAGATAGTTTTGTAGGGTTTCCTCATATAGAAAACTATTTTATCCCTTTTTTGCTTAGGTATATTTTTAGCATTCTGATTTTAAGATTTTCTCGGTTAGAAATTTATTTTGGAAATAAAAATAATAAAAATTCTATTTTAAAAAAATAGGACTTTTAGAGAGTTTTTATAAAATAGAATAAA
Organism: Lumnitzera racemosa; assembly: GCA_024138005.1. Taxonomy (NCBI): domain Eukaryota; kingdom Viridiplantae; phylum Streptophyta; class Magnoliopsida; order Myrtales; family Combretaceae; genus Lumnitzera; species Lumnitzera racemosa. Next base: position 56,868,541 of record JAMXBC010000009.1, on the reverse strand, counting down.
AGACATAGTGAATTAGGACACTTTTAGCATTTTCTTTGAAAAACTAAATTGATAATAACGTAAATTCGGTCGGTTTTCAAAATTAAAATCAATCAACACATTAAAATTTTTTTTAAAGAACTACGATCGTTTGATCCTGGCTAGCGGATACATAGACACTTTCGGAGTGATGATAAAATATGTAGAAACTTAGGTCCCTCTTTTTTTCTCTCTTTTGATTTATTTATTTATATTTTAAATATTATAATTAAAAGAATAATCCTAATTTCGGTAAATAGATAGTAGTACCCGTTAGGGTTTAATAGGTTAGCCTCCGAACTCGAAACACTTTGATTTTTCATTCAAATTGAAATCACAGACCAATAGCCAAATCATAATCAATCCATCTAATTGGTTATAGTTTTTTTTTCTTTTCCCGACTTCGGTCGGGCGGCAATTCCAAAAATTATTTTCAATAAAAAACTAGAATTTCTCAATTTCTTCAGTCGAGGATTAATATTAAATGGGTTAGGGTTTAATATTAATTAGAAAATAAGAAATCGATTTTTAAATAAGAAATCGAAAAAATAGGCTCGACAGTTTGGCTACTCCACTAGGGATGCTAAGGGGTTAGCCACTAGAATTTACCGAAAATAGGATTATTTTTTTCAAAAATAAAAAGATGAAATTAAAAAAAAAAAAGAACTTAGGTATGTTATTTTATGTATTTTTTTATTTTATTTATTTATTTTTACTAAATTTTTTTTTGTTGTTGTAGTTTATTTAAGGGGGTAATTTTAGGGGGTTTACTTTTATTCTATTTTTCTGCATCATAAATGCATAGTAGATATGGTCAGAACTAGGCCATCTTAGGACCTTAGGAAGGAGGCCATTGTGTAAGCTTTAGATGTTGTAGGGTGACCACCTTCCAGGAACGATTAGGCTACCCCACTTAAGTTTAAATGCGACCACAGAATCGTTGTTTTGAAAAACGTAGTGGTTGCAGAACTTGAGAACCTTTAGAACCCACTCTTTATATTACATGAAAACTTTTTTCAAAAATTCATAAGAACCTATGATGTGGCGAACCTAAATGGATAAAGGCAGTTGTGAAGTTGTGATTGTAGTTGTAATCTTTCCTTGTAAATAATTTGTAAAGTTTAGAATACGTTTAATAACTCTAATTTTAAACATATTTCATAGAGTGATTTTATAGTATTTTCCGCACATTTTTTGTTTTCTTTAAAGAAATTGATACTTAATTGAGTAAAATGTTGATTTCAGGGTTTAAACGCGTTCTAGGCTTGAAAACGAAGAAAAGGAATCGAGTTTCACTCAATTCCGAGTTCAAATGAAGAAGTTATGAATTTTTGAAGTAGTGCAGAAAATTTGCCTAAGTGCAGAAAATTACACGACCTGGGGATACGGTCGTGTCCCAGGCCTTGTCGAGTGACGAAAACAGAATCTTTGAGATATACTATAAAAAGACATCTTAGGGTTTCAAAAAAAAAAAAAGAGACATTACAGAAACAAGAGACACAAGCAAAGAGAGGATATTGGAGAAGAACATTAATCAAGAAGCAAGAACGACATCGATTTCAAGAATAGAGAGATTGTTCATCAAATCAAAGAGGGGTTTTTATGATTTATTTTACGTTTTTGATGAAACTCGTTTTTAGATTCGTTATGATAGCTTAGAATTAGAGTATTTAGGATTATGGAACCTAGGGTTTCATGTAACCCTTAGATTGAATTATAATTTCAATAAAGTTTCTACCTTTTCTTGATTCAATGATGTCGTTAATTATGGATTGATAATTCTAGAATGTCAATATATGATATTATGCATGTTAATTGAGAAATTGCATGTGTAATTAGATCTAGGCATAATTGAAGAGAATTACATGTATCTTAGAGATAAGATACATGTTTCTTCCGGAAATTTGATTGTTTGCATGGGAATTCATTACACATTAATGCAATTCTAAATTATATTACTAAGTGAAGAGATTCCGGTAAATAATTTAGGATTAGGGTTAATATGCTTGAGAAAGATATTAGCTTTAATTGTGAATCCCTCCGGTCAAGAATAATAGAAATTGAATTGGATATATTTTAAAAAGGTTACATGTTAAACACTAGGGGAAATAATTCTTAAATACATTATTGCATATTTGAAGTCGTTCGTAGTTTATTGCTTTCTAATTTGCTTAGTTAAGTCTCATAATTAGTTTAGTTTATTAATTTCAATATTTTTAATTCATTTAACTCAACACAATTTTTCGGTTAGATAATAAAGCTAAAGTTAATATTAGTACTCAAAATCTCTGAGGGATCGACTCGGACTCACATTCGCTATATTAAAACTGATAGGTGCCATTGCCTCATATCAACGTTGTAATTGTAACTTTAATTTTGATTTTCATCAGTTATGGCTGGATCAAGTCAAGGGCCTTTTGAAAACATTCATGTCCACCTACCACATCAACTAAAAAAACTACTTCAAATGTGGTTTCCACTCTTTAGCCCAGATAAGCAGGAATTTATTAAGAATAGGATTGAGCCCATCCTCTCGCTACAGAAAATCCTCGTGAACATCACTCTAGTACAAGCCTTATTCCACCTTTGGGAGCCCGAATCCACCAGTTTCTGTATGGGCCTACATCAGCTAAGCCTAACTTTAGAAGAATAATTCCAATTGTTGTGGGCTCTTACAATCACTGATGATATCTATGTCCCAAACTTGGAAGCTGCAGCACTAAAGATCTTCAGCAAGTTGCTGGGAATCAGAAAAACCGAAATAAACCGGGTTCTAAATCAAGGAAAGACCATTCGATTAGAGGATGTCATGGACTGGTTTTCTACTGAATCGAAGCATAGAGAAAAACACGAGGTTTTTTATGCAAATTTAGAAGCATGGCACTAGTACAGGGTCAATGCTTTTATATTGGTGGTCTTCAATACTATCTTGTTCCCTAATGAAAGACGTTGAGTCCATTTCAGAATTGTAGAACTTGTAACCCAATTCCTTGAAGGGAAATCATATGTCCCGGCCATTTTGGCCGAGTAGATCCAGTCACTAAACCATCTCAAGAAAAAGAAGCGAGGAGATCTGAAAACTAATATGGTCATACTGGTGGTCTGGTTCATTAGCCACATTAGAAGTTACCAACTTGATTTCAATCGGGCCGAGTTTACTCAGCAATATGATCTCATCAAATCTTTTGGAGAAAGAATTGAGCTACCAGAAAATATAACTAGCCGCTATTGGGTCCAATACTTTCAGAGTATGAAAGTGGAAGAGTTGTTGCTGACATCCAGGTGGTTTGCAAGCAAGGAAATGATAAGAGGATGTGAAGACTTCAAGGTGGTCCCTCTGATTGGCTTCAACCTATGCACCGCATACGTCTTAGCTAATGGACTCATTAAGGACATGATCCCTAGACCATCATTAGAAGCTGTCTTGTTGGACTTCCTTAACCCTGGCATGACGATGGTTAATAAAGTAACCAAGCTTTAGAGCATCTGAGCTCTTTAGTGTACGAGAAAGACCACCCCTACCATTAAAGGGATAACAGCCAGGAGCCAGACAACCAAAGAATTTCTTTATCACCAACTAAAAGGGCTGAAAGATATGGAAGACAACAAAGGGAAGGGGGAAGTTCAAGCTGAACCCGAAAGGACAAGTAAAAGAGAGTAGGAGTTGGAAAGTCGTTGCAAGGAGTATCATTAGAACATAAAGGCATTGGAAGTACAATTGAAGAGGACCAAGGGCGAAGAAGAGCAGGCTCCCATGATTCAAAAGAAGAGAAAGATGTAGGATAAGCCTACTAGCCACTAGGAGATTAGATTTTAGATTTTAGGTTTTTTATGTTTTCATTAGAATTCATTTTTGTCAATAGAATAAGAGGTGTAAAGCTTCACAATTGCAAAATAATAATAAAATTTAGTTAGGTTTTGCTACATCAAAGAGTTCTCCCCAATTCTTGATTTTTCATTGCACTCGTATGACATGCATCTTGTGTTTATACGAATAACAACCCTTTTCTAGGAAAATGTAATATTTACTAATCCTTTGTTGAGTTGTTCAATAACCATCAGGTAAAATTTCAAGATAGCTCCTAAACGTCAAGTCTTTTAAAGAAGTCCGATTAGAACATGTTCCCAGCCCAGGATGGCCACCACTCAAGTAAATGTTGGAGACCCTGAGATCAATGATCCCTCCGAGTTGAGGTTTCGTTCCATAGAAAGGGCTATGGATAAGGTGGCAGAACAAATGAGCTTCCTAGCAGATAGAATTGCTTTACTGCGAGCTACAACACCGGCTAATGAAGAAAGTTCCAAAACCCGTTATGGGAAGAATATACTAGCTCCTGAAGCAGAGCACGAATACAAAAATGATCCATTTGAGTTAGAAGGAGTTTACCCAAAAGATAACCCGACCTTCGAACCTGATACGTATGTGGCCCCGAGACCTGTCGACCATAGGCCAAGTACGGACGGCTTAAAAGAACTGCAAAAGAAATTGACACAACAGATCACTAAGAAGATGAAGGGATTCGTAGGGTGTGATGGATTTAAACAAGCGGGGATCACAAAGTTTTCTACGTATAAATAGGATCATACCTTGAGAAGTTTAAGGTACCAAAATTTGAAAAGTATAACGGGACGGGTTGCCCCAAGCTCCACACTAAGTTGTATGTTAGGAAGATGGGTAAATATGTTCAGTACAATCTACTCATGGTACAGACATTTCAAGATAGTCTGATTGGGCCGGCCTTAACTTGGTATGTCCAGTTGGATTTGAATAAGATAAATACATGAGAGAAACTTGGTAGAGCATTTTATGAACAATATAAATTCAACCTAGAAGTAGCCCCGACTATGATGGACTTGGTTGCCTTACAGAAGAAGAATAATGAATCGTTCAAAGAATATGCTCAAAGATGGAGGTCCTTAGCTACATGAATCTCTACTCCTACGACTGAGAAGGAGCTCACATCAGCTTTCATTAACACCTTGGAGAGGCCCTATTTCTCCCATCTCATCGGGTAAACCTTGTCCAGTTTTGCTAAAGTAATAGCGGCCGGGCGTAAGATTGAAAGTGTCGTCTCTTCCTGTAAGCTGCAAGACCCAGCAGATAGAAGACCACCAGTGTCATCATCTGGTCGTAGACCAGCCGCCAGCAAGCCTAAAGAATCTACGGTTGGTATGGTAAATTCAAATGCCAGACCAAATGCTTAAGTCGCTTTTAGACCGAATCCACCTCCCACTCAGCAACAGTTTAGAGACTAGTTTCAAACTAGCAGGACTTATAGACAATTTACCAAGATACCGGCCCCTTTGAGTCAAGTCTTCAAGAAGTTGCGAAGGGATAATTTGATACGGTATGAACTTCCTAGCGATCGATACCGACTGAGAATCTTTGACCCCATAGTAAAGTGTGAATACCATTGTGGACAAGTAGGGCATTCGACTGATGCATGTTGGAGACTGAGGAACAAGATTCAGGACTTGTAGATGGAGGGAAAGTGCAGTTGGATTTTGTAGAAGCCCTGGTTCCTAACATTAACAATAATCCCTTGCCCAACCACGGGCCGATGATTGGTATGATTTTTCATGACTGTGCTGTCAATGTCATTGATTCAGGTAAGAAGCCTAAGGTTTTTGAGTTTTATACTGGCAACCAGACTCCAGAAGTGAAGAGGTATACATTCCATGTGCCATTGCCGCCAGAAAATTACAAGGCTACTCCATTTAACTATCACCTGGTAAATCAAGAAAAACTAGGTCCTCTAGTAGGGGGCAATTCTGGTATCACCTAGAGGTACACAATTTCCAATGGTTGTAAGATTAGTTTTCTTATGTACCAATAACATTGTAGAATACGAGGCATGTATTTTGGGACTCAAGATCACATTGTTTAAGGAGATACGGGTATTACAGGTACATGGAGATTATTCGTTTATTATAGGCCAAGCTCGGGGTGAGTATAAGACGAAAGACCCCAAATTAGTGCCTTATCACTAACACCTAGCCGAGTTGATAACCAAGTTCAAAAAGATTACCTTTGTGTACGTACCAAGGGTTTAAAACCAATTTGCCGATGCTCTTGCTACTTTGGCATCAATGATTCAGATATCGAAAGGAGTGGAGATTCAGTTACTTCAAATTGAAATCGAAGAAAAGCCCACTTTTTGTTTGGCAATGGAAAGCTCATGTGACAAAAAGCTTTAGTATCATGATATCAAAATGTTTTTACAACATGGTACGTACCCCGAAGGAGCAGAGAGGAAGGACAAAAAATTAATTAGAAGATTAATGGCTCAGTACTTGATGAGCGATTCTACACTATACCGGCGATCGTTTAACGGTACGCTTTTACATTGTATAGATGGGAATGAGGCAGAGATGTTAATGAAAGAGGTGCACGAGGGAGTGTGTGGCCTCCATATGAATGGCTACATGCTTACCAAGAAAATCATGAGGATGGGATATTACTGGTCAACTGTAGAAGCAGATCGTATCGCGCATGTTAGATGCTACCATTTGTGCCAAATCTATGCGAACAAGATAAATGCTCCACCTCAAGAATTGCATACACTATCAGCACCATGGCCTTTTTCAATGTGGGGAATAGATATCATTGGCCCAATCACTTCAAAAGCATCTAATGGGCACTAATTTATATTGGTAGCTATTGATTATTTCACTAAGTAGGTTGAAGCCTCATCCTACCTAGTGTAACGAAGGGAGTAGTGGTCAAGTTCATCAGGAAAGACATACTGGCTCGGTATGATATGCTAGAAATAATTATTACGGACAACGGTACGAATCTGAATAATAAATTGATGTCCGAGTTATGTCGACACTTCAGGATCATTCATAGAAATTCCACTCCTTATTAGCCCCAAATGAATGGAGCCATGGAAGCAACCAATAAGAACATCAAAAGAATTATTGAGAAAATGGCCATTACGTATCAAGATTGGCATGAGATGCTACCATTTGCACTCATGGCTTATCTAACTTCTATCAGAACATCAACAGGGGCAACCCCTTACTCGTTGGTATATGGAATGGAGGCTGTATTGCCAGTGGAGGTCGAGATCCCGTCTCTCAAAATATTGTCGAAAACTCAGTTAGATGAAGCTGATTGGGTAAAGAAGTGTGTTGAGCAGTTGAACCTAATTGATGAAAAGAGGCTGGCAGCCTTATGCTACAACATTTGCTATCAGCAACGAATGGCCAGGACTTTCAACAAAAAAGTACGACCCTAAAGTTTTGAGCACGGGGATATGGTGTTGAGGAAGATGTTGCCTAACACAACTGATTCGAGAGGGAAGTTTGCCCCAAACTATAAAAGGCCTTGCATTGTAAAGAAAGTATTGCTAGGGGGAGTTGTTATCTTGTCTCAATGGATGGTCCGGACTTGAAGGACCCAGTAAATGCCGATGCATTGAAGATGTACTATCCTTGAACATCAATGAAATTCTTGCAAACAATCTTACTATTACTGTGGTCTCATTTTCATTTTCTACATGCAAAGTTGGTATTCCTAGTAGTCATTAGCATTAGATAATATCCTTAGCCTTTCTTTTTCTCATTCTACTAAAAGACCCCACTTCTCGCTCTATCATCTACCCAAATAAACCTTACATACAAGAAGCACAAGAAAAATAATCACTTAGTTTGAAGCGATGACTATTGATAAAAATTCTTTTAATACTTTATTGTGGTTAACCCCCCAAAAAAAGGGAGACTTGTTTCCTATTTTTTCAGGATAAGGCCATGTTCAAAAGAGTAACATTTGGCTTATAAGTAGAAACTCGCTTGAGAACATATGCTTGCACAAAAAGCCAATGTTTGGACTGGAAGTTCAATACAGGACATCTTTGTTCGAGAAGAATATGTTTTACATTCATTTCAAGCTTAAGTTGCTTTCACCAAAAAAAAAAAAAAAGGAGAGAAGTGAAAAAGAAAAAGAAAAAGAAAAGAGGGGGTTTTAGAAAGATACGGAAGAAGAAAGAAGAAGAAGAATGAGAACAAGAAAAGCAACGGTAAGGGTTAGACTCGTTGGGTCTAATTAGACTGCTCAATAAGACATGAGACTACTTGGGAGCTATCATTGAAACTAGGTAAGTGGTTCTAAGCCTGATAAAACATTGCATTGGCAATTGGTTTCCCCCTAAGAATGACAAAAACAATTTCTTACCAAGATAGTTAGCTCGTAAAGCATGAATCCAGAGTTTCTTAAACTCTTAATCGTTTAACTTACAGAACGTTCCCCAACTCAAAATTTCTTCAACGGATTTAGCAAGCTTACGGAGCGCCATCCCAATTCAAGTTTTCCTTGTTTCAGGTCTTAGTCAGCTCAAAGGGCGCTTCAACCGCCTTAGTTAGTCAACTCATTAGGGCACGACCAAGTTCCTTCATGTTTTTAGGTTATAGCCAGCTTAAAGGACGCTTTGACTGCCTTGGTTAGTCAATTTATTAGGGCACCACCAAGTTTTCCTTCATGTTTTTAGGTCATAGGCAGCTCAAAGGGCGCTTTAACCGCCTTGGTTAGTCAACTCATTAAGGTACGATCAAGTTTTCCTTCATGTTTTTAGGTCATAGCCAGCTTAAAGGGTGCTTTGACTGCCTTGGTTAATTAGCTCACTAGGGCACGACTAAGTTTTCCTTGTTTCTAGGTCTTAGCCAGCTCAAAGGGCACTTTGACCGCCTTAGTTAGTCAGCTCATTAGGACATGACCAAGTTTTCCTTGTTTTTAGGTCTTAGCCAGCTCAAAGGGCGCTTTGACCGCCTTGGTTAGTCAGCTCATCAGGGCACGACCAAGTTTTCCTTGTTTTTAGGTCTTACCCAGCTCAAAGGGTGCTTTAACTGCCTTAGTTAGTCATCTCATTAGGGCACGACCAAGTTTTCCTTATTTTTAGGTCATAGCCAGCTCAAAGGACGCTTTGACCGCCTTGGTTAGTCAACTCATTAGGGTACGATCAAGTTTTCCTTCATGTTTTTAGGTCATAGCCAGCTCAAAGGGTGCTTTGACTGCCTTGGTTAATCAGCTCATTAGGATACGACCAAGTTTTCCTTGTTTTTAGGTCTTAGCCAACTCAAAGGGCGCTTTGACCGCCTTGGTTAGTCAGCTCATTAGGGCACGACCAAGTTTCTTGTTTTTAGGTCTTAGCCAGCTCAAAGGGTGCTTTGACCTCCTTGGTTAGTCAGCTTATCAGGGCACGACCAAGTTTTCCTTGTTTTTAGGTCTTGGCCAGCTCAAAGGGTGCTTTGACTGCCTTAGTTATTCATCTCATTAAAGGCACGACCAAGTTTTCCTTATTTTTAGGTCATAGCCAGCTCAAAATGCACTTTGACCGCCTTGGTTAGTCAGCTCATTAGGGCATGACCAAGTTTTCCTTCATGTTTTTAGGTCATAGCCAGCTCAAAGGGCGCTTTGACCGCCTTGGTTAGTCAGCTCATTAGGGCACAACTAAGTTTTCCTTGTTTTTAAGTCTTAGCCAACTCAAAGGGTGCTTTGACCGCAATGGTTAGTCAGCTCATCAGGGCACGACTAAGTTTTCCTTGTCCTCAGGTCTTAGCCAGCTCAAAGGGCGCTTCGACTGCCTTGGTTAGTCAGCTCATCAGGGTACGACCAAGTTTTCCTTGTTTTTAGGTCATAGCCAACTTAAAGAGTGTTTTAAACACCTTGGTTAGTCAGCTCATCAGGGCATGACCAAGTTTCCTTGTCTTCAGGTCATAGCCAGCTTAAAGGGTGCTTTGACCACCTTGGTTAGTTAGCTCATTAGGGTACGACCAAGTTTTCCTTTATGTTTTTAGGTCATAACCAGCTCAAAGGGCTCTTTAAGTGCCTTGGTTAGTCAGCTCATTAGGGCACGACTAAGTTTTTCTTTATGTTTTTAGGTCATAGCCAGCTCAAAGGGCTTTTTGACTGCCTTGGTTAGCCAGCTCATTAGGGCACGACCAAGTTTTCCTTCATGTTTTTAGGTCATAGCCAGCTCAAAGGATACTTTGATTGCCTTGGTTAGTTAGCTCATCAGGGCATGACCAAGTTTTCCTTGTCTTCAGGTCTTAGCTAGCTCAAAGGGCGCTTCGACTGCCTTGGTTAGTCAGCTCATCAGGGTACGACCAAGTTTTCCTTGTTTTTAGGTCATAGCCAACTTAAAGAGCGCTTTGACCTCCTTGGTTAGTCAGCTCATTGGGGCACGACCAAGTTTTCCTTGTCTTCAGGTCATAGCCAGCTTAAAGGGCGCTTTGACCACCTTGGTTAGTCAGCTCATTAGGGTACGACCAAGTTTTCCTTCATGTTTTTAGGTCATAACCAGCTCAAAGGGCGCTTTAACCGCCTTGGTTAGTCAGCTCATTAGGGCACGACCAAGTTTTCCTTTATGTTTTTAGGTCATAGCCAGCTCAAAGGGTGTAAACCCCTAAAAGTTTCGATCTATTTTTTTTTTTAATAGATTCAATTATGTTAGACGATTTAGGAGTCGATAAGGCTAATGAAAGAGAAAACCTTAAAAGAATTCATCAATCGCGTAAGAAACTTTATTACCCTAAATGCATCTAAATGTTAAAGATTTCATTCAATAGTAACAAAAAACCCTAAAATGATCACTTTAAAGACATATGTGCACTAATTCAACATAATAAACCCTAAAACCCTAAATTGAATATATACCACTCATATTTTGCCAAATCATTAGAAAAGGATTAGAGACGACTTTCAATCATGTATATATGTGTTGAATCCTCAAGTATTCCTTTAGAAACTAAGATAATGAATCCTAGCTTATATTTATTTCTTAAGTATATGATTAAGATAGTCTTACTTAGAGTTAGGGGAATAGTTGAAGATTAGGTTATATGTAGTGAACTTTAATACTTGAATTAGTACTTTTTGCACTTCTTATCTAAAGTAGTTTATTAAATGAGATATATAGACTATAAAGACCTAAAGTAAGACCTCATCAACCATGTTTACTACTCAATTCACCAAATACCTCATTTCCTCCCATTTCCTTTATTTTTCCCTTAATTTCCCTTAATTTCCCTTAATTACTACATTATGTGCACAAAATTACATATGCTTAAGGAGAGTTGACCAAGTCAACACATATTGATCAAGGTCAAAGGGTTGACCAAATCAACACATGTTGACTAAAGTCAACACTTTGAAAAGTCAACAAAAGACACTAAGAGATAAAGAAAATATCTCTTCTTTCATGATGGCTATGCTTATCTTTTCTCTTGATTTTTTTTCTTCTTTTCTTTTTCCTTAAGTGTTGCCGTCCACTTATTCTCCATATTGGCCCCACCATTTGTTGTCTTCCATAATGAAAACAAGACAAAAGAAACAAACGAAAAACTCTCCACCATTGCCGTGAGCTTCATCTCCCTCTTTCCTTTTCATTACTTTACTTTTTGTCTCCTTAATTCCAACATAAGCAAAGGTATGTATCTAAGTTACTTATGTTGTTTTATCTTCTTCATTAGTTAGGTAATTAAGTAGATTAGAGAAGTAGGCTTGTGTTAATTGTGATCATGAAGAAGAGGGCATAAAGTCCTCATCTTTAAGTGTAGAAAGTGAGAAACCATGAAGGAGGGGGAAGAAATACATGTGTATGTACTCTTAGGTATGTATACATAAAGAAATACCAAAGGAATACTTGTATGAGAACCTTAGTACATGAGTATTAGTCATGTACATAACCAAAATTAAGACAATACCTAACTATACTTACTTATATTACACTAATTACACACTTAAAAACCTAGAAGAATGGAATTAGGAAGCTTTTCTTAAGGAAAAGATGAGGCATAAGAAATTGTGTATAAAAATACGTATCCAACCGTATAGGTATATGAGTATGTATACATGGATAAATACGGTATAAACTTAAGTAGATGTATAAGTATATATATGTATAAGGTATATGTACATAAGTATAAAGGAAGGATCAAATGTACATAAGACATGTACATATAACATAAGTATGAGGAGAGGCTTATGTAATCACATAATGAAGTAAGTGATGAGGTAAGCACATGATGGCAAAGTAAGGGATGACATAAGCAATGACCTAAGCAAATGATTATGTAAGTGATGACATAAGCATAGATTATAAACTAAGAAAAGAAGAAAAGTGTATCATAATTTGGAATGTAAATTAGTAAACCCTATACACTTTCTAAATTAGATTATATTTAATTGAGTACATGAATTAATAAGAGCAAATTAAAATCCTTTAAGTATAATGATTAAAGGGTTAACTAACTCATTATGTCTAGGCAAAAGATATAAAAATAAGTAATAAGAGCAATTAAGAGTTCATAGTTAAAATTTCTCTAAAGTTAGTTCATATCGTAAAACACGATTTATAACATCCAAAACGGACATTACCATGTAAACGTATGTCCAAAAATAATGAAGAACGACTATAAATTCATAAATATAAAAAATAAAACGAAAAAGACACAAATGGTTAAGAATAAGGTCTAACCGGATAAAAATTGAGGTAATAGAGTAGAAGTAGGGAACTAGACATATTAGTTAATTCAGTTACTTACTAGCGTTATTATCACATAATGATTAGGTGACCCTGAGGTGAGCGAGGACCTCCCGATCGATTACTACGATTAGGGCGAATCGCTATGGCCGAGTGAGTATTTACCCTATGATTCCATGCTTGTTTGTGATTATAGATAGTGGACTTAAATATTATTGTTAATTGACTATTGTATGGGGTTTGGGAAACACTTGTGTATGATCTTGTGTGTTAAATTGTGAAATTATCGTAATTACAGAGAATGCTTTGTTTGTTGCATGGTAGTATAGAAAGTGATTGTGTGTACTATTGGATGGTCACAGCACAATTTGAACTTAAGTATACTTGGCTTATAATAAGAAATTGGAACATGCATTAACATGCATCACATAAATATAATTCCGGCCGCCACATCACACAGAGGTAAAGAGAGGCCATTCGAGGGTTGTTATTGTTCATTTCAGGTTCTGTACGGTGCACTTGTACAAAATGACCTTACCCTGGCCCGCGGGAACACTAGGCGTTGGAGGCGCCAACCACCTGGCTAAGGGTCGAGTCTAGAGGCCTCCGTTTAGGGGTGAGTATGGACTGCGGGGGCCCACTCACGATTATACTAGAACTTGGTTTTATGAAAATAAAAGACCTAGTTGATTTGAATATGAAGCGTGGAGTTCCGTAGTAAAGAAAGTTCTAGTATAATACCCGGATCTGATTGGTGCCATATATACTCCAACCCTGACTTCGGAGGGCGTTAAATCCAAGTTACGTATATGAACTAGTTAAGTATACATATTGTTTGGCATTCTGTTTGATCATTCATTCATATGTGTGAATATAATGTACTTATAACTTGCTTGTGGTATGGCTGAGGGTTTTGGTCACTAAGCTTAGGCTTACACCCCTTTAGACTTTTGCTGTAGGATAGCCTGTTCATAGAGGCTGGCCAAAGGATGCCATAGGTTAGCTTGGGAACTTGGGCAGGAGCGAGCTATCCTATGTATTGAGAGAACAGTTAATGTAGATCTTTAGTCATGTACTTTTATTTTCTTAGTAATATAGACTTAGATGTACTCTCTTAATGTATAATATAAGCTTTATAGTTCAAATTTTATATAAATATGTTAATGTGATGATATCATGTGAATCTGCATGTTCTTGGGAAATTAGTGGTTGTAGAACCTTGTATATTGTATGAAGAGTTCTTGATTGGAAGGGTAACCAATTAGGGGTTCTTTGTACAGTATACGGCGTCTGCCACGACTAGGCCGTCCTCAGTTCGTAACAAAGGGCGCTCTGACCGCCTTGGTTAGTTAGCTCATTTGGGCACGACCAAGTTTTCCTTCGTGTTTTTAGGTCATAACCAACTCAAAGGGCGCTTGGACCGACTTGGTTAGTCAGCTCATTAAGGTACGACCAAGTTTTCCTTCATGTTTTTAGGTCATAGCCAACTCAAAGGACGCTTGGACCGCCTTAGTTAGTCAGCTCATTAAGGCACGACCAAGTTTTCCTTATTTTTAGGTCTTAGCCAGCTCAAAGGATACTTTGACCACATTGGTTAGTCAGCTCATTAGGGCACGACCAAGTTTTCCTTGTTTTTAGGTCTTAGCTAGCTCAAAGAGCACTTTGACCGCCTTGGTTAGTCAGCTCATCAGGGCACAACCAAGTTTTCCTTATTTTTAGGTCTTAGCCAGCTCAAAGGGTGCTTTGACCGCCTTGGTTTGTCAGCTCATTAGGGCATGACCAAGTTCTAATTATTCTTTTAAGGATTTTTGCCAACTCACAAAGACGCTACCCTTTGCTATTTTAATCCTTGTCAAGTGACTTAATGTTCCTTACGATAGAGTTGTCTTGAGGCAAAAACGGCGTCTCTTTTGTCTTTGTGGCAAAGTTTTGCTCAAACTTCACCACAAAGAAGGGCAGCTATAGACACCTAATTTTTGCCCCTCTGTAGTCCTAGTTTTTATTTTTACAAAAAGGGTCCTAATTCAAAAATAAAAAAAAAAAAACTTAATAAAAGATAAAAATAATAAAAATTTAGCAAATGATGTAAATACCAAAAAAATAAGAAAATAAAAAATCATTATAAAGAGTTTCGTGGATTTTTAGGAAGTAACTTATATTAGGAATAAATAGTTTTAGTTTAGTTAAAAAAATTTATTTTAGGGAATCAGATAGTTTAAGTATAGTTTAATTGTACTAAATATTAAGGCATAGGCCAATGGCCTAATGGATAAGTATCGGACTATTTGGGCTGGATTTAATTCGGGGTCTTGGGTTCAAGTCTCAGCAAGCACCTATGTCTTTATTTTTCTATCTTTGCTCATTTCAATCTAATTTGATCTTATTGAATCAGATTTGGATTAAATTTGGATCTAGTTTAATAAATTAATTAGATATGATATGATTTAGACTATATAAACATACACATGCAGTCAGGAAAAAAAAAAAGAGAGAGAACAGAAAAACAGGAGACACAGCAAATCGAACTTTATCGGAGCACAGCAAAAATCTAGATACAGAATACAGTACATACATTGGAAAAAAACAGATCTCGACAACAACAAACTACAACCTATTCTCACTATGCGCTACCCTTTCTCCACACAGTGCATAACTCACACGCCTCAAAAACACACACATCAACGTACGCCGATCGGCTACACAACTCTACGCTGATCCAAAATTCATGCTGTACCTCCCTGACTAAACACACCAGATTCGAAGTCCCTGATTACACTACAAACTGATTTACACGACAGTATAACATGCCTAAACAATCCTCTATCAACAGCAATCTCCCTGACACTAAACAGCAATAGTGAATGCGTTACTCCTGCATATGAGCACACCACGCCAAGCTACATGTCCCACAGTCAAACGCCATTGAAGAACACGTACGTCTACAGCAATACGCGGCCAACATTGCTGCATTCACAGTTTAACAATCTAGGCTTCATCACCTACCACTCCGATCACATCTAAGCCACTGCAGCCGTAAATCCACCACTACTGCAAACACCCGATTGATCCAACGCTGCGCCGAACAACAGTACGTACATGCCAAAACTGGACATCATCAGGCTCAGTTTCTATCTAAGTTTTTTTCTTTATTATTATTATTATTTTTTATTTATTATTATCATACTATATTATTGCTTTGGGATTTTCGTAGTTTAACATGCTGTGCTGTATATATGTATATATGTATATTTCTTAGTTTGAGACATTTCTTTTAGCATTAGCTTTAATATGGATTAGGTATATTATGACAATATAGAGATATATAGACCTTAGAAGATTGTTTTTTTTTTATTATTTTTATTATATGCCTTATTACATTATCTATTAGTGATATAATATAGGAATATGTTAGTTTAGGAGTTTTAGTTTTAGTATAAGTGTATTATATAGGAATTAATAAGATAGTTTTATAGGGTTTCCTCATATAGAAAACTATTTTATCCCTTTTTTGCTTAGGTATATTTTTAGCATTATGATTTTAGGATTTTCTCATTTAGAAATTTATTTTGGAAATAAAAATAATAAAAATCCCGTTTTAAAAAAATAGGACTTTTAGAGAGTTTTTATAAAATAGAATAATAGACTTAGTGAATTAGGACCCTTTTAGCATTTTCTTTGAAAAACTAAATTGATAATAACGTAAACTCGGTCGGTTTTCAAAATTAAAATCAATCAACACATTGAAAATTTTTTGAAAGAACTACAATTGTCTGATCTTAGTTAGCGGGTACGTAGGCACCTTCGAGGCGACAATAAAATATGTAGAAACTTAGGTCCCTCTTTTTTCTCTCTTTTGATTTATTTATTTATTTTTTAAATATTATAACTGAAAGAATAATCCTAATTTCGGTAAATAGATAGTAGTACCCGTTAGTGTTTAATAGGTTCACCCCCAAACTCGAAACACTTTGGTTTTTCATTCAAATTGAAATTAAAGACCGGTAGCCAAATCATAATCAATTCACCCAATTGGTTACGGTTTCTTTTTCTTTTCCCGACTACAGTCAGGTGGCAACTCCAAAAATTATTTTCAATAAAAAATCGGAATTTCTCAATTTCTTTAGTCGAGGATTAATATTAAATGGGTTAAGGTTTAGTATTAATCAAAAAATGAGAAATCAATTTTTAAATAAGAAATTGAAAAAATAGGCTCGACACTCCTTATCTTCAAGTTAATCTTAATGAACACTCTTGCACCACTTAGTTTGCCTAGCATATCGTCTAGTCTTAGGATAGGGTATTAGTGCTTGATGGTAATCTTGTTAACAACTCCGATATCCACATACATATGTCAAGTGCCATCTTCTTTAACACAAGCAATGTAAGCACAGTATAAGGGCTGAGGTTCTCCCTCACATATCTCTTCTCTAATAGCTCATTGACTTGCCTTTGGAGCTCTACAACTTACTTAAGATTCATTATATAAGTGGGTTTGTTCGGTAAGGCAACGTCGAGTACCAAGCAATTGTTGTGGGAACAAGTCAACATTTTCATCTTGTAGCTCCTTAACCTCTAGGGGTAACTCTACTTGCTCCTTCAATTATAATAGTTGCTTGACCAATAGGAAGGTTGGCACATCGGCTTTAAGAATCTCTCGCAGCAATGTTTGACTTAAGACCAAAGCTTTCTTAGTTCTACGAGTTAACTTAGTTTGTAGCCTACTTACTTAGCTTGGTATCATGAGGTTCAGGGTAATTTTCTTGCTATCCTTCTCAAACACAAAGGTGTTCCTATAACAGTTATACATAACCCTTCGGTCAAAAAGCCTAAGTCTTCCTAATAGTACATAAGATGTACACATGGGCAATACATTACAAAGAATTTATTTAGTATAGACACCTCATTTTTATCCCCTTTAATTTTAGAGTTTTTTTTTTTAGAATAAGAAAAAAAAAGGTTCTAATTTAGAAAAGTACAAAAAATAGAAAATTTAGAAACTTAAAATATACAAAAAAAATTAAAAAAAAAAAGAATAAAAGGGTAGATAATTTAAAATAGGATGGGAAAAATTTGAAATAGCGTTAGTGTTTTCCTAAATAATATTTGGAATGGGTCTTAAATAAAAGGAATGGTGGGCTTAGGTTTAGAATTAAATTTAGCCCAGACCGACCTAGTCCATATATGCAATTTGATTACATATATGTAAAGCTATAGGCTAACAGTTTGATGTTACTACACTTTATCTTGAATGTTGGAATGAGCTAGAGGTCTTAAGTTCAAATCTCTTAACAGGCATTTTGTACCTTTTCTTTTCTTTTCTTTATCCTATAATAAAGTACATGTGGCAAGTATCTACTGGGCCATCTTTTGACACTTGACAAGTGGCATGCATTTATTTGATCGCAAAGCTAATGTGGCACCTACGTAGCGCTACATCAACAAGCTCATTCTTTCCCTTTCTCTTCCTTTTCTCACGTTTTCTCGTGCATTCCTAACCTGGTGCCCTTTGTTCTTGGCCATTTTTTTTATCATGTTCTTGATATTATTTTACTAAATCAATGATGAAATTGTGATGAACACATGACTTAGTTCGAATACGATATAATAATTTGTCTAAATCCATCCATTATTGCAATCAAAATTGAATCAAAAGTAGCAAGAAGCATAGATGCATAACTTAAATGCCTAAGTTGACCAAGCTTGATTCAAGCTTCAAATTGAATTTTAGAGCTTCTAATGCTTGTTTCTAGCAAAAATGAACTATAAGGACATTTGATCCAAATGCAAAGCGTCAATATCATTTAGGGTAGGTGGGTCATTTGACCAACTCATGCCAGAGACTAAAAAATAAGATTTAGGACCTGATTGGTGAAGGTTTAGTCCAACTAAACTTCATAAAAGCTCCAGTCCCAAATGTCAATAATAACCCTATGCCTAACCATGGCCTTATCATCAATATGATTTTCGATGATCTAGATCTTGCCATCAACATGATCGATGTCAATCGAAAACCCAAAGTCTACGAGTTTTACCAATTAGAGGAGAAACAAGCTCTAAGGACCAAGAGGCACACTATCCATGTACCCATAACACATGAGAGTTATAAAGCTGGCCGATTCAACTACTAAGCAGTTAATTAAGGGAAATCAAGTTCTCTTGTAAGAGGGATTACTTACTTTAGTAAGGTCTACGACCCAAAAGAAGACCTTAAAAAGAAAAATGTATTTGAGGAGTCACGTGACAAACTAGCTAAATATGAGGAAGGATTATCTACCTTCACCAAAATAATCAAATCAAGTTAATACAAGATAATGGATCAGCTTATTAAGACTCTAGCACAGATATTTCTTATGGGTTTGTTGATGGCATCTAAACCACATTGGGAAGCTTTGTTTTAAACTTTAAGTGATGTTAGAGTCCTTTGTGAAATATTAGCTGAAAGAATGGGACTAGTTACCAGCTTTATCCTCACCATAGATTAGATCTCTTTTTCTAATGAAGAATTAGGAGAGGAAGGTAATTAGCACACTAAAGCCACTTTTCATACTAGTGAGAAGCAATAATATAATCATAACCAAAGTCCTTATCGAGAACAGGTCATCATTGAATGTTTGCCCTCTTGCCACCCTAGACCTATTAGGTGTTGACACAACTATGATCAAGCTAAGTTCTACAGTAGTTAAGGTTTTCGACAGACTTAAAAGAGAAATCCTAGGGGAGATTGACTTGCTAGTTGACATCGGCCTTCAAACTTTCAATGTTTGATTCTAGGTTCTAGACATCCTAAGGTCTTTCAACTTCCTCTTGGGAAGACCTTGGATTCATGCAACAAGGGCTATACCTTCAAGTTTACATCAGAAGGTTAAGTTCATCTCAAATGGCCAAGTTATAACAATTTTAGGTGATCATGAATATGAAATATATAAAGAAACAACCATACTTTATATTAGCATTGAGAAGCAAGAGAACTTCGAACTCCAAATGCTTGATGAAGTATGTATGATTGCTAGTCCCAAAGAAAGGAAAGATGAGAGGGTGAAATTCAAGGAAGGACAAATTAGTACTTATGGTTGTGGCTACATTTTGACTCTGGCAGAAGAGTTGCAAAATAAGCAAGTGACGGGCAAAAGAGATGATAGGTTATATCATGCCTTAATGACATTTCTTGCGCTGATTGAGACATTTATCCAGGTTGATGTTAAGACTTCATAATCTACCAAAGAAGACCCCCCTAGCAGAGTTGAATTAGTAAGCCCTACTTACAAGCTTCATCGCTACTTGAATAATTGGTTCTTCATCCTTATGAATGGTAATAGGTCATCTTTAGGGTAAAGGATAAATCGCGGTCTAATATTTTCTTGAGTTTTGTAATAATTAACTTTGTTCTAAATAATGTACCTATGAGAACTTTTGGCTCTACTAAAAGATTAATTTCTTTACTTACACTCTTTCCTTTATACACTTTTTACCCAATATCTAATGCTTTGAATGAATGCAAAGGATACCTTGCATAGGTAGATGATGAAAATATTGATATCACTTCCGGCCCTATTAGGTTAATCATCAGGTGATGTCAATGACTACGATGAAATACAAGAGGGTTGGTAAAAACATGAGATGAGTATAATTTCTATTGATGAGCTAACTAAGACAATTAATATTGGGGTTGATGATAACCCAAAGAATTTGAAGATTGGAGAGAATTTGAAAGAAAAATAGAAGGTGGAAATAACTATGCTGTTATCTAAGTATCAAGATCTATTCGTGTGGTCTTATAAGGATATGCTTGGGTTAAATCCATCAATTGTAGTCTACCGCTTTCCCACACAAGGAGATATCAAACCTAAGAAGTAGAAATTAAGAAGATTCCGACTAGATCTCTTGTTGAAGATTAAAGAAGAAGTCAAGAAGTTACTTGAGGTCAGTTTCATCAAAGTGTTTAATTATCTAAAGCGGGTAGCCAATATTGTGTTGGTGATGAAAAAGAATAGGAAAGTTAGAGTGTGCACAAACTTTCGAGACCTTAATCTAGCAATCCCTAAAGATAACTTTCCTTTGCCTCATATCGACGTCTTTGTAGATAATACAACTGGAAACGATCTCTTCTCATTCACAGATGGATTCTCTAGATATAACCATATCTGAATGTCTGAAGAAGATAAGACCAAGAAGACTTTCATTATAACTTGGGGCACATTTTGCTACAAAGTAATGCCTTTCAGACTAAAAAATCTTAGAGCAACTTACTAGAGAGAAATGGTTGCAATCTTTGATGACATGATGCATAAAGAAGTAGAAGTATATGTAAATGATATGATTGCAAAATCCATAAAAGGGGAAACTCACATGGATAACTAAGTTGTTTGATAAGTAGAGAAAGTTTCAATTGAAGTTGAACCTAGAGAAGTGTGCCTTCAAGGTAACATCAGGGAAATTGTTAGGTTTCATAATTAGCTAAAGGCCATTAAAATAGATTCTGATAAAGTCAAAGTAATATTCAACGTACCCTCTCTACGTATACTTAAAGAGGTTAGAGGCTTATTTAGCCGTTTAAATTACATAACTTGGTTTATATCTCAGCTTTTGGATAATTGTCGTCCCTTATTTAACTTGCTGAAGAAGAACGCTAAGATAAACTGGGATGAAGAATGCGATGAAGCCTTCACAACAATTAAGGAATAACTCATGAACCCTCCAATTTTAGTAGCTCCTAAACTTGGGAAGCCATTGTTTCTATACCTTATTATAGTACTAAAGTCCATAGGGTGTATGCTTGGTCATAAGGACGAGGAAAGAAAAGAATGGGTCATATACTACTTAAGTAAGAATTTTATAGAAGGGGAATAGAAATATTTTGAAATTGAAAGAACTCATTGTGCTTTGGTTTGGGTCATGTGTCGGCTCAAACAATATACGCTTTACTATCAGATTGAATTACTGACTCAACTTGATCCCCTAAAGTATTTCACAAAAAAGTTGACCTCGATTGGCATGATCTTGAAGTGGCAAATGTTATGGTTAGAGTTCGACATCACATATGTCAATTAGCATTCGGTTAAGGGGCGAGCCTTAATAGATTATCTACTAGAGAATCCCCTTGAAAATACTCCTTAAGAAGTATAAGTCAGATTTCCTATGACATCTAAGTAGCTAAAAATGATTCTGAAAAAAGTCGAAGAGCTCCTGAAATGAAAGATGCTCTTTGATGGAGCTACCAATGTGTTTAGGTGTAGAATTAGGGCAATACTAATATCTCCTGAAGGTATGCAGTTCCTAGTAGCCGTAAGGCTCATTTTCCCATACATCAACAATATTGCTGAATATGAGGCATGCATTAGAAGTATATGGGGATTCTTCACTTATTATTGGCCAAACTCAAGGAGAATATAAAATGAAGGATCCTAAATTTTTACCTTATCACCAACACTTGACCTAATAGTAGAGAGATTTGAAGAAATCATGTTTGCTCATGTACCGAGGACTTAGAATTAATTTATTGATGCATTAGCCACTTTGGTATCTATGATCTAAATATCTAGTGGAGTCAAAATTCAGTCACTTATAATTGAAATTGAAGAAAAACTTGCTTTTTGTCTAGCAGTCAAAAGTATAAATGCTGAAAAGCCTTGATGCCATGACATCAAAATTTTCCTATGATAAGGCACGTATCTTGATGAAGATGAGAAAAAGGATAGAAAGATGATCGGAAGGTGAGCCGCCTAGTTCATAATAAGTGGATCCACCTTATATTGATGATCATTTGATAGTATTCTTCTAAGGTGAGTTGGTGATAGAAAAGATGGGGTTTTGATGAAGGAAGTACATAAGGGAATATGTGGCCCCCATATGAATGACTACATGCTTACTAAGAAGATTATGAGGTTGAGATATTAGTAGTCAACTATGGAAGGTGATTGCATCAAGTACGTTAGGCACTGCCACTTATGCCAAGTTTATGCGAATAAGATAAATGTTCTACCTCTAGAATTATACACATTATTAATGCCGTGGCCATTTTTAATGTGGGGTATAGACATCATTGGCCCGATTACTCCAAAGGCATCTAACAGTCATCGCTTTATACTATTTGCTATTGATTATTTTAATAAGTAGGTTAAAGCCTCATCTTATTTGAGTGTTACTAAAGGAGTAGTGGTTAAGTTGATCAAGAGAGATATATTGGCTCGATACGGTAATCTAAAAATGATCATCACCAACAATGGCACAAATCTCAACAATAAGATTATATCAGAGTTATGTCGACAATTCAAGATCAACTATAAGAACTCTACCCCTTATTGACCCAAGATAAATGGGGTCGTCAAAGCAATCAACAAAAATCTCAAAAGAATAATTGAAATGATGGCTATTACATATAAGGATTGGCATGAGATGTTGCCATTTGCACTCATGGCCTACTGAACTTCTATCAAAACATCGATAAGGGCAACACCTTACTTCTTAGTATATGACAATGAAGTAGTATTACCAATAGAAGTTGAGATCTTGTCTCTTAGAGTCCTATCAGAAAATTAGTTAGACAAGGCTGATTGGGTAAAGAAGTGCATCTGGTAATTGAACTTGATTGATCAAAAAAGATTGATAACCCTATGTCACAATCAATGCTATTAACAAAGAATAACCTAAGCTTTTAATAAGAAGGTATGGTCCCATAATTTCAAAGAGGGTGATATAGTGTTGAGAAAAGTCCTCCCCAATGTACAAGACCTTAGAGAAAAATTTGCTCCCAATTATGGAAGTCCTTATATCATGAAGCGAGTGTTACCTAGAGGAGCTTTAATTTTATTAGAAATAGATGGTCTAAAGTTAAGAGGCCCTATAAATGCTAATGTAGCAAAGTTGTGCAATCCGTAAAAATCAATGGAAATTCTTACTTAGAACATAAAAATGCTAGTAATCTTAAATATTACTGTAGTTTAATTTTCAATCTTTATAAGCAAAGTTGGTATCCTTGGCAGTTGCCAACACTGGAACCACCTTTATCCCTTTTCCCACTCCATCAAAAGGTCCCATTCTCTTACACCACTCAAATAAGACCCATATATTGTAAACACAAGAAAAGATGAAAGTGAGTTATAGAACATCAATAACTAACAAAACTCTTTTAAATACTTTATTATGGATTGATCCTCTTTGATGGGAAGATTTGTTATGCAAATAAGTAAACACCTTATAGTAGATATTGATTAGTCAAGGATAAAGGCTTAGATTTTGGCTCAAAGGATCTAGAGGACAATTCATTAATGAGTGGAAACATTAGTTTGTCTATTTGAGATGGCATTCTATGTTAGGTTAATTTTCGTAATGAAGGCATTAGCCCAACCTTATGTACTCTATGCCAAGACTAGTTAGGTTGACAATAGAAAATTGATGTCTTCAAGAGTTTTGAATCCATTTCGAAGAATGAGTTAGCTGGTTTTGATTCGAGTTTTTAAGAAAAGGTTTGATGGTTTGGGTGCTATTAACAACGCCAACTAAGTGCTTCCATACATTTTAGCATATTGGTTTCAAGCATTGCACTTGCATTAAAATATGATAATAACCAGCATATGAGATACCTTACTTTTCTTTTCAATAACCTTTTGGGGCTTCGAGCTAGCTTATAAATCTTTGTCTTAACTCCTTTTCCTTTAAGGTTCTTAGCCAACCCATAAGAGAACTTCCCCTTTGTTAATCTTTCTTAAGATTTTAACTAGCTCATAAAAGCTCTTCCCTTTCAATCCATTTTCTAGGGTTTTAGCTAACTTATAGAGCGCTATCTCGACTCACATCTCCTTTAAGGTTCTAGCCAGCTGTTAGAGTGCTATCCTATTTTCAAGTCATTTTTAGGGTTTTAGTTGGCTCATAAAGCACTATCTTGACTCAATCTCTCATTAGGGTTTTAGTGAGCTCATAAGATATGTCCCTCCATCAATTTCTCTTAGGGTTTTAGCGAGCTCGTAGAGTGCTTCCCATCACCAATCTCTCTTCAGTGTTTTAGTAAGCTCATAGGGCACTTCCCTCCATCACTTCCCACTTAGGGTTGCTAGTCCCCTAAAGATGCTCCCACCTAGGTTAGTTACCTTAGAAGAGTACTTCTAGGTTTTCTAAATCGATTCTCATTTACGGTTACTAGTTTTGTAGAGATGCTCCAGCCTATGTTAGTTAGATAAAAAAAAAAAAGTATGATCGGGTTTTCAAAATCAATTCCAATTTAAGGTTGCTAGTCCCTTACAGATGCTCCTGCTTAGGTTAGTGAGCTCAAAGGAGTATGATCAGGTTTTCTAAATCAATTTCAATTTAAGATTGCTAGTCTCTTAGAGATATCCTCACTTAGGTTAGTCAGATCAAAGAAGCATGACTAGGTTTTCTAAATTTATTCTAATTTAAGTTTGCTAATCTACTAGAAACACTCCAGCCTAAGTTAGTCAGCTCAAAAGAGCATGATCGGGTTTTCTAAATTGATTCCAATTTAGAGTTGCTAATCCCTTAAAGAGGTTCCCACCTAGGTTATTGAGTACAGAGGAACATGACTGAGTTTTCTAAATTGATTCCAATTTAGGGTTACTGATCCCTTAGAGATGCTTTCGCCTAGGTTAGTAGGCTTAAAAGAGCACGACTAAGTTTTCTAAATCGATTCCAATTTAAGGTTGCTAATCCCTTAGAGACGCTCCTGCCTAGGTGAGTCAGCTTAGAGGAGCACTTTTAGGTTTTCTAAATCAATTCTAATTTAGAGTTGTTAGTCCCTTAGAGACATTCCTACCTAGGTTAGTTAACTTAGAAGAGCATGACTAGATTTTCTAAATCAATTCCAGTTTAGGGTTGCTAAACCCTTAGGGATACTTCTGCCTAGGTTAGTCAACTTAGAAGAGTACAACTAAGTTTTCTAAATTGATTCTAATTTAGGGTCACAATCTTCTAGATATGCTCTTTCTTAGGTTGATCAGCTCGAAAGAGCATATTTCAATTTAGGGTTGCTAGTCCCTTAAAGATGCTTCCACCTAAGTTAGTCAGCTTAGAGGAGCATGACCAAGTTTTCTAAATCGATTCCAATTTATGGTTGTTATTCCCCTACAGATAGTCCCACCTAGGTTAGTTAGCTTAGAAGGGCATAACTAGGTTTTAAACTGATTTTTCTAGCTAGCTCATAGGGCGTTAGACCTTTCCATACTCACTTCTTATTTGAGCTAACTCTAGTTCCTTCTCTCTCTTTCATTTTTCACCATTCACCAAATCCTTAATGGATTATACTTAGGATAGCTAGCTATTTATAACACTACTTAGGGTAAATTTATACTTAAGGAAAAAATGGTGTCTATTTTTGTTTTTGTAGTAAAGTTTTATTCAAACTTTATCATAAAGAGAGACAAATATATACGTTGCCTTTTTTCCCTCTTTAATTTTAGAGTTTTTTTCCTTTTTAAAGTAGAAAAAAGGGTCCTAATTTAGAAAAGTACAAAAAAAAAATAGAAAATTTACAAAAAAAAAAAGAAATAAAGAAATAAAAAAGGGTAGATAATTTAAAATAGGATAGGAAAAATTTGAAATAGCTTTATTATTTTTTTAAATTCTATTTGGGTTAGGTCCAAAATAAAAGGAATAATGGGCCTAGGCTTAGAATTAAATCTAGCTCAGGCTAACTTAATTCAGATATGTAATTTGAATGCATATATGGTCAAGGCACATGCTAATGGCTTGATGGTACTATATTTTGTCTTGAATACTAGAATGAGCTAAAGGTCTTGGGTTTGAATCTTTTAGCAAGCACTTTGTACCTTTTCTTGTTTTTTTTTTTTCCATAACAAAGTATACATGGTGAGTATGTATTGGGCCATGTATCGATGCTTGACAAGTGGCACATGTTTATTCAACCATGTGACTAATGTGGCACCTACATAACATTACATCAATGAGCTCATTCTTTCCCTTTCTCTTCCTTTTCCTATGCTTTCTCGTGCATTCCCAACCAAGTGCCCTATTCTTGGCCTTTTTTTTTATCATGTTCTTGATTTTATTTTACCAAATCGATGATGAAATTGTGATGGACACATGGCCTACTTCGAATACAATACAATAACTTGTCTAGATTAATCCATTATTGCAGTCAAAAGTGGTAAGAAGCATAGATGCACAACTTAAATGCCCAAGTTGACCAAGCTTGATTTAAGTTTCAAATTGAATTTCAAAGCTTCTAACACTTGTTTTTGGAAAAAAAAAAAAAGGATAATAAGGACATGCATTTGAGTAGCTATTAACGTGAAATTGCATGAAATTAATCTGAATCTTACCAACACCATTTATGTGCATTTTTTATTTTAATACAAAAGTCACAAAAATCTCTTGCCCCACTAGTTTTGGTGCTGGAATTGCTTCAAATCGCCACTTAACAATCGTTGTCATCTTCTCTATAGTGTGACCCGATTCCTTATCCAAAACCCAAATTTGACCTGAGCTTCAAGATCTACCCGCATACTTGACTTACAAGCTGAATCCTTAGTCTGGCCCTTCTCTTATGTTTTTGTTTCATAAATTTTTTAAAATTTTATTTAATTTATTTTTCTATAAATTCATTGTAATTGTAAAAAATAAAAAAGGTCAGAAAAAAGAAAAAAAAAAGATGGGAAAGCTTAGCTTACTTT
This sequence comes from Lumnitzera racemosa, assembly GCA_024138005.1. Classification (NCBI taxonomy): domain Eukaryota; kingdom Viridiplantae; phylum Streptophyta; class Magnoliopsida; order Myrtales; family Combretaceae; genus Lumnitzera; species Lumnitzera racemosa. The sequence goes on along the minus strand of JAMXBC010000009.1, from coordinate 56,841,402 downwards.
TTTTTACTTTATTTCAATCAAAACATAAATTAAAAGAAAAATATAGTAATAAATAAATAAAAATAATAAAAATAAATAAGTGAATAATAAAAAGAGTGAAAAAACATTTTATCACTTAGAAAATTGTCTCTTTTAATAAACATAAAATAAGATTAGCACATTTCAAAAATATGACATTTGAGAACTTTCAAAAATAAAAACAAACCAATTTAGAGCCCTTTAGAATTTTTCTTAAATAAACTCAAATTGAATTATAATGTAAGCTCAACTATTTTTCGAGATTAAAACAAACCAACCAATTAATATTTTTGAAAATAAACTATGAAAATATGATCTCAAATGGTAAGTACAAAGGTACTCATTGGAGACTACAGGACGATTTAAAATATGAAAAAAATTGTTTTTCCTCGTTTAGATAATTTTTTCAATAAATGTAATTATTATTATTATTTTTTTTGTGAAATAGATAATTTCCTGGAAGGGTATTTTAATTTGGAAAATTAAAAGTAGCACTCATTAAAGGTTTAAAAAAGTTAGTGCCCGAACTCAAAAATCTAGTTTTGAAAACTATTTTTTTTTTAAAAAAAAAATGGTTTTATTAAAAGATCAGTAGCTAAGTTATAATCAATCTATCCAATTGGTTATAATTTAACTCTTTTTCTTGACTCCAATCGGGTGCCGACTCTACTGTTTTCAAAATCAAAAATCAAGTTTTTTTTAGTTATTAGTTGATGGTTATTATTAAATGGGTTAAGGTTTAATACTAATTGGGTTAAGGAAAATAATAAAAATTGGGAAAATTTCAAACTTGATAATCAAAATAATTTCCATTTGAAATTGGTTGCAACATTTATTGTATGACATATAGTGCTTTACTTCCGTTCAGCCAATGCAACTTATATGGTTTTGGATGTGAAATAGTTGACAACTTGAGTTTTGTTAATCAAGTCGACAGATGCAACATTTGTGTAGCTCCTATTATCTACTATGAGGGCATAAACTTGTTCATTCACTCTCTAAGTGATATGGAACAAATTCTTTCTCTACTCCTCCTCGGTAGAGGGTTTTAAACTCATTACATGCTGGACAACCAAAGTTATCTTGTCTAGATCTTCACCAAACACGTCCTCTTCAATGAGCTTGCTTACTTGGGTTGTATTCTCCTTGGGAGCAACCTCCTCCTCAAGCTCCTTATCAGCGCCATCTACGTTGAATTTCAAGACATCTCCCTTTATAATCATAGTCCTTCTATTCAGACATTAAGTGGTCATATGCCTAAACCTTTAGCATTTAAAGCACTTGATCTAGTTCATCTTCCTCTTAAATCTTTACCCCTTCTCATATATTCTTGGTGGCACTTCACCATTAGTTGATTAGCTCTTCTATTCAACTTTAACATTAACCCTTTTGCTCACTTAGCACTTTGCTACGCTCAATAATTCCCTTAAGCAAGTCAACCCGATTGAACTAATCAACTTTGTGGAGGTTAGCTTGGCCTATTCCTCCTTTGTCTTTCTACTCATTGGGCTATTCTTATAGCCTCATCTAATGTAGTGAATTGTTGAAGTTCCACAATATCTCGGATGTCACTTCTTAATTTAGTAAGGAATTTGGATATTGTTTGAGCCTTTGGTTTATCCACTTCACATCAGATCATAAGTATTTAGAACTCTTGAACATAATCATCAATGATTCGGTTTCGTTATCTAGCTCCTAAAGATAAGCAAAGGTGTCCTATAGGTAAATGTCTGGTATGAACCTATTTCTAAGAATCCTTTTCATCTCTAGCTAGGTGTTGACCTCTCTGTATCCTTCTTGCCTCTACATGGTTTGGAAGTTCTTCTTCCATAATGTAGCATACCTAGAGAATTCTACAACAACAACTTTCACTTTCTTAAGATCCTCATACTAATAATAGTCAAAGATACGTTCAAACTTTTCCTCTTAATCTAGATAGTCGTGTGTACCCTTAAAACTATTGTAGCTCAAGATTTGAAGCTTTAAATGGTTAGCAACTTAGAGTGTGTTATAGCTTGTTCCTCTTCTTCATTGTACTCTTCATCTTCTTCCCCATCCAAATTAACCAAGTCAATCCTCCTTCGTACTTATCATCCTACTCATTTACATCAAACTTGCTGAGTTGTGTTTTATCCACTCGCAGGTCAAGCAGTTTGGAGAGTATTCAACACGATCCCAACAAATTGATAAGCTAATGCATGATCAGCTTTGGTCAAATGAACTATGAGGTTGGATACCTCATCAATTCGTTCATCTATACTTCTAGGGTTCTTTTGAGGTTATGGTCCATGGTAAACAACACCACTATTGTCATCTCCAATGTCAGCGTTGACACTAGGATAAGTCATTCTCTTTAACAAAACTCAGTAACAATCTCTATTTCGAAGAAACAACAGATATAGGCCAACAACACATACACATACATACTTCTTCCATATGAATATTCAACTAATTTGTGAACACAACAACAACTCCAACAAACAATAAACCAAATTAAAAGTTACTATATTTTTGTTTGTTCGAAACAGGGCAAAACAAAGTATGTAGTCACAACAAACTTCTATGCCTTCTACTTATTTAGGCATTTACAATTAATCCTCTATTCACCTTCAAATGCTACTACAACAAACACTACTTTATAAAAGCTCAAATACAACTTATTTAAACAAACCTTCACTCTAATACCAAGATGATATGAACCAAAGCCAAGGACTGATAAGGGTTGGTTTGAGCTTGTGGAAAGCTTGAATAGAAGGGTGGAAAATATATACAAACGACATTGAAAAGTAAAACGAGCAAACCTATGATTAGCTCTACGTAATATGATGTACCAATGGAACTATCAATGACTCACAGCTTAACTCGATGTGACACATGAGTTGATCCAATGGGAGTACTCGCTACTTAGCCTTGCTTAAGAGTTAGGATAAGAGTGAGGTAAGCAATGGAGAACAATGATCACAAAAGGAGAAGTATATATTCAATATCAAAAAGAGAAAGATGATGGTGTGGCTACATGTATAGTAAGGTATTTATACTCGAAAAGTCAGGGCATCTTGCTTAAAATAAAAAAGACTAAAAAGATAATGTCTAAAACAAGTACTGTACAAGGAATGATAAGGGGCATAATTGAAAAAAAAGAGAGAGAGAGAGAGAGAGAGAGAGAATCATGTTTAGAAGATTCTATCACAAAAGCCTATAGATACATGGTAGGTAGCTAATGGTTGTGCATCTAGCAAAAAGGTAGACTGCTATTTGGTTCGCCTAAGTGCTATTGAATGATGATGCCCATCCGAGGTGATAGCTTATTAGTGCTAAGCTAACCAGGTGACTTTTTCAAGGTGAATTAAGCTCAAACGTATTGGGTAAAGCTTAGATTTAAGTCAACTGAGTAGCTAGTTGAATGGGTCAAGCTGTTGTCTAGATGTATCTCGAGTTGGCAACTACAGACTATCAATAAGTACAAGAGGGTTCGGCTTAGCTAAGGCATTAGGTTGGCAGATTGTAGCAGTTTAAATTCCTCAAGTGTGATGTGTGAAGAAAGAATTCCTCTGGCCATGCTTTCTAGTCCTTAGGCTTGGGTTCTGATTGAGGGTTTGGTAGTCTGATTCTTATCAATTAGGATATAAACAGCTCGTTCAGCCTTGTAGAATACCTTACCCAGGATGGATTCCAAACCTAACACGAAGGATGGGGGTGGGGGGAGGGGGTGTAGGTGTTGATAGGATGTATTGGACATGGGTCCCTTAAGCCTACAGTTGTTTGGACCTTAGGCTAACCTAATTAGGCCCATTGTCTACTCAATCTACTAGTACCTGACCTGATTAGCTTACTGATTGACCTTCTAGAAGAGTCTCCAGATAAGTCAACATCTTCAAATGACCGACTTGATAACAGGATGGTTATAACGATTACTAGACATGCGGATAAGGCTATGTCCTTACAATTCTGGAGTGCATTAGATTTCATATTCCTACTACCTAGATTATGTGGACATGCCAATATGCTAAACATGCTCTGAGATTTACAGCACCTCTCTGCTATAAATAGTTTTAGGTTTGTTAATGGTAAGCCACCTTCACTTCTTTTCCATTAGGCCTACTTTAAATATCCTAAGCTTACTTACCCTTTTACATACCAATACTAATTTAAGCATCAGATAAGCCACATCGAGTAAACCCCATTCACCCTTCATTGTTTTCTCTTTTGTATGCCTACTAAAGACTTGCGTAAAGCCTAATTACTTCATACTCTATCAACAAAACCCTACTAATGACAAAAGAGATTCTAGGATAATATTACTTTTCAACAACTTTAAAGTTAATTAATTTACCGTGTCTGCCTAAATCATATGCTATCTTGCATAAGAAAGAAGGCAAAAAAAAGTTTGTACATAAAGAAATTTTTTACAAATGACAATATCTTATTAGAAAAATGTAGACGATTACCATTTAGAAAGGGGAAGCATAGTCCCCATAAATGACAGTGAAATAGATTGGCATGAAATGAAGATAAAAAAAAAAAAAAAAAGAAGAGGAAAAACCTATGTTAAAGTTTTACATAAAAATAAAAAGCTATATTTTCTTTTTGCTTGATCTTATATGATTACACAAGAAGACTCAAATGCTATTCAAAAGCAAAACACGTCTCACAATTCACTATATAAAACTATAAGATTTTGAAAATAACATCCTAGAACTACAAAGATCAATTAAATCTAGTAATTCCTACATAAGGATCTACTCCTTAAACTAACTAAACCAAAGAAAAAACTAACAATACGTTACAAATTTACCAATCAAACCAACACCACTAATTGATTATAGAACACATAAATGTAGGAGACCGTCTCTTGTGTATTGAAATATAATGCCTAAGAAAACTTAACATAAAATGTTTTCAAAGAGAAGGCCATTATAGTCATTCAAGCTCATAAATCCTTTTATTCTTAATCTATCTTATAATTGTCTTATCTTTTCCTCTCGAACCCTAAGCTTTTATGTAGCCACTAATCCCCCTCCTTCTCCTCTTCTCTAAACTCCATAAAAAAATCCTAACTGTATAAGGCACTTAAACCACCATTCTCTCAAGAAAATTTGTGCAAAATTAACTTCAAGGTATGAAAGTGTCGAAACTTCATTTCTTGGTTACTTCCTTAGAAAACACCCATTTTAATTGATCTTCTTAACTAATCTCTTGAAATTCAAAATTGTATGTTTGAGTTTTTATTTAATCTTTTAGGTTTAGCTTGCTTTTGGATTCCTAGCTCTTGTTCTTACATTATAAGTAAGTCCTTTTTATCTTTACTCTTATTTTTTAAATTAAAGTTTGTTTCTTGAAGTTTTTCGATAGATTTGGGGTTTAAGTTGGTGTTTGATTTGAAATTATAGTTTGGATGGTGTAAAAAATTATGCCATGTTGATGGGTTGATGAGTAGTTGAAGTGGAATTAAAGGAAAAATTGCATTTGAGTTGGTTTGGAAAGTGAATTTAGAGGTTTGTTGATGTTCTTGTTCGAACTATAGGGCTGGTTCTAGTGGAACTATGAGATTAGTTGTAACCCTTTCTTTAATCACAGAAGAGTGGTAAGTACTAGCTAGCTAGTTCCACTAAACCATGCGGTTGGTTCACATAAGAAGGCTGAACCAAGTTTTCTTTCATTCCTATTTCTTAAATCAATTTTTTTGTACTCTAACCAACTTCTCAAAACATATTTTATAGTCTAAAACCATTTTTGAGCATCTTTAGTATTATAATTTATTTACAAATATGTTTTATAAAGAATCAAACTTTATTTTAAAACTTCCTTTCTTAAACCTCTAAATCTTCATCCCAAGTGTTTCCTAAGCTAAGTTCTAATTTTTACCCTCTTGTTTAGCTATAAATACTCTTAGAATCCTAGAACATAATAGGAGTTTAGGGAGCCTTTAGGAAGTGTTATCCAAAGCCGGGTTGGGTTACTTAAGGTGTTTGATTGGATTAATTATAATGAAATATTAAGATAAGTTTATTGTTAAAACTGCCAGGTTATTATATTTAGGTTTCATGATTGATTAGGGCTTTGTAATTAGTTTGGATTCGATCTTCCAAGTACGTAGTACATACTTATTGCTTATGCTTGTTAGGATAGTAGGAAAGAAACTAGATTAATCCATATTCAACCTAAAATCTTGTTTGTTGGTTGTGCTTCTCATGGCTCGTCCTTCAATAAAGAGGACAACTACTGATCACTTATGGGAATTCCTTAGTAGACTTACATATGAGACAACACAGCTAAATCTAGTATTTCTCGATTCTTGAGTGTTCGTCATATGACCTTCATTGTAGTATATGATGGTAAATTAAAAGACTTATATTATATTGCATCTACTTATGTATGTAAGAGATCATGGTGTGGAGGAGTTATGAGCATCCTTTTATTGCTAATTGGTTGATAGATAAGATAATAGTCCATTGCTAGTTTATGTTGCATTAAATGCATATGAATGGCTAGTTTGGCATCCGTGTGTACTTGTACACTATGTATTGGGTTTAGGGCTTATTTTCATTTTAATTTTACAGTTGCAAGTACTTTGATAAGTTACTGTTTGTGATGAGTATGGGATTTGATATCATCGTATTGGAAAAGAGAGATGATTAGCTTTGAATTGTGTTGAGAAGCTTGTTGGATTGTGGGATTGGTTGGAGACAAGTGGAATTATTAACAGGTTTTGTTGTTGTAGAGTTATAAATCCTTTTATATATAATTGTGGTTGGACTGACTGGCATGTAAGTTATTTTTGAATTATTGTAATTAGAGCATCATTTTAATATAGGTGATTTGAAGATTATCGTTAATTTTAAAATCTTAACGTCTCATTAGAAAATTATGAACATGTAGCGGAATATGGCGTCCTTAGGTTCTAATACATTACATGAAATGTAATGGGGAAGGAAGGAATCGTAATAAGAGACTAAGAAAGTGCTAACTTTTAACATATTTCTACTCAATATTTCTAGCACACCAAAGGACACTAGAAAGAATTGAATTTTCACATAAGAGGAAGTAACAAAACTCACATTTCTTGGTTACTATTTGGTTTAGTTTGAAAAAGTTATAAACTATTTTTAGCTTTGTGTTAGTGGAAAATGTTAAAAAAAATGTTTTTTTTTGTTACTATTTTATAAGGTAATGCTTATTATTAAAGGAGTATTAGTTTTTTCTTTTTCTTTAAAAAGAAAAATAAATAATATATTTTTTGAAGACTTCTATTTTTGAAAGATTACAATTTCGCCCCCCACACCCCACACCCCACCCGACCCCCTAAAGTGAGACATCGAATGCTTATTTTAAAGAGTACTAATTTTAATAGGTATAATGACAGAAAAATCTTCGGAAATTATTTCTAATAATTGATTAGTTTTTTTTTCTTTTGGCCATATTATAATCGATTAGTTGAAAGGAAAATTTTATTGGAAATCGAGATTTATATAACCCTGCTGTCAAGCTATTGATACGTAGGAAATGTATCAATACTTCTAAAGCCAACGATATGCAAGGCCACGAAATATCATAACATAAAAAGGTAAAAAAAACTCCGGTATATATGCATACTTGTTTGGCCCTTCCACTTCATAAATTGGATTATTTAATCAGTAAACTTAACGCCAGGCTATATAAAGATAAGTTCAAGTAAATTTTCGTCTAAACCTTAAGTTTCAAAATGCAAGCTTTACAGACAGACATTTCTTTGGAAGTTAAAGCTTCGGTCCTACAAAATATAATATGTATATATGTACATAAAAATATATATATATATAATTAATTCCTTTAAAATTAATTTCTTTAAAATTTTTCTAAAATCATCCATTTAAAAATGTTGTTGCTAAGTGGATAATCTCTCTTGCGCAACCTTAAGATTCCAGACATCGATTTAATAAATAAACGACCGAGTGATAATCAGAGGACCAAGGACTTCATACTGAAACAACAATAGAAAACACATATCAACTGTTCCTTATCTACTTTAATACATTTGGCATTGCTCTTGTTATGCATAAAACCTTTGAAATTAGCCAAATCGGTTGGTAGAGGTCTTTCGGAGCATGGTTTTCGTTGTAGGTATCATTTTTTCCAAACGACCTATGGCTTTTGGTGCGGCGTATAAATGTAGTCCAAGTGAACCTCCGAGATCATCCTTCTTTTGAAGCATTCTCCATCTCTTTCAGTATTACAAACCTCAATTCCAGTCAACTCCTTGAAAAAAAAAAATAATAATAGAAAATTAAAAGGATATTATCTAAGACAATTTAATGTATAGGATAGCTCATCCTACTCATAATAAAAATAATGAAGGGAATGCATGCATGGTCTGATCTACGTAGACTATATGATTATGGATAATTAGATTTGTAAGCCCGTATTAAAGCATAGTGGATCCCACAGATTCAAATATGCAAAACACATGATTTACATATATATATATATATATCACATATCACATAATCTATGCAAGAAATTTCCGCATTCTCTTGTATATAGCAAAGGAATTATTGCTGCATGTTATACGTGAAAATGTAAGCAAATAAGACGATCTTCTGCTCTAGTCGAACATAAAATACATAATCTAGGTTAATTTTTATTATAAGGTTTAATGGAATCCAATTTCTTCGTGGTTACAACAACAGTTACCAGATTCTCATCATATATATATATAAAAAAGAAATTTATTTGTTTTAGTTTATGGCAATTACATATAGACAAAGAATGGTTAAGAATTGATGGGTAGGGTCGGGCAATAGAATTGGGACTTCTATTCGTTATTTTATCCAAATTTCCTCTATGGTTTCCTTTTCAAAACCATGTAAAGATTAATCATGTATTAATAAATAAAACACCAAAGTTATATATATGTGTGTACATATATATTGCCATCAAAACACCAAAGCGACTAACTCAAATACATTAAAGTAGGGATGAAAAAAAAAAAAAGGGGTAAAAACAAAAGAAATTGTTGAACACAGCATCTTGTTTGCCTTTATTTTAGTGTCGTTAAATAATAATATTCAAGGAAGAATGGGGAGTTTTGATGTAACATATGAAACTATTGAATGAACTCCTTCCTCCTAAAAATGTTGGTTAATGATAAGTGATTATACATATAACATAATTAGGAAGAACTTTCCCAAGAAATAATTTCCAAATTATAAATACTTTCTATCTAAAACAAAAGCATCATAATCGCCTCGGCGTCATCCTACTGAAACCGTGTGAAGATGCTTATGATAATTTTTAGAAGAAGATGTAAATAGAAATTGCAGGAGGCCTATTAATAAGCTATATAAAGAAAATTTTCATCTCTCAATCTATTTATTTTTTCCATAAACGATCTAATGAATCTTAAAAAACATTAGTTTGGACCGTTGATAAAAAATGTGTCGGAGAACCGGTTAACGGGATCCTTCTAGGTAACATATAATTGGCGTAAACAAAACTCACATTAAAGAGGTCATCACCATTGCTAGCTTCCGCCTCTTCTAGGGAATTTCCATCGACAGATTTGCTGTTGTATTTCCCATCCATTGTTATTCCTGCAAAAATTATTTATTAGAATCATTTTTTTTTCCCCAATACTCGTCAACATGTTAAAAAGAAGAAAAATAAAGGAAAAGAAATTAGGAGGAGAGAAGGAGAAGTTAATTACGTTTGGAATTTGTTAACGTTGCACCTGATTGTGATGAAGTGAGAAAGAGAAAGAAGAAGAAGAAGAAGAGCAGGAGTTGTAGTAGTGCAATTGAAACGAGGGTACTTTTCATGATGCAATGAGAGAGAAGGTTGTGACTTTGCTGAGCTTTGATCATTGATGAAGTTATGGAAGGACACAACAGGTCAGTAGACATATTAATAGACCTTCTTTAAAGTGGTTGTGACCGAAAATTTCAATATTTTTAATAAAGGGTAAAATTATATATGATTTTTTCTGTACATTTTCACTTTAAAAGCCCGTGTTTTTTTTTTTTTTTTTTAAGTAATATAATCCGACTGTAGGTACCATTTTTTTCAGTTGCTAACTTGAATTTTCGTTTTTTCACTTTACTGACCATGTCATTATTTTTTTCAGTTATACTATCTTAAGTATATCACCAAAAGCGTCACTCTAGCAAGGAAGCCAAAGTTTATTTACATTATGACTGATTCTATTATTAAATATTGGTTGAGTAACACATATGTAATTGGAGAAAACGAAAAACATGGGTAGCAAAGTGAGGGAAAAAAAAAAAGAGTCCAAATTGAATGAACGATAACATAAGTAGTAAAATGAATTGAATCGGAAACTCAAGTTACATAAGTTAAAAAAAAAAAAATTAAGAGCTTTTATTATGTAACCTTTTAAACTTTATTAAGTATATATTATAAGTATGAATATAGCAATATACTTTTGAAATATTCTTTAACATGGAGAAAATAAAACAAAAATCCTTTATGACAAATGCAAAAACCAGCAGAACCAGTGCTGCTGAGGCCTGAGGGTCACATGAGGCGACTCAAAAATAGAAGTGGGGAATATTAGACACGACACCTAAAAGTACGGGCCTATGTGAGGACACATAATACAATGCAACCGTTCCATCAGAGAGTCAGCTTCCAACATTATTGACCTTAGTGGTCCAAAGACGGGCAGAACCCTAAAAAGACACTCCAAAATTTAATGCAACTGTAGACGGTTGACTGTCATTAAAGTCAACCTTGGGTGTGGACCATACAATCAGATATCCGTTTACCTAGAGACATTCATTTCACTATTTATCAACATTAATACATTATTTTATTTTATTTTATTTTTTCCCATTTACAAATGAGAAAGAGATCAGGAGTTTTAACCTTTTGACCTCACATGCAAGGGATTGAATACAACTAGGGTCGACGGCCATTGGTGATCTACATTAATATTTGTTGGAAGAAAAGGTAAACACATTAGCATTTAGAGCTTCATCAAATTATTAGCACTAGAAAAAGAAAAAAGAAAACTCTTCTAAATTTCATTATTATGAAAGATTTAATATTTTCATGCAGTACTTGTTTCATAACTATTTGGAATATATGGATACAATTCCAAATAAATCTATATAGATTGGTTTATATATTTATATATTTTACAAATAGTGCGATAACTCTTATCAAAAGGTGTCATCGCATGGATATTAAGTATGATGCACATACTATGAAACTAGACATATAATTCTAATTTTAAAAGTTTAGAGGCGTTTTTTTTAACTAATATGTTAAGAATATATTGACATCAAAGGTGTTATGGCAACATTTTTTATGTTGAGATTCGTAATTGGCTCATTTCGCAAAAACTACTAGATGAAGAAACAATATGGTACATCACAACACCATACTACATTGCACAACATTAGCATTAAGAGTTATGCCTTAATTGGTTTGCTTAGTGTAGAATAATATAAATTAGCTTTTACAATGTCTCTTTTACAAAGGGAAGCACATGATTGCGAGTAAGGGTATTCATGTTTTGAACCAAATGTCAGATCAAATTGCATTTGAAACATTTAGGTTTGGATTCTTCATGATCTAATGTGGTTTAAAATATAGTTGTTAAAATTATAAATTAATTATATGATTTTATGAATTTATAATTTTAACATATCATTTTAATTAAAATGAATGTAGAATTATTCAAGTGCAAACTTTTGGTAAAAATATGAGTATAGAAGTAAGATTCTACAAACTTAAGATTTTGCCAATTTTATATAATTTTATATTATTCTATCAATTATACATGTTTCGAGCTTGGTTAGAATCGTAACTTTGATAACTTTGCTAAAAAAGACCCATATCATAATCTAATGATTTTTTGATGGTCCCTAGTATCGCTATGACTAGAAAATTTGACAAAAATAACGAACAAACGATCATGGAGATAACATGAAATTACACAACAATCAAATGGATAATTTTACTTAACTACTAGTTTAATGTTTCTTTTACTATTGTTGAATACTAAGGAGAAGTCACATGGAAGATGAGTTGGCTTTGAAGTTTATATGGCATCAAAAAAAAAAAAAACAAAAACAAAACAAAAGAGGTAATCGCTATTGTCAAAGGATGGAGATGGTAGTACTATGGTAAAGTTAAGGTGTAAGATTGTGAGCCGTGATCATGATGGACCAACTCTAAGTGTTCGGGTTAAGGAGTACTTAAGAGTAGATGTGTTAAATAAATTAAAAATTTGAGCATTAAGATAGAGAGTGAAAGAAATGGGTTAGGTGTTAAATAAAATTGAAGTAGTTTGGTTTGAGTTTGAGCTTTGACTTAGTTCCTTTCATTTCAATGAACTAATATCATAATAAGGCTTTATGAGTGTTATTTGCATTTGTTTGCAAATATTCCAATTCTACAAGATAGTGTAACCACTAAGGTTAGGCAAAAAAAATCAAGAATCGTAGATTAAGTCGTGAACTAAACCAAATTAAAAAATCAATTTTGCAAATGGAACTAGGTCGTTTTGAATCAAATTGAACTAAACAGTTTGGTTAAGCGAAAAAAATTCATGCAATTGTTTTGTACTTTTTTATTTTTTTCGTCAATCTTTATGAATTTTATCAAATTCTTCATATTTTGTCCTTCTTTATTTTATTTTTAGGTCAATTATTAAAATTAAATAAAGTGAGTTTCATCTGAAATTTCATATATAATTTTTTTTTTCAAAATTATCACTTTCTTATATGTTTTTAAATTAATGGTATCACCTTGGTACTTTTTACGTGTTTCTCATCTTTTTTTTCTAGTCTTTGATATGTTTCTTTTATCTTCTTTGTATCACTTTTGGATAGAAAACTCTACTTCTCCCTTCTTGTTATTGTTCATTAGAACAGAATATTTTATCCTTGTCTAATCAAGTTAGGTTTATTAATATCTTATCCAACTTTTTGCTATACATCATTATACATGATTAATGTATAAGAAATTAATTGAAACTATATGAAAATTTAATGGAAAGGAAAATATGTCATTAGAGATAAAAATATTTAGCTACAATTTGATATAAACAGTTCAAATAGAATTGAATCGATTTTAATTATGTTTGAAAAATTTAAAAAGCGAACTGTATTGTTAAATTTGATTTAAAAAAAAATCCAAACTATTATATTAGATTCAGTTCGGTAGGAGGGAGGGTAAACTGTCCAAATTGAACCACGCCATCCTTATGACTACCATCACTACACCATTATAACTATCTTGCCAACTTATCATCATTATCAAACTAGTACTATTTTTAAGCAACCACCTCCATAACCATATTATATCACCACTTGCATAAACCACCTTTGCCATGAACTTACATTACTACCAATTTATAAGAGAATTTGGAAACAACAAGGGGCAACATTGCAACGATCAGGATCATAGGTGTTGCTTAAGCAAATAGCGAGGAAAGAGTTGCCTGTTTAGTCCATAGTGGCAATGTATTTCTCGCTTAAATTATTTGTGAGGAACTAAATGCCACATAGGTGTTTATGTGGCAAGCTATTCCTTGATATATCCAAAACACTCCCCATTCAAAAAAAAAAAACCAGAAATAAAAACAATTTCTTATTATACACTGTGTTTTTGGCACTTAAGTCATAGGCTCTTTGTCTTTCTCTCCATTTTTCATAAAACATTAGTTCATTCAAGCACCATCTAAGTCCTAATGTTGCTCCAATTACAAACCATCTATAGTATGTAATCTTGCCCTATCTCTCTCCCCTCTTTACTTTTCTTTCTTTCTCGATCCCTCTCTTGCTTACAGATTTAATTTTCGTCTAGCACTCGATAACCACCAAAGTTGAGGCTTCTATTTTCTTGTGTAGGATTGAGGAAGCTTGAGAGTTGTGATTTTGGTGTGTAAATTTATTCATCCTTTTTTTAGATTGATCGATTATCTCTAAGCTTAGTTCCATGGTTTGTCATATTGTCACGTATATTTATGGTTTTTGTGTTTTATTGTTGATTTATAGAAAGAAACTAAACTTGTTGCATAAGGTATATGAAAGGTTTAATTTTTATGTGGAATTTGTAAAGTATTGGTTGTTAGTTGGTTGTTATGTTGCTAATTTACTCAAGAGATGCTCCATGAGAGTTCCTTAGGTTATTTTGTGATCATCATATGTGTTTGGTGGGATAGTACTTTAAATACTTTTAGTTTAAGTTGGAGAAACCATGCTTTTCACCTAGTGTTTTGTTAAATAGCTTTTAAGGTAAGAGTCTTTCTAGGTTGTTTTTCTATGCCTAGAATCTAGAAAGTATTGTCTAATGAGTTCTCAAACGGTAATACTGTGTAGATAACTATACCAAAAATCTATGGATGACTATTTAGGATTCTCCATCTTTTGAAATTGCTGGTAATATATGATTATATTCTCCTACATAGGAACTATGTTGCTTTTCCTATATTAGCCTTTCATGTACTGAGAGCATATAGTGATGTTGTTCTTTCGCAGTTGATGGTTGCTTTTTCATGTTGTGAGTCAATGTCGATGTTGTTATCTAAACATTAGATTTTTTTTTATTTTTTCCCTTTTTTTTTTGGAACAAAAACTATTCTAAGTTGCATTCTAATGATTGGAAATAATATATTACACCTGTAAACAACTAGTGTTTTCCTTGATAAATGTTTGGCTAATCCTTGAAATGTCTATCATCCCTTAAATTTTCTCCCTAAATAATGAAGGACACAAATTCCTATACATTTGTATGAAAATTTAGTCAAGTATTATATTTTCAAATGAATCATTTAAATCATTTATATTTTGTACCTTAATCATTCTCTTCTTCACGACTTCTCAAAATGGTAGTGTTGTCTCCATCGACTCCAAGTTAAGACACAATGGATAACTTATATTAAACTTCATAAAATTAATCTAATATATATATTATCACATAATCTAATAAAGTAAAATATCATGAAAAGCTACTACTTTGTCAAGGGGTTAAATTAACTCAAATTTGAAAAAGAATATTTAGGACAAGCAAAATAGTGTTTTATACTTAGTTTTTAATTTGTATTATAAATATTTTTTATGTTTTACTTCGATGCTTGACTTTTAGATAGTAATCCTTACTAATTTCCCATTGTATCATAAGTTGCAGAAATTTACTTATCATGTAAAATTGCAAACTCCCTCTTTAAGGATTTTTGGAATATTTAGCATGGACTTTTTTTTTTTTTTTGGTTATTGACTTTGTCATTTTGATTTAGCTTATGACATTTGATATGTATTGTATGGTGATGCTATAATAAGAATTTCACTTGTCTCTTATAATTTAAGCATCTATTATATTAAAAAATAATATGATAAAGAGCAATTTAAATCTTAGTCACATTGATGGAGATACATGTAAAACACCCTTTGTAAATATTAAGGAACAATGTCTTAACTCTTAATAATTGAATTCATGTTAATGCTGAAACTACTTAAAATTGAATAAAGTATTCAAACAATTAGTTTAGATTATAAACGTATCTAGTCATGTCTTTCATATCATGATTCAGATTTATGTTTTGTCTCTTTGATTGTGCCATGTTCATGCATGAGTTAAATAGCGTTATGCTAGAAATTATCAACACTATCCACTATAAAGGTTTGTATTAGTTAACCATAGCTTGTTTATAACTACAAAATATGTTTTTGTGATGGATTCCAATTTGTTGTTTGATGTAGATTTGTATAGCAAGCAACGACCTTGATCTCGGTATACCTACGGATATAGATGAACAGAGATATTTTCATCTCATAGTAATGCATGAGATAATCTTAAAATAGTAGGAAAAACATGTTTGCTGCATTACTTTATTTCTTGTCATTATGGAGGAACCATTCAAATATATGCAGTTTTACCCTCATGAGGATGACATATTACAAAATATCCCTATCCAATTTGATTGTCATTATATGAAGAAGATTGGTGATTCACAAACTCCTTTTACTTTATGGAGATAATTCAAGTTGATAAATTTGATTGCTGCTAAAGTTACTATAGATAAAACTCTAAATAAGGAGTAGTGATGAATGTTCTAGGTAAAACATGACAAAGATAATGTATGGGAGCTATTTCTTATCTAAGCTCTAATTTAATTCTTATTAGGTGTTAAGGAGATATCGGGTGTAGCAAGACTAATGAATGACAACCTGTAGTCGATCATTGTTCATTGTATTTTTCTAAAGGAGTAAGCTTAGATAGTAAACCTTAGAGGAAATCCCTCTTGATAAGTTAATGACTTAGGTCCAAAACCATTGTTTGAAATTAAAGAATATGACTTAAAGTAGTGCAAGCATCATTGGAAGTAAAATCGAGAAGTGATTGAGATAGGCCTTTTATTTCCAACAAGAGGGAGAGATAAGCATTTTGGAAATTTTCTAGTGCATGAACCCTTAAAATGCAAAATAAAGTGAATACAGTCCATCTTGATCTTAGCTTCTTCTATATATTAATGAAACACGCTTAAAAGATTTTTGCATCCAATATTGGAATACTTACATGGGTTTACATTTATTTAGACTACTTTTTCAACACTCAGTAAGCTTCCCTCTCTCTTTTTCACTTGCATACTAGTCATGTATACATGTAAGATGGATGTTCTAAGATATGGTCATGTGGGAGATGATCGTGTAGATTGGTTTGGTGCTTACACTATTCGAGAGTATATTAATTACTAAGATCATTTGGAATCGTCAGATACATTGTTGAAGGATGAACTGGCTAAAGAAGAGCACGATGATACTTCCAGTCATGAGCATGTAGAAGAGGATGCTGTATCGAATAATGAAGAAAGGCCTAAACATAGGGGAGTGTATAAAGGCACATGATATGAGTAGATAAAGAAGAGTACAGGTCATAATCTTGTTTTAAAGCTTAATGAAATTTGCAATGCTCTAGAAGGTGATACTACAAGAATGTTATTATAAGAATTTACTTTAATGTATTGTTACTCTTCCCCATTATGCTACCCTGGTGCTAAAGGTAAAGCTTGGTTAAGAGTGCCATTGGACATATGATAAATAGTGATTGGCATGGTTATGGTAAGTTTTTTCGTTCTTTGCAAAGTTTAGTATATGACAATAGCAATATGATACTGCTGGATGATGAATGGGATGATTCTTTCAATCCCTTTTTATATGAGCATTTAGGGAAAGCATACCTACTAGAACCATTAAGTTTCTATCTAAATAATAATTGAAAAAAAAAAACTTATTGTTTTTACCTTTATGCCTACTTCTCTACATGATTAGAGAAGACCAAATAATAGGTAGATGGATTCATCTTTAAAAAAGGGTTCAAATCAACTCATTTTGCAAATCATTCAATAAATCATTTGACGAAGACTTTATTTGTAATTTTTATGTTTTTTCTTTTTGTGAAAGTATCTATAATAGAAACATTATACTTCTTAGCATATTTAGTACTATTAAATAACAAGGAGTCTGCAAAACTTATTTTCTATCATGCCATGTCTGATAATTCCTTGATGATATTATGTTTGTATTAGAAAATTCATCCACTAAAAACGTGTTTCAATATACCAAATTGTAGAAGATTAATCAGCGCATACTGTCTTTCATTTTAGTTGCTAATTGGGATATGTATCAAATACTAGCGCTTCAGTTGCTGATTAGTGTATATTGAAATTATTGACAAAAGAAGCTTTATTGTTTATGTTACTCATGATGTTTGGGATTAACAGAAATATAATGAGGTAAGGTACTAGGTAGTGATATAAATTTGTGTTTTCACATGTGATTTTTAAGTATGTTGCAAAAGACAAGTATGCGCTACTAGCCCTCTTTACTAATTGTAAAGTGAAATATATTCATTTTGAACATTTTATTCCTTCTCTTACATAAATTTTTTATTATAGGAATTGCCATTTCATGGTTGCTTGTATAACTTCAAAAAGGTCTCAACATGTTGGCGCTTTTCCTAAATGCTACTCTAGCACCTTGACTCTTGAATCGATAGATTAGTAGGAAGAAAAAATAATCTATGCCAAATGAAAGAACTTCCAATCTTAATGAAGTGTTTTCAACTGTTGCCCATCCACAAAGAGTTATATGAGATATAATAAGTTTATACTTTCCCCTACAAATGTGCATCCAAGATACATGCTATTAAGAGCAAGAACCATAAAAACATTTTTACTTATTGATTTTTGGAGGAAAAGTTTGATCTCATTCCAAAAGGAGATAAGTGGTAGCCATTGATCTTTCATAAGTGGTTAGCAAAACATATAGTGAGTTGCAACACTATTTGAAAAAAAATTATAAGGCAAATGGTAGGGATGAGAGAGGATGTCAAAAAGTGCCAAAAGGCTTGGGTCATCAACCAATTGAGTGGGTCACTTTATGTGATTTTTTCGATAATGACCCCGATCATAAGGTAATTTGCCTATTTAATGTTCATATTAGCTTCTGTTATGCATACTAGTATAAATATAATCTCTTCCATGCAAAAATGCTCTTCGGTCAACACTGTGAATCGAGGAAAGATGTAATATCACCACACTATTGGTACAAAGTTATTCATGAACATTTAACGTAATAAGGTAAAAAAAGTTCTATAATTTTTTTAATTTGTAAAATAATACAGCTTTATGATATTATATTGTAGTGTTCTTAAAAAAAAGGAAAAAAAATGGTTTTCAGTTTTCTTAGCCAAAAACAAAGAAGAATATATCGATGAGAACAATTGGATTATATTGTTACTTAATTCTTTCCACAATTTGACTAATTGGTATACAATCTTATTCTTTTAATATTTGGTTCATAGCATAATTCACAATTGGATGATCTAAGACATGTTGGCAGGTCACATTCATTAATTGCTCAATCAATTGGCAATCTTTACATTTTTCTATGCTAGCATGAAGTCTTCTTTATTATAATGCAAGTTGATCAAAGTCCCCATGAAGTTTATATATTCTAATGAATACTTAAGAAATAATACATACATGCCCTCGATGGACACTAAGCTTTAATTATAATTTAAGTTACTCCCCTAAACAATGAAACACATGTCATAATCTTTCTACTATTGGTTCTTTTTTTGCCATTAAGCACACTGCCTTTATCAAAGGAGAAAAGATATAACATTGGAAGGATCTAGATTCCATAATGCCAAATTTAACTTCTTCAATATCATGATAAATTTTCAGAATGCATGAAAAGTTTATTGGCATTTTTTTTATTAGTTAACATGTACTCTAAAATGATGAATGAGATTAGAAATAAAATAAAAGACATTTATGGTATGTCTTTTTTAGTTTTCGTTTAGTTTCTTATTATTATGGATTAACATGTTTTATTATATTATATTAGGGATTAATAGAGATAAGAACATTTGAAGAAAACCATAAGAAAAGAATGCGTTAATCAACTAAATGAGTGAATTATATAACAAAAGAAAAATATGTAAGCTTTATTTTAAATTTTGTATCAAGTAATTTTTAAACCTATTTAATTTAGTAAATATCGTTTTTCTTTATTAATATAGAGAACTATGGTAGAATCATATGAACAAAACTTGCAACAATCACAATTATCGAGTTAAACGCTAAAGACACAAGTTGAGATGTGAGAGAGGTGCTTAGACATAAGCTTGGCTATAGCTGTAGTTTAGGCTATGGTGGGCCTAAGCCACCTTCAAGTTGTTTATAGACTCCTTTTGTCTCCAATTTTGCATTTATTGCCTCCACCAAACAAGTTATAATGTTGCAGTCAAAATATCCATGTTAGAAGATACTGTTGCTCACCAAAAATAACAACTCAACCAATTTATGGTATAGTATAGCTTTTCACTTTGCAATAGCAATGGTTTGCTTACATATGTTTGCTATTCTAGCATAACCAACTCAATCATCCAATCATCACCTTTCTTCAATCGGTTTGGAATTAGGAATATGCCTCTATCTTCATTGATTACACTACTTGGTGGATCCTTATAGCAAACATCATAACCTCAATCCCTGGTGCAACCAAAGGTTAAAAATATGTAGGCTTTCTGTCCAACTTCATTTCATCCTTTCCCTTTTATTCAACAATAGCAAACAACCACCATAACCTCCAGTGAATGGAGATCAATGATGGATTCAACTATTTACATAGCTATGTCAACTTTTGATTAAACATCTATTAGTTTTACCAAGCAACTTGTTTAAACTTGATATTTTGTTGATTCCTTTTGAAAAGATATTTGATTAGGTTTTTTAGGTATACAATGAGGGTATACTACTTTCAAGTTTCATGTCATATGACTTGTTTGAATTTCATATTCTCTTGAATACTTTTGTAAGATGTTTAATCATGTGACTTTCAGATCACTTATCATTTTGATTAGAAAAGTTTGAAAAATATGTGCTTTATTATTGGACTTTGAGTGTCAGTAATGTGTCTAGGTTACTATATTTTCTATGGAGAGATTTGGATATGACTAAATTAGTACCATTTTGGTATATGCAATAAAGCATGTTGTAAGAGGATGTTTATGTAGAAGGAAGATGGAGAAAAATCGATAAATCATAGAGGAGAGTATTTTGATGATGATGAATAAAAGGTGTGATAAAGATGATGAGATGTGGAATAAAAAGTCATTATGAATGGAGTTCCATCTTTTTTGGCAAGAAATATTGAAGCTGGAAAAGAGTTGCTTTATTATTTAATGTTTAATATGCTTTTCTAGTTTTGGTGTGGAATGTATAAAGACAAGATACTTTAGTGAATTTTGATTTTTATTGACATCCGATTCGATTTCTATTGGCAGAAATAGAAATAGATATAAATTGATAGTAAGCTAAATCTTACTTTCATAGAAAGGAGATTCATATAAATAATTGTAGGTATTATTAAAAAAAGGGCTAAATTATTACATAGACATAATTGCAAGATTTTTTTTAAAAAATATATATATATATATTTTGAGGATTGGATTCTTGTTATAAGATGTAAGCAGGTGTCATATATGTGGGACTGATTATCACAAATAGGCAAAAGGTTGACAAATGTCAAGAACTTTGTGGGAATTAGTTTCTCTCAAATTCGATTCTCATAATTAAATGCTAAGAATCACTTTGCAAAGTTGACAAAGTTATTTCGATGATTTCTTTGTATGGATCTATATCTTCTCAAAAACTCTATATTGACTATTTTCCCACCTTTTACGTAGAAAAAAAAAAAACATTCCCATGTTTTATAAATTCTCTTGTAATTACCATAACTAATATGATAATGCTACCACCATATCTACCCTGTTACCATTATTACTCCGAATTGTATCCACTACCATCATCGTTGTTATAGCATTAATGCTACTACTATTATCACCACTATTTCCACCAAAGCTGCCATCATTTCCACTTGCCTACCATCATTTCCACTTGCCTTACATCATTATCATTACTTAGTTATTGTTACTCCATTAGTGCACTACTATAGCCATCTCCTTGCTACCATTCCTTGCTACTTCTCCTATGTCGGCATCATGTGAACCTCATCCATGTTTCATTCGTAGTACTTACATATGGATATTGACATAAGGCATGTTTTAGTAACTCTTAATATTAGGTGGTTCCATAGATATCTAGATTAAGTTTCAGCTTATTTGCAAAATTCACCTAAGCCAACTAATATAAGGTGTCAAAATAATGCTTTAATTAATTTTGTATTAGCTTACAACTAAGCTCTAATGCTTATTAGAGTAAAATGATAAAGGTATGACAAACAACTCAACGTTGATTCGAGTCAAGAAGAACATATCTGTGGACCTATACTATACTTTTTCACATGTAAAAATGAAAATTAGTTTCAACATTGATATTTCAATGATATTGGAATGGAAATCTACGTCTCTTTTACAAGAATGAGACATCTTATCTACTATAGAATATTTAATCATAAAGACAGAAATAAATAACTAAATATGTCAATTACTTATTATTTGAGTTTCAAAATATTTCAAGAGTAACTAAGACATAAGTTATAGTATCCTAGGATAACTAGATATCCAAATTAGAAAATAGCTAAAAATAAATATCTAATTTCTAAATTTAAATCATGTCACATGATAATGTGTTTAGAATAGGCTTATTGAGATTTAAGGTCGATAGGGAAATGAATTAGGTGGTGTTTCATTCGATTTCTACATATTAATGGGGAAAGAACTTAAGAGGAATAGTAGTAGATTAGATCAAGTAGGGTATGTCCTATAAAATAAGGGGAAAAATAAAATTAAAGATTGGTTGAATTTACCACCATATGTATTGATTAAAATTGTAAGTTTTCCTATCCTTATTTATCATTAATATTTTATCCACCTTTTTATCTAGTCGCTAAACATACATGTGAGTGAGCAGTCTAATGGCTAAAACTCCATACATGAAGTTATTGTTAGCTTTAATGTGATATGCCTTGCAATCTTATCCTTAGTATAGGTAATTTTTAGGAGATTATTCATTTTGTGAGTGTTATCTTTTAAGCTTAATTTTGAAACTTCAGTAATTTCTCAGTTGTTACACCCCAAGGCACATCAATGTTTTAAAGTTCCATCATACTGTTGTTAAAGGTGTTATATCATTCTAACTTAATATAAGACATTCTCATTACATCACCTTATAATTGCATCTAAATTTTCTCCTATTTTCGTGTACAATTTAATTCACTTTAGTAACCCTCTCTCTCTTAGAGGCCTAACATATTAGAAATCTATCAGTAATCACCTTCATGACACTCCTCACTCTATTCGGGCTGCTCTCTAATTCCAAATAGAGTTGATACAGGCCTACTATGTTCCACCTTGGTTGGCATCCAAATCCTATACCTACTATTAGGGGGTAGCTTTTGATATCACTTGAAATTATCAAAAGTCTACACCTAAGGCTTTATCCATTTTGGTGTATTATGCCTTATACTTTTGTTCTTTATGTAGCTACATTTTAGAAGGTCACCTATCTTGAAAGTATTTATCATTAAGCATACTTAACCTTAGAATTTTGATCAACTTTAAGGTGTTATGCCAAAAGGCTCCTCAATGTTAGTTCTATCATACTTTATATAAGAGATATTAAAAGAAGTAAATATCCTTCTACTATATTTCTTTCTCTTCCGTATTGTTCCTTCTCATTTTAACTCATTCTCTATAAACATGACCATGCGTTCAAAAACATTAGTTTTGTTATGGATTAAAACAATTTTTTTTTTTGTTTTTTGTTGTAGCTATTCCAATTTTCACTAGATTGAAATGCCTTAATTTTGAAAAAGATTTACAAAATAAAGGTTTATAAAAAAAAATTTGAAAACAAGGGTATTTTTATGAATACTCCTTAGAGCAAGGGTAAATTGGTCTTTAACCCTCCTTTTACAATTTGTAACCTACATTCATCCTTCCCTCCCACACTTTCTCTTTCCTCTTACTTCCTCTAGTTCTCTCCTCATGTTTCCCTTTTGCTCTTGGTAGTTCCCTTCCTAAACCCTCAATTAGATGTCCAAACCAAGGTAGGTAATGTCTTCTATGCTCTTCCATAAGGACTTCTTGTTCTTAATGCTTTTAAGGTACCCTTTAATGGTTGTTATTGTGTTTTACAAACGAGGATAGTGCTTACAACTTGCATTTCTGGATTCATCGTGGAAGTACACAGCTTGCTAAGTGAGAGACAGCATTGGATTATGAGAAATCAAAGTTTGGTGATATAGTCATGGAAAGGAATTGAGTTTGGGCAGTATTGCATGTTGACTTGCAAGAAGAGGTGAAGGTTATGCTAATGGTTGTCAAAGGAGAGAAAGGAGTCTACAGGTTGCATACTTAAACCATTTGGATAGCATAAGTTGCATCGTCTAGCTAACTGAGTAGACCTATGGAAAAGTTTTCTCTTTACTGCCCGATTGATGTCAAACATATTATTCAATCAGTATGCATTTCCTTAACCATAGAGGGCTTCAAACATTCTGGTGTTTCACTTCAAAATTATTCCTAAGTCTTAAACATATGTTTCTAGCTAGTTCTAAGCACTAAATATAGATGAAACACTTTTTCTTCATGAATTGATTCATGTTCTTCTTTAAGGAGGTTAGGTCGAGTGTGAGAAGCCTTAAGAGTGAGCTTGAGAAAAGTTGTTGAAGTATGGAGTTAGATTCTTACATGTTATATATGCTATTCTCAAGTGTTATATAGCGTATTGATATAGTTTCAGTCAAACTTGTGTTCCAAGTACATTACCATGCTTGTTTTATGTGCATGTAAGGTTAGGATTAAATGGACTTAAATCAAACTTAGTCTTCAATGACATGTATTTGTGTGTATATGTGTATGGCTTTGGCCAATGCCTTAGGAGTTGTACATTATGTTGGCAAGGTCGCCTGATGATCCTTATGTGATGTTATCTTAAGTAGAGTTGCAAAAGGAAAAGATTTAGGTAAGTCTAAGTAACTCTTGGACATTAGGATGTTAAGGAGTACCCAATATCAATTTTATATGCTATCATATATATATATATATATATTGTGTGTACATGTATATCGAAGTTATGAGTTACCCCAAGTCCTTAAATGCTAAGATTGTCTTGTTTCCCTACATAAACTAAAGATAATAAATGGTTGGTTGCTACATTTTGTTAATTCATAAAATGTGTGTATCTTATAACATGCATGTGTAATTAAGGTATCACACTAGGCTTTGACTTAACCTTTAGTGATCCCTTTTGTTTTTAGTTGCAGGTGCAAATGAGGACATTCATCTTAATAATGGGAAAGGGTATGATCTTGTGTGATTTGGCTGAGGACTTAGGCTACTATTATGATATCTAGTTGGAGAGGGATCATAGTGGTAGTCTTGATTTATGGTTTGCTAGTGGTTAATGTGTTGGTTAGCTTGATTTTAACCTTGAAAGACAGACTTGTAATGATGTTTGTAGTTGGACTTGTGTATTTTCTTTCTTCTTAGATATAGTCAGATTTATAATGTAGGTGTCTAATAGCTTAGACTCCAACTAGAGCTAGGCAAAAAAGCCAAATGAACTGCAAACCGAACCTTAAATTAGGTTCAAGCTATTATATAGGTTCAAAAAAATTACAAATTGAATCGAATCGTCCTTTAAATGTTTATAAATTTATGAACCAAATTGAATTGCAAAAGGTAAGAGAGGAAAAAAAAATTATGTTTTTACATGAGTCATATAATTTATATTTTCACCAACTTAACAATATCGAAATTTCTCTTAGTTTAGTTACTTTACACACATATGCTCTATTTGAAACCATCATATTAAAGTTACCACCTCAATTCTAGCTTTCTAAACTCCAGTTACATACTTATGTTAAAACTTGCATTCGAAAATACAATCATTAAGCCTTAAATTTATGTTTCTCATTTATTTCTTTTCATTTCTATTGAACATTTTATTTTGGTTCAAATCACAAACCAAACCATCATTTTAGATTAAAAAAAATTATAAACCGAACTATAAAGTTAGGTTCTAATTAAAAAAAAAAAACAAAACGTAATATTTTGTTCAATTTTATTTGAAATGATGAATTATACCAAACTAGACCGTGACCATCCTAACTCTAGTAAATGTGTTTACTCGTGAGTTTGATAATCTTATGTACTAATATGGATCAAGTGAAACTCTAGTAGAGCCATTCATTTATGTTATTTTAGAGATAATTACGTGATGCCTTAATGTGTCAATTACTTTGTGGTAACATGTGACCGGTTGTACCTTTCTAAGTTTCATAGCGTTACAATCTCACTATGTGCTAATTATAACCATTTTTTTTTTTTTAAATCCAGATTATTCTCTATTCAGGGAAGCGAAGCTGATGTAGGAACCGCATCTGCGAATCTAATTATGGAATTGTAGAACCAGGTTGGTTTTAGATTCCAATCTCGTGTCGCATCTGAACCGGACATGATCATGCTCGATTTCTTGAATATCTAAATGGATCGTAGAAGCCTTATAGTTAACTAACTAACGATTAAAACCAACAGAAAATTGAATTGCTAGAATATAATTGGCAATGAAAAACTTAAGAGAATAAAATAGTACTTATTTTTTCGTCATAGTCCATCACCCTATAGCATTGATCCCTGTGAATATGCCCTAAACTAAACATATTCAAGAGACGAGCATCTTGTCTTGTTGTGAGAGGACTACAGGCGGTGGTGCATGGAAACCGCATTCCACATTAACAAACAAAACACTGGCCGGGTGGAGTTCCCATTGTTTCTCCAGGCTTCAACAAAAGCATGCTCATAGTTTATCTTCTTTCAAAAATGGCTGTCTTGTTTCAATTAATAAAACGAATCTGAGAGAGACCGTGCTTCTGATTATGGAGGATCGGAACTACTTCTTGGTGGGCATTAGGCAAGAAAGATACCTTAAAGCAAAGTCAGTGCTTTTTCTCTCTTTTTTCCTTTTCTTTTCGGGTTGGATTCAATGAAAGGTAAAAAAATCAATGGATAGTATATAACATGTGTAGATACATGTGGTGAATAATTCTCAATCGTACTTAAACTGTGATTATATTGATAGTGAATTTTAAGAAACCTTCTACTACCACAATCATATGTTAAAATATGATAGACGATTACATACTATGTATTTAACATAACATATACTTTCCTATGAATCCTATTAATCTTCAAATCCCAATCTAATCTCTAATACATTATATCTCACTAAATATGCAATATTAAAAAAATATTAACATGGCCTTCACTGAAAATATGGATAGATATATAAGGTGTTCATCTATATTATTATTTAGACAAAACAGGCTATCTTTTACTCCATTATTAAAAGAAAAAATTTAGATCGATTCAGTAAAGCTTAGTGTTATTTTCTACCGTAGTACTTTTGCATAACATGCATATATGGACGTACCGTACAGATTCAACTAGACAACAAAGATGAAAAATATTTTTCACTAAAATCTTAGTAGTAATAGCTAAGGTTGTTATACTATGAACATTAATTTTTTAATGAAATGAATCGAGATTAAATTCCTCTCTCTTCCATGTTACGTAGTTGAAAAAAAAAAAAAAGATCTTGCTCATTAGTAAGATCGTTAATTCAACAAAATAGCATTGAAAAAACTCTAGTAAATACTAGTTCATAAGCATTGTCTTGACAAGAGGAATTATATTACAACTAGTGAATGTTACATTCATAATGCATGTATGAAAAAATAAATACGATAATTATATGTAATTTTCCTTCTATATTTTTAATTGTAGCTTTAGTATTATGCAAGATATAGGTAAATGCCTGGTAATCTCTATGATTTGAATATATAAAAAAGAAAAAAAAAAGAAAAAAGAGAGAAGTGGGGATGGGAAATTATTTTAGCAAAGTTTTATGAAGTAGAAGTATGTAGTGGTTATTAATAAAATGAGAGATATTTTTTTTAGAAAATCTAAGATACTAAAAGCACTTAGAAACTTTAATAATATAAATACTAACGGATAATACACTTGCATTATGTTTGTAAAAATATAAAAAAAATTTAAACTTTATAATATAGAACAATACTAATAATATATATTAGTAAAATTAAAACTATATTGAATCTTTTGAAGAAAAAGTCCTTATTGTAGTAATAAATATTGATAAAATAAGATGGATAATGAATTTTCAAAATAATAATAATTTTGAGAAATTAAAATAAATGATAAATATAATAATAGTAATTGTAGAAGTAAATATGATAGAAAATGGTAATTGTATTGTAAAAAGGATATGTAGAAAACGGATAGTAGTTGAAAAGTTTGTGAGATAGATTTAAATCCTTTTAATAATTATTATGTGAATATATTTGATGATTAAAATTATAAAATGAAAAGTTATTAGTTATATTAGTTGAAAAAGGATTTTTTTTTAATATAATAGATAATACATTCTAAAAGGCGAACAAAAATGTGCACGAATAGTTACCGCGTGGTTGTGTTGAAACATTGAATATTCACGAGCCCACACATGCATATACTTTTGCTTTGGACATGTCAGAACTTTCCTGTCCGAGACAGTATAGGCGTCCTGGATTCTTGTGATGCATTATCATGCACGACTTTTGCTGACGTGGAAGAAAAAGTTAAAAAGCGCCTTCACTGTTTCGCCGAAAAGAAATGGTCACGCAAAATTTGCTGCTGCTTTACTTTGTAAGTCATATGGCTACTTTAACTCAGGAATCCGCCTTTGGAGAATCCCGAGACTAGTGGCAACTACTTTCTTCTCGAGTCCTCTTGTGCACGTATCGTGGGTTTTATAAGAAGGGACAATATTGTCGTGTTTAAGAGAATTCTGCTCCATCAAAAATAGAGATTCGGTAATGTCTAACATCTTGAGCAGTTTTGTTGGAACGGGAGATAATAGAAGGTTAATATTCTAAAAAATTTAAATAAAAAATCAATATTTTAATAAATGGTTAAATAAGAGAGATTGTAATTATAATATCAATAAATAATTGCTATATTGTATTCATGCTTATATTTATGATTAAATAATAAATAAATTAAAAATTAAAAAGCATATAAAAATAAAATAATTAAAATAAAATAAATATTAAACTTAAATATAATATGTATATTATATGTATGTAATATGATATGTATATAAATATAATATGTACATGATCTATAATATATATTATATATATGTATATTGGATTTTTCTTCTGTTTTGTATGTAATTTTTATGAAACCTATTTAGCCTTTCATCTACCTTTGAAATTATATTCATTTGATTTAAATTGTTGAATTAATTGTGTTTTCAACCATGGAAATCCTATATATATAAATTAAAAGTAAGATGAAGAGTTAGATCGATCTTGTCAAAATGAGAAGCTCCCATATAATATAATATATACGTAATTAATATATATATATATATTTTTATGAGAAGAACCTACTTTCTATTGTATAATATATATTTAATTTTTCAAACTTTTCTATTTTATATTTAAATGTATATTATATTAATACATATTATATGATACATATATATATATAACATTAGTGTATATTATATGTATTCAATAGGGATGCGTGGATACAAGATGGATATGGTACGACAACTTGCCTCGTATCGCACCTTATACATACATGCTTCATTTTTTTTTTTTTGGAACCCATTATGTAGCACTTTAAAATCACCTTATACTTCGAACTTTGTAAGTTTTATAAGGTTTAAAGTACCTTGTGGAATCTTTAAATATATATATATATATATACTTCTTTCAAAATATTGTGCAAACAAGTAATTAATATCAAACTTATAACTATACTAATCGACCAAATAGTAATAATTTAAATGGCTTATACTTTCAACACATTTGATTGTATCATTATGAAACTTTGGCGAGTATAATAGAAAATATTCCTACAATTGCAAACTTTGGACCATTAGTTAGTAATACTAAATTATTTTCTTTAAATCATCAAAATAAATTTTTTCTTTTAAATCATAAAATTGTTACACATAGAATACAAAAAACATATGTTGAATAATTTCAATAAAATATATTAGATGATAAGTTAAAAACTGAAATATTATTAATACCTATTTAGATTAGGGTTAATAAAAGAGGAATAAAACAGCATAAAAATGAGATAATAATTAAAAAAAAAAAGAAGGAGAGGGTTTTACTAGAAGAGGAAGAAGAAGAAGGGAGGAACAAGACAATAGACACAATAGTACAGTTTTAAGATTTTATTATAGGTTGGAATTTTGTTATTATTTTATTTAGTTTAAAAAAAATACAATACTATGATTTTTTTTTCTTTATTAGTGTTATTTAATTATTATTACAAAATGGGCACATGCTATCCTAAAACCTGTATCTTATATACTTTAGAGTATTAAAATGAGTATAATATATCTTAATGTTATAGTCATACTTTATCTAATAAGAGTAGATTTCTAGAAATTGTTTAAGAAGTTGTTAATCGGAACCCATCTTGTAATCTTCATTAACTAACCAGAACCAACTATGTGGAGTAGGGTCTAGTTAGGTTCCCTAAACAGTAAGGTTGCCCACTCACCTCTAATATGTAATATGATATAAAATGTTTATTATAATATGTATATTATATAATGTAATACGTTTATCATACTATTTTATTTAATTCTTTTTTTTATTTGTCTATTCTTTATTGTTATTATTATTTTTCATTTTTTCTATTTATTTATTATTTAATCATACATAAAAGCATCATATGTTTGCCATGTCAATGCCACATGAGTGCTACATGCTAAATAACTTCTACATCAACTGGAATTAATAGCATAATAACAAAAATCTCCTATTTTAATCCCTTACTAAAATATTGATAATTTATTTTGAAATTTTGATTAATTAATCTGCTATTTAAATTTATCTCCAATCGTTATTATAAGAGGTTTTGAGTATAGATTACGAGTAGTTACTAATGCCTACCATTGTATTGAGTTGTTATGGTGACGTGAACCATAATTATAGCAATCGGGGGCTTTAAGTAAAGAGCAAAGGGGCTCAAAATTTGTAAAATATTATAAAATAGCTCCGAAGGGTTTGGAAGATAATGAGAGGTTCATGACAATTTCTAAACTTATTGATAGCGGTTTATATATATATATATATATGTGTGTGTGGCTAGTTTCAATTGGTCTTGTTTTTAGATTACCAATTGAAAATGTGTAAATTATTCCTAAGTCTAGCTATATCAATAATTTAAGAATAAAATATCTTGTACAATAGTGTCGGCTATCCATTTGTTATGACACTATTTTTTTCTTCTGTTAATCATATAAATATTATATATTAGGGGAAGGAGGATCAAATCTACTACATCTTATTAAGAAAATAATAATCATTTTACTTGACTATATATGACTTAACTTATAGCATAATTTATGCATTTTTATATTGCATCATATCCATTATTATTTTATAAAAATGCAGTACCGGTCAACTGTATATATTGTTTGGCATATTGTATATACATGCATTCATATGGTTATAATAATTTATTTGATAACCTACTTGTCAGTATAATATAAGGGATAACTTACTAAGTTTTTATAGCTTACTTCCCAATAGTTTTTCTTTTACAAGTTGATAAATATTCGGGCATGGGTTAAGAGCTAAGTGTTAAGTGCAAGTATTGAAATATTTTAAATGTTAGAATTAGAGAAAGATTGTTTAGTTCATTTGAAACTTTAAATGTAAATACCACATATACATTTAGATTTTGTAGCTTCATTAAGTTTAAATTTTAAGTCTATACTACTTGATTTTATTATTTAGTAGGGGATACTTGGATATCCATAATTGTTTATATTTTATAATATGTTAATTAATTAACAATTCAAAAACCTTAGTGATAAATTATATAGAATATTACAATCTCTGACTTATAGGGTAATTTTCGTATCATAGGTATATATATAATATGAAAATTATAGAAAATCCTATTAGACGCCCTATTGGATCCTAACACATTACTCCTCATCAAAGCCATACACCATTAAGTCATAGGTGTAGCCAATAGTAAAATCATCCTCACCTAAAAAAGAAGAGAAAAGGTGATCTACAAAAGCCTAATACAACAGCAACATAATCACACATAGAATGTCTTATCGGGCTTATAACTAATACAGCAAGCAATAAGCAAGCCATTTAATATAATTAAGTTAACAATACAAACAACCATCATGGGAGAACTCATGACTCCAGACACACGAAGAGAAACTAGGGTCTAATGTCACTGTAGCAACCTTTAGGGTTGATGAGAGTAGCTAGCCTCTATGTTGATCCAAAAACTAAAACTAAAAAGAAGTTGTGTCGTCTAAACATCACCATCGTTATGCAATCCTCATTGCTTGTAGTCCATCTATACTGTATCATTTGTTAAGTCTTATATCTCCTAACGATTCTATATAACTTGTTTTTGCTTATAATGTTTATTATTCGATGTGATTCCATATTAACTACTTGCAGCAATTCCTTGATGGCCTTGACACCTAAACTATCATGGTCCATATGAGCCAAAATATTGCTCTCCGAATCGAGATGACTACGTACAACCAACATGCATTATTAAGGTTAAGTTAATATATTAGTTCGGTTATTAGGAACTTATCCCAGTATACAACATGCAGTCACTATGTGCATGAAGATATAACTTTCATGAACCATTAGTTGAAGCCATCTCCAAAACTAGGATCAAGATAAGCCCTCCCAATTCCTGTGCAACTAAGAACATCATGAGTTATTATTAGTTGATGATATAATAACAAAGGCTGGTTTCTTAGTCTTAAATTAAACCAAAGACTAATTTAGTATACCTGCCTACTGAATTAATTAAATAATTAGTCCAATTATTATTTGTAACTTCCTTTTATTATTTTCTCCAATTTATTAATTAACTATCTCGGTTTAATTAATTGAAACGGTTTAGTGGGTAACAAACTGATTAAGGAAAGATCGAATTGATTTAGGGGTTAATTTAGATCCGATTCCATCCTGGATTTGGTACTAAAATATTTAATAACCAATTCACTACCATAATTTGTGTATTATAGTGCCACCAGAAATGGAATAAAAGGACAAAGCAACAGATGTGAAAGCAATTAATCATAAAGAGAAGCAATTATTTATTCAATCATAACACTATGAAATGAGTCAGCAGATAAAATCAAATAGCCATCGTAACAACTGAACGTAACGAAGAGTCATATAATGTCATTAACATTCAAAACATAAAGCGGTAATATAAATCATAAGAAATCAATACAACAAATTATCTACATTTTCTTTATAATTATAGACAATCGATGCATTGAATAACTGGTTGTGGCTTTCATGTCTTTGTTTTCTTTTTCAAGATCAAAAAGCTCATTTTTGTTATATATTATTATTTGTATTCTTATTTCTTTATGACATATAATATAATATTGAGGAGAAATTGTAAATAACCTTTAAATTTTAACTTAAAATGTACCTTCTAAACTTTTAAATGTTATACCTAAATTTTAATAAATTGACAAAATAAAGGACGCTTGCTTTCTTAATTAAAAAAAAAAACACTAAGTTTAAAGTTTAGAATATGTTAAAGTATATTTTGATAAGTTTAAAGTGTACTTTTGTACTGAGATCAAAGTTTAGGAGGTGTACCTTAGAGTATTTTAGGGTTATTTTCTAATTTTTAAATGTTTAGGAGAACAATTTGCAATATTTGAAAATTTAGGAGGTTATTTGTATTTTTCCCTACTATCACTTTTAGTACATTAGAATGGTTTTGGAATAAAATGGGATGGAATGGGGAGCGGGATGATAAATCTTTTCCTACATTAAAAAATATCTATGGAATGGAACAAAGTAAAACTAAATGTGTATATGGTAATAATTATAGAAAATATCCTCAAATATTAAATGTTATAATTAAATCAAAGGTTAAACAAATAATTTAACTAATAATAGTAAATGTAGGAGGAACAAAATCTCCCATTCTACTTTTTCAAAGGCAGAATCGAATATTTTTTTTAAAGTTTGACTAATTGATTTATATAATTGCGATTTACGCTTCTAAATGTATGGAAAGAAAATAAAACGCAAAATCACGATTATATTCTAATTTATTCTTGATGGTATGATATTAATGCATAATAATATTAATAATACTATTAACTATTAGACTTATTACGGAGCAACCTGACGAAGGAAAGAAGCAGTTCATCATCTTCGGCAAATCGGAGATTGCAGCAGAATTTAAGTACGATCAATTTTATCGGACTCGAGCACATCTTAACCTCAACTACTAATCATACATGAGGAAACATCTACAAATAATATTTAGTAGTTTCTCCGATGAAAGAAATCTAGAACATATACTCCACTGTTGTTAGTAATAAAATAAATAAATGGAGGACAGAGGACTACAGAAATGGATAGTTATCATCTACAAATCAAGATTCACCTCAAACTTCAACATATAATACAAACAACTATTGTTTTAAAACTAATTATAGTTAATTAATCATTAACCTTATATTTGGTTGAGTGAAAGTGGAAGGAAGGAGTAGGGATGGAAAGAAAGTTTTGAATTCTATTGTTTGGTATGAGAGGAATTAGGAGCGAAAACAAAAATAGGGAGAAATAATTCTATGGATCATCAACTTTTATTCCCTTACAAATAGGAGGAAAATAAAAAAATTGTTAAATTGCCAATTTTATCCCTCTCTTTCACCGTCTTTTTCATTTTTTTTTTATTTGTTATAGATAATATACTAATTTTACATTGTATGTCCTTTTGTCATTTATAACGATTAATTTTCTTTTGATTTTCATTCCCTCCATTTTTCAAACACATTAAAGAAACCAGCTAACCATCACATGTTTGTTTAACGTCATCGCTGCAAACAGATGCAGGATCAGGGGAAAAAAATATTTCAATTCGTCTTCTTCGTAAGACTGTTCTATTCCGTATTATCATTTCGACAACAACGGAAAAAGGTTGAAAAACTCTTGCTGGAAGCACACTATTGTAGCACCACCGTTAACGAGTTTCTGAAGCAAGGTCCGGTGAGTCTCCCCATTTCATCAGAAATGGCCACCATGAATAAGCTCGGGGACCGGAAAACTGAAACAAATAGATATGTTGCTCTGTTTGCGGTCTCCCACAAAAGCTCTAATAACGTTCCAAATTACTTCCACCAAATTAAAAAAAAAAAAAAAAAAAAGTCGTAGAAGGCCTCAACCCGTGGAAAACTCTAATGATTTTTGCTCCCGCTCACAAACTCCTTTGTCTTCAAAATGTTGAATCCTGATACTCCCCCGATTTTATTATAGCGGCTTAAACATTATGAGGGAGAAACAGGAACACGGTTGAAATGTCCATGAAGATAACTTTGGTGAATCTAGAGATCCTTTGAGAATAATCGCAGAACTTGTGACAATAAACTTGTGATGCAAACTTTTTTGGTTTTGACTTATGTTTTTTAAGTTCTAATTTGATTCTTTCGCCACTTCTGTTAATTCAAGTGTTTCATATATTATAAACTTAACTCGTCCCATCATAATTGTTTTATAAGCCATCAATACTAATACCTATAGATGGTTACAAGCCACAAATAAATGTTTTTTTTCTTTAAGCATATTATTGCTAAATAGAGTGGTGACGTAGCTTTGAGGACTTTGGACATGACAAAGATCAAGTTTGTTTGAATGGATGAATCCTTGCTTTCAATGTGAAAAGGGCAAATTGGATAACAAAAATTTAAAGGAGGTTTAAGTCCAACTTATTCTAATATCAGATATATTATAATTAATTAAGAGGATGCTGTATAGTAAACTATAATGAAAAATGCCGGTTAAACATTGACCATAGAAGACAGAGGAAAGATTAAGAAACAAAAGAAAATGAGAGAAGAAGAAAAAACTAAAGCATATGAACTATGAACTTTAAGAGAAAAAGAAACATAACATTAAAGGAAAATGCAACATTAAAAGTAACATAAACATATATACATTAAAAAGAGATACATTATAAGAAAATCACCACAAGCGACATAGCCAAGACTAATAAGGTTTGTGCATAAATATAAATAAAGGAAACATTAAAAGAAAACCACCACAAGTAATATAACTAATCGAATAATGGGATTTACAAATAAATGAAAATAAATCTTATAGAGATACACCCATTCAAGATGAAAACTCTCACCATAAGATAAACAAGAAAGAAGATGTAATTTAAAAATGAAAGTTTATTTCATTACAAAATAAGAGTATTACATTCAGATCATTTCATAAGAAACCTATTAAGGTATGTGAATACCTTAAAATTGAAGCATAAGATGGTTTCTTAATTATGGAAAATTAAAAAATATTGATTGGTTAAGAAACAAAAGAGAAGAGGTAGAAAAAAGAGAAGAGGAGAGAAAAAGAACCGATACCCTTCTAGGAGAAAGGCTCTTATTTATAAGAAAAGAGGCCGATAGGGTACTATACAAATCAATGTAGGGAATAGTGAAAAGGTAAGTCATTATGGTAGATAGTTTACTACAATAAATAGTAAAAAGTCAGGAAAAGAAATCATTTTGTTAGAAAAAGGGTTCTGATATTATTGTGCATTGTGATACATGTGAAAAAGGTATTTCTACTAATATTTTACAGTATAAGATGCATTAAAATTATATCCAAAATGCTTTCACAATACATTTGGGATCACCTAAATCTATTCCATAGCAATCATCTTCATTCGTATTGCCACTGTGATGAGAATCATATTCTAAAGTTGATCTTGCTATTGATTCATTTAAGGATGCTAGTGCTCTCTTAAGTAGTTCTTTCATTTGTTATGGAGAACTGATATGAGCTATTGAAGACATTAAAAATCCTTTATCATAGAAAAAAGGATTTGAAACATTCGTTAGAACTATTGGATATTTACAATTGTCAATCCATTTTAGAATCATATTTTTTTCAACTTTATCCTACATTTTAAATCTATTCCACCATTTAACTTTATATTTTCTAGTTAAAATGGTAATTTTGAATTCATTGTCAGTTTTATAATCATAAAACCATGTCATTATATAAGAAATGCTGATATGTATGAAATATAACATATCCTTTTTGAAACATTGTTCATGATTTGTCGGAACATAATTACCCATAAACAAGATATATCCATTGCGAGCTTTTTCATGAATTATTTCATTAGTAGCTTTAAATTCATCCCACCAATATGTAAATCGGTATGGGAGGTTTTTTCAAAAACATTTCTGAAAGAAAATCAGCTAAGTATGTGATCTCTTTGGGTTCATTTTAAAAAAGATATTCTACCATACTTGCTTTTAATCATAACAATTATAAGTAATTCTATAATTTGGTTGTGGGGTTATTGGTCACATTTAGAATTTAATTGGCATTACTAAATTGCTTGACCATTCATTAAGGTTAATGACCTTATGAATTCTAGCTGTCAAGTAACTTATTATCCCATTAGATTCAAAATATTTAAATGAAACTGATCTAATTTCACTTAAAATTCTTTCATAAAAATCAATTGTTTTGTAAAAATCATATGGGATAAAAGTAAATTTTTAGTGAAAATTTTCTTTGCTTAATCATAAGGATTTTTTTCAAAAATACATTTTTCTACTAAGAAGATATATTTGAAAATTTATTTAGTGAAAATTTTTGATTTTTAAGGAGCTGAAAGCTTCTTAGAGGAAGATGCCACCCTGGTCATTTGAACATTCTGGCTTGACATTTTCTTGTGTAGAATTGTTTCTTCCACTTGTTGTATATTGGGAATCATTGAGGTAATCATTAGTTGATATAGAGCAGTTGTCAGTACTTTGAGAAATTTAGCGGTTATCGTAATCTCGGAGATTTTAGATTATTTTTCACTAGATTTTATTTGAGAAGTCATTGGAAGTAATTCATTTTTAGAGGTCATTGAAGATGATGACTCATCTTTAATCATTAATGGTACATTTTGAGATTTAGTAGCATTAAGTCATGAACGAACATTAGTTAAGGCTTTTTTGGTTATGGGATCTTTCCCCTTACCTTTGTCCTTTTTTGGGAGGTATTCCTCTACAAGAATTCATAAGTAAGAAAGTCAAGGAGAGAATTGGATGATCTATTAACATGCTCTATTTCGAAATAAAAAACAGATAAAATAACTTGCTATCTAGCAAAAATATATTTTGAAGCAATATTTTAAACATCCTTTTGTAAAATATTTTTTGCAGCTTTACAATTAATTCTTAAAAGAAATCTTTTGTTTAATAAATCCCCTTAAAATTTGAAAATTGTTAATACAATTGTTAAAATATTTGAGAATATTTTAGCATTATGAAGTTTATTAAGCAAATCTTTTTTATTAGGTATTAGATACCTAATCGTTTTTAAAGCATTGTTAAGAGGTTTATAATTTATTACTAATCTTGATACTTCTCTTTCAATTTTAACATTTTTATTAACATAACATAAAGACCAGCTCCAGGGAGACTTGCTCTTGCAAATCAATTTTTTATTAAGTAAATCATTGATTTCATTTTTACAATGTTTTGTAACTTCATTATTCATTTGATAAAGTCTAATCTTTGTTAGAATATTTTTCTCATTAAAATCATTTCCATATGGTAAATCGACAATATGCAATTTATGATCCCAAAAAGTATTTGGTAAAGTTGAACATATTGAATTTTTTATTTTTAATTCCAAATTAGAAATTCTTTTCCTTAAGTTTTCATTTGAAAGTTGAGTTTCAATTTTCTTAAACTTAGGATCATTTTTCAAAAACATTAAGTGTTTTTCTTTATATTCAATTAAACAGTTTAATTTTGAAATTGAATTTTCTTTTAAAACATTTAAATATTTAGTTTGTGGTTTTGAGACAAAATTAAAAATAATTTTATTTTTCAAATAATGCGTCTCAATACCTTTATCATTTATAGAAAAAGGTTGAATTAAATTAACAAAAGGTGTTCCTAAAATCTCATTTTACTTTAAATTCTTAACAAGAATAAAAATAGTTTTGTAAGAAACATTCCCTTGTATTACTTTAACATTAGATAATTTGAAATTAATCTACAATTTGTTACTAGATGCAGAGCTTAGAGATTGAATTGTTTTTTCAAAATAATTTGTAGGTATCAACCCTTCTCTGATACAATTTAATTCAGAACCAGTATCAAATAATGTAGTGTTTTTTTAAAATAAATTCATTGTTAATTCTGATTAAAATATTGATAATCTATTTTCTTGTTGTTATCTCTATAAGTTGTAGGAGATAATCAGAATCATTTTCAAAAATTTTTGGACATCGTCATTTGAAGTTTATCTTTCACCATCAAAACTTTCTTGAATAATTATTTTTTGTTTTATTTCAAGAAAATCCTTTTGTAATTTTAATTGCATTAGCTTTAATTATTTTATTTCTTGTTTTTAAACATTTATTTCATTATGGAGATCATTTATTGAGATGAATTTTTCTCTTCAAAAATTATATCTAGAGGCATAGCTCTTTGATAATATAATTTTTGAGGTTCTTTTTAATTGATTTTATTAATTTCTTCATCAGATTCATTTATCTTTAAATCTTTTAAAGAAACATTTGTAATTGAATAATTTTCTTAGTCATTATTAATTTCATTAAAAACTTTAATTTTTTTCTAAAGATATATCATTTATGACAATACCATTTAATTTTGAAGTATTAACTGGTGTTTCCATTCTTACAATATCAATTGGTTTTGTATCTTCTTTTATCATTTTATTTTTTAACATCCTTTTCCTATCTTCCAAAACTTTTAAAAATTCATTGTTTGGATTTTTAGGCATCTTGAAGGATTTAAATGAGGGTATATTTTTATTGATTGGTATTTTTTCATAAGTTTTATTTATCTCATTATTTATTATATTTTCCATTCTGTCTAATTGTTTTCCTATTGTATGTAAATGTGGATTTATGTAATTATTTTGGTCTATTATTTTTTTAATTCTATACCTTCATTTTCTATTGCATTTTTAAAAGGCGCAAGTTTTATCTTAATATTCTTACAAATAGATTTTATATTATTGAGTGGCAGATGATTAGATTCTATGATCTATCCATCACTTAATTGATATTTGAAATATTAATTTATGACATCAATTTCTTTATAATATTCTTCAAACTATTAAAAAAAAACATATTTGAAAGCTGTTTTTATACATAAAATCATAATATTCATTTTTTATTTGTTTTGTAATACTATTGAAAGTATTAAAAAACCATTTTCTAATCTTTTCATTCTTTGGTGAATTGAATTCTTTATTTAGAAAAACCTTATTTGGTTCGAAAGGTTTTTCTATGACATTGAGGCCTAGGTCTCCTAGAATAGAGGTAAACAAATTTTCATATTCTAGTTCATTGTTGGGTTGGTAAACTAGTCTAGTTATACCTACCTCATTGCTAATTATTCCACTAAGTAGAGGATTATTTTACACATTAGTTTGATCATTGGGTTGAACATTAATTGGTTGATGAATCATGGAAAGAGCTAAATCTACTGATCTCTTATATGAAGATGACATTAATCTTATTTCTAAGAGTCATTTAGGATAATCTTGGGATCTCCTAGCAAATTGAATTGTTACTTTACCCTCAGAATGTTGGATTACATTAGAAGGTTCGATATTATAAATTGATTATATCATTCTAGGTATTTGATCGTTTTTATCAATTTTATAAGCTTTAGATCCAAAAATAGTTTGCATTAATTTGAAATATATTCTACGAATTATAGTCATTGGTAAACTTTCTTCTAGCATTTTGTAATTATGTGTTTTAATTTAAAAAATTAAAGAGTTCATTATGATTTTATCTCTAAGATCAAAGGGAACATTTGGGTGACATTTCAATTATATTGAACCATTATTAAAACTAGTTTCAATTATAGTATGAATTGACCTTTTATATTTCAATTCTCTTGCATCTCTTAGTACCATTATAACAGTATATATATATATATATATATATATATATATATATAACTCTTTCTTTGGTAACTATATATTTCTTTTGTCTGATTTAACCATTTAGTAAATAGTATAGAGAATAAGTTCATTGTTATAAAAGTTCTAATAAAAAATCTTTAGGATAACAAAAAAACACAAAGTCATGACTATTTCTTAACAAAATAAAATAAATAAATTTACAATCAAGATATTTTTTTCATTCCTCAAATTAGAATATTTTACACTATCTTGAGCGGTTAATAAAATGAGCATTATGTTATTTATTTATTTTGGTTTTCATATGCCTATGAGTATTTTTACATATTAAAATACAAGCTTATTATAAACTGAAGATTTAAGTCAAACATATAAAATATTTTTCTTTTCATTTGTGTTAGTAACTCTATTTCGATTTGGTTTTTGGTATTTATTTAGAATATCTACCAAATGGAACGTGAGAAATCAAGTATAAAGCGAGAAGGACTATATAACGGAATATATTCAAAATGCTCTCAATTCCAGAATCCAAAATCTTATCGTCAGTTTTTACTAGCAATCCTTGTATAAATCACAATTCATTTTGAGGTAAATTTTATATCCTCTAATAAGAAAATACTGATTTTAAATAATAAAGTGTTGAAAATAAAAAATCAAATTAAAAGTTGAACTTACAGTATATAATAATAATAAAATCCCCAGCTGAGTTCCCACATAATAAATTCTTCTGATAAATATCTTCTCTGGTAAAAAAACACAAACACATAAAATAATAACGTGGTTAGTGGTTAATAAATCAACCTGCTGCTATTAAAATTCATTACTTGTCCAAATTCAATCACATACCCAGTGGGCCAAGAACATGCCCCTTCAATGGTTGGGCTTTCATAAGAATATTGTCTTCTGGATTAGTCCTAACTAAATTAAGCTGGGCTTGAATATTGTCTTCTCTTGAGGATTAGTCCTAACGAAAAGTAAATCTAATGAAGATGATAACGGAAATGTAACTCGGTTTTACTACAATGGAGTACAAGGGGAACACTATAACAATCAAAAAGGGAATAAAGCCTAAAGTCGAACTCTTTTTAGAAGGTAGGATTATGATTCTTTAAAATCGAAGATTCCAACTTTAAAAAAGAATTTATTTTCACCCTTATAACGAATAAAAAATATTTAATTAATTTTCAACCTAATTATGATATTTAAATGATCGTATTTTTTATAAACCTAATGTATATGTATTCCATTCAATTTTAAATATATTACAATTGAATATGATATTAGAATGGAGTCCACAGTTCCTTGGGTTTTTTTCTTTCAAACATAGTGATGTTGATTCCATTCCTTTCCACTCTACTCTCTTCCAACCCATTCTAGTTCAAATAATTCTTAAGTACCATATGTGATATAAGCAAATGGTATAATATAAGCATTTTAAATTATATTTGTTGAGCCACGTATAACACAAGATTTATTTTTTCCTTATTTGATATGTATTGTATCTTATGCACAAATACTATACTAATATGGTGATTTTGATATTTAAAATTTTCTATGCTATTTTATAATTATTTTAACTATCTTACCATCTATCATTATCACCACCATTACCATTAAACCACCACCACTTATATGTCACCATTGCAATACCATTAATAGGTGACTTCTTGCCATGTAGTGATAGTAATATATACTGGTAGTGGCAAATAGTGCCAATAAATGGTGGTTAGACGAGGACATAATGTTAAATTTGTAAGTGATTGACGTGTATTAAGTAATGTACAATATGGTTGAAAAACAAAATGCTAATCCGTAATTAGCAAATGCTACTGTCAAAGGGAACTCTTCTTCCATTGCCAATTCACTTTTATGTTGTGATAATCTCGATGACCTAGATAAGAATGATGACTCTTGCCAAGATGACTACCTTTATAGAACCAATAGCCATTATACCCATAACCGCCATAATTGCCGTTGAAATCGATATCTTCCTTCCACACCCCTTCGGAACTCGACTCTTCTAGAAAGAAATTGCTGTGAGTAGCCCTAGCTGTAGCAATAAACTAATCCAATAATTGTCAGGAGGATGGTTTGCATCAAATATTGGGATATTGTCCGCATCTAAATTTTACGCTGCTTTTTCAAGTTGAAACTTAAACTTTGAAGATATTAGAAGATATTAAATATTATATTTAATAGAATTTTTACTTTTTAAATTTTATAATAAAGTTTAAAATTGTCGAATGACATACTACGATTAAACTTGTTAAATTTACTATTATCTTCTGGTTTAAATAGCATGGTTCATTTGTTTGTTTGTTTTTTTTCCCCATTTTCTTGGTGTCTTTTTGGTATATGTCAAATTTCGTGTTTTCCAAGAATAAAATATTAAGAAGATGAAATATATATGTACATATATATCCCTTCTATAAAACTAAACACATAACAAATCCCTTGAAAGTTAAATTTCTTTACCTTTTACATTATTTGGTTTTATAAAAAGTACAAAATAAAATATCCTTTTTCAAAGTATAAAATATATTCTTTTAAACCTTTTCTCATAAAGCTAATGAATTTTCACTTCTTTTTTTTTATTATATTCCAATCACTATATTTATTATAATTATGAAACAAAAACAAAGAAGATAAAGATAAAATAGTTTTTGAATTTGCAAATTTCAATTGAATAGAAATCAAACACACAATCTATTTAGATGAGACACATACATACATAGTATAAACTATCCAAATGGATCCTAACTACTTAAAACTTAAAAGTGTCAATTTGCTACTTTAACTTTGTCCACTTTTACAATTAATTAGTTGAACTTTGCCTATTTTCATAATCAACTATTTAGTCTACATACTATAAGTAACTTTAGAAAATTTTGTAAGTAATAAACGGAAATTTTTAAACCTCAAGTATTTAATTATAAAAATAGGCAACATTCAGGTACCAAATGAGGGCATTTATTCTTAAAAGATTATGTGGTGAACGCTCATTGTTCTAAAAGTCCTAATGTAAATGGTTAGAGCTAAATTAGTAATTTTAACAAATTCAAATTTTAGGTGTAAAAATGAAAAACGTCTGAAGTTTAAATAGAGATTGACATTATGCCTTAAATATTACTAATTCTGCTTGAAGAGTTTTACAATTCTTGTACATGAGCCTGTCATATCTTTTTTAAGATACAATTATGTCTAAGAATGATAAACAGCAATCTCATTAATCTTGTGTAGAACACTCTTATGCGTTGGTGATTAGTATTGTTTTTGGACATACAAGGGAGAGAAGAATGTCTGAAAATTCAAACTAATTATCAACTAAAAAATAATTACTCATACTTTTTCCTTTTTAACGTTTACGAGACAAAGTTAATTATATCTCATCAAAGAGGTACATTCTTTGAATCTTATCATCAAATTATGTTTAAAGCATTAGATATTAATAAGAGTCGATAACAACCTTTAAAAATGATGAGCACGTTTGTAATGTTAAAATTAACGCATAGATTTTGGTTTCCCTCTTATTTGAACATTCCAACATTGATTTTATAGCACTCTCGATCAAACATCAAGTTACTTATATATCTAAGAATCATATAAAACTTAATTAAATTATTTAAGTCTTATAATCATTGATTTATATAACATTTTCCTATATATTAACTTTAAATAGTGAATTGTGAAAATCCATTATTAGAGTTTGGCTTCTTAGTATAAATGAACCTACATGCCATATCTTATTACAGGAGAGATCACATGCATTATGAACGAACAAGTGGACTTAATACTAATAGCAATTATTACGACCTTGTGCCCATCTTATTTTCATCAATATTTGCAAGAGAAACAACCATTAACTCTTGTTAGAAGTAGCACCATTTTAATATTAACGTTGGTGGAATCTACTTGGAATATTTTTAAAAAATTCATTGGAAAATTGACTTATTAATTTGAACTTCTTAAGTGCTAAGGCATAAAAATTTCTTGTCAATATAACCCAGTTTTCCCCTTGAAATTCTAAAATCACACACACGTACATATTACATTTTCTTATATTTATCAATATTAGCATATTTAAAGTTTTTAATAAGATTTATTTGCTTATCTTAAATAACAATTTCTTAGGTCACTTAAAAATCGTGAACTCAAACTCCAGTACTACTTGAAATTGTCAATCCTTGAAATTGATGCAATTGTATCATATGCTATTGTATACATGCTTGATTGCTAATTCAATAACAGATTATTATCTTACGTTAGATGTACCATGCAACATAGTTTCTACATTCTAAGAGATGGAACAACTTAGATTCTGGTGACATATAAGCATACTCACATGCTTAACTA
The DNA here is from genome assembly GCA_024138005.1 of Lumnitzera racemosa. Taxonomy (NCBI): domain Eukaryota; kingdom Viridiplantae; phylum Streptophyta; class Magnoliopsida; order Myrtales; family Combretaceae; genus Lumnitzera; species Lumnitzera racemosa. The sequence goes on along the minus strand of JAMXBC010000009.1, from coordinate 56,796,517 downwards.
TAGCAACGAATACAATCTTAGCATTCCTACAGTTTGAGTAACATAGAGTTGGCAAAACTCACACATGAGCATACACGTGCATAAATACACACACATATATGATATAGACACATGCATATGTATGTATGCACCGTGTACACACTTAACATATCCATATAATTTGAAGGGGTTATCTAATTCTCAGTTGAAGACAAAAAAGTTGTTTCATATTAGGTTTGTTACTAGTATCAAGAGTTGATACAAATTATCTATTGTAATCATCTAGAAAGGCATCCTATACCACCATGCAACCTGATCATGACTATTTTCTAAAAGTCTAATCAATATTACAGCAACTAGCTAGTTAACAATCTACCAATCTGCACATAGTTCAATGCTTTATTCATGTATCACATCACTTGTATATTTTTTGGTAGGATAATTTAGCTATAATGCCACAACTGATACTTCTAACATCCCCATATTCTTAGTACTCCTAGCATAAGATACATAAGTAGCAAAGTAATTATTGGTTAGGATATTTTTATTTTCATTTTCAATTTCTAGATGGATAAACAACAACCATTAGTAACTACATATTTAGGATTCGCTTAAGTCTGATAATAGTACGAATAAATTTCTATACTACGTAACATATCATCAATCAATAATTTACAAAGGTAAAGATCGCAATTCCTTCATTTTATCACTTATTCCTTCATTTATACCATTTATTGGTCCTTAAGCAAGTTTATCTTCAATTCCTAAAGACATGGATAATTGACCTAAGAGTGTGTGCAATCAACCAAGCAGTTGTCTAGCTAGTTTATGCAGTACAATCGGTTGGCTACACAACTTGTTAATGAATCTACGAACCACCCTATCAACCTTTACAATTAAACTAACATTTTTTCTAGCATTAAATCTTAAAATTTTAATGTAAAGCTTCTCCATATAATTCACTATAGGAATTCTTGTATTTAATGACATTTACAAATTTACAAACGTTACTAATTCCTATACTTATAGTGATGTTTAGTAAATATAACTTAAAATATATTATTAGTGACATCTACAATCAGTGATGTACATATACTATTCATTTTATGATATTTTCATTAAATAAACATAAAATAAAATCTTTTTCGTCATACTCCCTAAAAATTTACCTATCTCAATATCCAAATTCTTACCCTTAATTTAAACCCCCCACCCACCCCCCCCCCCCCCCCCCCCCCCCCAAAGATTACCCTTTTACGACCTAAATTTGTCTACCCTAGCCCTCCCCTACACCAACCACCCCAATCCCTCTCTAACTCTAGTAGCAAACTCCTCTCACCAGATGATAAAAAAAACGTTTATCCTAATAGTTATTTCGTTCTCCCTCTCTCTCTATCACTCACTCACTCACATGTGTTGCATAAAAGTAGAAGAAAAGCTTCATTAGTTGGAAACATTGCAAAGATAGGTAGTAGTATGCATGTAATTTTTATGTTTTAGGAAATTCCGATATATATTCCTTTATGAAAATAAATCTTCAATGCGTTGCTTAGGATTTGGTTTGTGAAATTTGGATTTAGTTTGATAGAATTCAGGCTTTGGAGCAGTTCAATTACTTTAGGTGTGATTATTTTGAAATTTTATAGTTTTTCTCAAATAAGTATTTATTTACGGTTTAAATGATATATTTTGTGTCTCTATTCCAACCAACAACACGAAGTGATGGTTTGTATGATTTGTCATCTATTCAAATGATTTTTGTGCTCCAGATTTAGTTCCATAAGCTACTGTAATATTATTTTGCAACACCTTAGTAGAGACTAGATATAACAGGCAATTGGTGCAATATAATATCTTGATGCTATTGATACATCTCCGGTGCTGGACATCCATGTAACTGGAAAAATGTTTACGGTTTTAATACCTTTTTAATTCAACTTATTAAGATTATCAAGCCGATATGCAAATATATATATATATATATTCATTAGGGTATGTAAGTAATGGGTTTTGGTCTGAAATATGTTTCTTTGTTTTCTCCTAAGAGGAATCAGCTGCTAACGAGAAACAAACCTGTTAGTTTTCTCAAATCGATTGAGCTAGTTTTCCATATTGGATGATTTTTTTTTTTGTTAATTTTATTAGATGAATTTATTTAATGTATAAAAGCATTTTAGCACCAACAGAGAATTATTTGATTTTTCAAGCGACATGGTTAGAGAGATAAGATAAAACTAGGAGAATATAAAGGATAGAGCAAGGTGCTACGAGGTAATGTAGGAGGCCTAAAGCTATAGTTTCTTTCTCCTATTTATGTGGTTGGGATATCCTATTGTGACATATTATGCAAATCTTCTATGCCCTTTGGGATATCCTGGAGAAATCAATGTGTGAACCAAATGATACTGGCTTAATCCTACAAAAGTCCTATTTATGAATTTCTATTATCATATAGTAACTTTTTGACTTCATGCATATAATTGTAAAAGTTGCAAAAAATATAAATGCTCTTTAGAAGTTTAGATTAATTATGTTAGTCTATTTTTGCCCCTAAAGTGTTAGGAGGAATCTCATCCTTTCTTATTTTTTAAGATAAAGGATAAGACAATAGGAAAAACGAAAGGAGTTGTGAAGCATATGAACAATGAAGTCAACATCTCTCTTTCTTTAATTCTTCTAAGTATCATACATGATATATCCTTTTGTTAGGAAAGGATCCAAAGTATCCTTGGTTCCTCATATGATATCTCAAATATACTTCTAAATTTAACAAGAACAACATAACCATTTAATTTTACCTGATACTTGAATTGAAACACATAGCTCTGCAAGCGATCATTAAGAAAGAGTTGGGGTAGTTCAAGAATTACACTAGTAATGTTGCACTTTTATGCTAATTTGTTTTTGAGTAGTATAGACAAAAAGGAAGATGATTCTTTGAATTTTATGAACCGTGCTATTGATGGCAATGACATATATGGAAATTTACAAATCTAAGAAAAGGCAACTCTATCTTTGACAAAACTCTTCAGCAGCAACAAGTACAAGATTTTCTGAGAGTAATTAGGAAACTACTTTAATAGGAAGAAAGTTGTATATTCAAACTAACAAATAAAACTCAAAATTCTTTTCGCTTTTGAGACGGAGAAATTGACACAAAATGGTGTTGAATATGGATGTCCTTTGGTCTCTAGCAGTGTCTTAAATATCTGGAGGACTTAAATTTTCATCTACTTTAGCCAAAAATTGGATTTATATTTAATGAAGCTATGATATGAATATGAGGAGCTTCTATTTCCATTATTGCACTCGTGTGATGCAACGACTAATTAATATAAACAGATGCTATCTATAAATCCATTGGGACTTCTAATGTAGATTTTGTCATATGACATAATTTAAGCATCTATTAAGAAAATGTTTCAAGATAGTTAAAGGGTTAAATAAGTAATGCTGATAGTGGATTTCCTAGAGCAAGGGCTCAACCATAAAAAAGCACGAGCAACTTTGTCTTTGTATTCTACTATAATGCTCTTGCCATCTTCAATCTCCTTCCTGTTTCTGTTCTCATTTACAAGTACTTTATAACTCTTCCTTGTGCTATACATCATTGTAGATTGTTCGCATGAATCTAATTTTGGTCATTATCTTCTTCTTTTTTTCTTTTTTTACTTTCTATGTTATGATGATAGGAAAACAACTCTCCTTTATAACTTGATTATTTGATATTTCAAAATATTAACGACTCTCCTTTAAGATTTGATTGAAATTACCCAAAAAGTTATAGATCTTCTTACATAGACATTTTAGAAGAATAAGGAAACTAAGTCAAGCTACCCTTTGAAATAACCTTTTATATATGATACATTGATAATTGAAATTTTTATGATTTGATTGCAATTACCTAAAATGTTTTAGATAATCTTATATGATTTTTTTAAAAGAATCAACCACTTAAAATAACTTCTTATGATACATTGTAATTTTATTTCCATTTTAAAAACGAACTCCTTAAGTAAAGAAGTTAGGGATCATTTTATTGATGATCCATACAAAATAACAATAATCCTCATTTCTATCATTGCAGGCTACCGACACAGATATTTTAACATTAGTCGAAATTAAGATGAATAGCCCCAATTGTTTTGAGTTTTTCGTGGGGCTTAGCAATTATCAACCAATCTGTGCACGTACTACATGGGCATATGGAAAAGCTATATCAGTATATAGTTGTTAGCCTTGTTAACCAAACCAAGATTGATTTTGATTTTTATGTTTCACCATGTTGTTGATTTGATTATGTTAGATAATTTATTTCCTTTTTAACTTTCAATTACATGAAAGAAAAAGAATTTTGATGACCTTTTTAGTTCTATATATACATATCAATTTATTATTTGTTACTACCTATCATAAACTTTAACATGACATGTTGTTCCCCATTTTTATAATTATCTTATAATTTTTTGGTGAAACTTTTTTTTTCGGTCGATTTAATATATTTTTAACAATATAATAGTACTATAACAAAAGAATTAGATGCTTCTTTTCTAACAAAGCAGAATAATAGTCAAAACATACTTGTATCATTAATAAATACATGTCATATAATATAAAACTTGATATTTCTATTAATATTATTTTAAAAGTGGCAAAAGGTCTAAAAAAGCCTTATGTTGTTAAGTAACCAACTCTTTTATTAAGATCTATTATAAAAATAAACATATCTTCCTCTTCTTTTTTCTTTATATTTTTTATCCACCATCATGATGGTTAAAGAGAATGAGGATCTTTTGTATTTTACTTATTTTACATATTTGATTCTTGATATTAATCAATATAGTTGTTTCCAGATCTGTTTTGGTAAGGCTTTAATGTCTATTTTGATGGGATTCATTGATATTCTTACTAAAATGTGAAACTATGGCTAAGTAATGTTAGTTAATGAAAATGAGTTATGGCTAGAACTTAATTATGTTGCTTTGTGTAATTCAATTGATCGATAGTACAATTATCCAAAAAAAAAAAAAAAGAATTGGTCCACGTTTTGTTCATGATACAATAAATTAAAATTTATCCTTTATTATATGTTCATATTCCTTAAGTTATATTAATTAAAATTGTATCATCCTTTATCTCTGTTATATGCTTATGTGTCAACTTGAAGTAATAAAAAATAAATACCCACAAACAATCTCTTTAGACCATAAAAGAGCATTACTATGATAAGTGGATTCCATACCTTCATGTTTCTATTTCCATTCCTCGTGTCTATTATATGAGGAGAATATTTCTAAGTATCTTGTTACATTTTATCAAATAGTAAAGTGCTAATTCAGGCGTGTTCTTAAAAATATTTTCAATTTTTTTTCAACTTTTAAATGAATTTGTAACGTTTTTTAGTTAATTAGTATAACCTATGTAAAATTACTTGTGCTCTTTCTCCATTTTATTTTCTAAACTTTTTAATCTTTTAGTCTAACGTGGTTTAGAATTGTGTTAGTATACATGGATAAGAGTGGGATGACTTAGGACATTAAATTTAAGGAGTATCAGCATAGTGTAAAGGCTTTTTTTTTTTTTTTTTTTTGCATACTTGCACTTGAAGTACAGGCAAACACGAAAATAAATTGTCCATGTAGGAAATATTTAAATAATAAATTACATCCTGCGTATGTCATAAGAGCTTACTTGTTTATAGATGGGGTAGATGTAACTTATTAATGTTAGATTTATCATGAAAAGGAGCTAGGTATTGAATTATCTCCAATAGATTGAGGTAGATGATGACGTAGAGAATGGGAGATAAGATCAAATGTAGAGGAAGAGCACAATGGGGTAAGAGATGATGATGATGGTAAACTTGATGAGATGCTTAAAGATGTAGAAGTATTCATTGACAGTCGAGATGAGAAATTAGCCCTTAGAGGTAGGATTGATCGTCATAAGATTGTCTAAATGGGTTAAGAATTGACTTATCGCAATAGCTTTATTTAGGCTGTAAGTTTTTTAAATTTAAATTTATAGTGAAGCTTCTCCACTTTAAGGGGTGCAACAAGTAGAGCAATAAGTTTTTTGACATACTTCTCCAACTTTTATGAGATGTAATACTTAATGGTGAGTCCATTCCTAAGTCTTGGTACTTTTCAAATAAGTACTAATAGGAAAACATAACCTGTGCTTTGGAAGAGGACTAACCGTATTGTGAGTGGGTCATTTAGATATAACTACCAAAAAAAGGTGAATATGGATTTTAAGCTTTGTGAACTACTTGTAGATATGTTTTATCACTTAAGCACTCATGAACCTATACCTTATTAGATGTGACTCACTAGTTTGAGATAAAGGGTTGCTCATTGTCATAACCTTACTTAAGGGGTTGCTCTCCAGCATAACCTTACTTTAATAATAGGGTTGCTATTAGCTATAAAGATAGGTATCTCAACGCAGGAGAAGGAAATTTAAGAAATTGCATTACCAATATGGGAAAATTCTTATTACAACAAATGTTAATAAAGGGTATTCATACTCAGAAATCGCTAAGGTTACATAATATACGGAATTACTAATAAAGGTAAAACACTATACAATTCTGTCACAAAAGTAGAAAGACAAATATGTAGTCCTTTTAGAAAAATAATATTCTTTGTCAAGTGGTATGGTTAGACATGTACCATTATGGGAAAGCCTAACAGGCCTACTGCATAACTAACTTGGATACGCAAGGATAAGATCAATAGCTTTCGATGTCTTAATTAACTCTAAGGATTTCTCTAGTAGCAACTTGAAAATATCCTTTCTAAAGATATTCATTCTATAAAGAGAGAGATCTTTAGAGTAGGTTGGAGAGTGAGGTCAGTAGTCTTGAAGTAGTTAGGTAAGATCTAGCCATTACTTAACTAGGAGGCAGAATGATTGATAGCTCAATAGCATCATAAGATCAGCTCGATAAAGGAGTTTAGCTTCATTTGGAGTTAGGCAGTACTTAAGGATCCATTCAGTCATGTTAGCCAAACCTTTAGCTCAGGAGCATGTAATTGGTTCTAAAGCCTGATTCCCAGTAACTACTTAAGGGGTTTGGGTAGGAGATATCATTACATCTATGCGTATCAATATGATTATTACTTATTTTGGGGTGATAAGGTGCATCTAAAGGAATGTCTTAGTTGTAATGCATTAAGGTGCAAGGTGTCTAATGGTGTTGGGAATGTTATTCCTCATGAAGTTTTGCATTACTTTCCCATAAATCTAAGGTTACAATACTTTTTCATGAATTCTAAAATTTTCCAAAAGACACATTGGTATAAAGAGAACCATAAGAGACGAGAAAATTTTATGAGTCATCCTGTTGATGGATTATCTTAGATGAATTTTGACATCGAGTTTCTTGAGTTCGTAAGGGATGCTTACAATGTTAGGTTAGGGCTAGCTAGTAATGCTTTCAATCCATTTAAGATTATGTGTTAGTCATATGGTATGTAGCTAATAGTGCTTTCAACATATAACTTACCTCCTTGGATTTGCATGTAGAAAGAAAACTTGATGATGTCATCGCTAATTGCAGGACCTAAGGCACATGGAAAGAAGATAGACATTTAAATGCAACTATTGATTGATGAATTGAAAAATCTTTGAGATAATGGGTTACACACTTATGATGCATTTGAAAGACAACATTTAACATGTAAGCAACTCTAATTTAGATCATAAATGACTTTCTAACATATAGAAATTTATCGGGATGGAACACAAAGAGGTATAATGCTTATCTAGTATGTGAAGACCAAACAACATCTATGAGACTTAATAGCAAGACTGGCTATATTAGTCCTCGAATGTAGCTTTCAATAGACTATAGATGGAGATATAGCTTGAAATTCGAAGGAAGACATGATACTTGTGAAACTCCTGAAGATTATTCTAGAAATAAAATTCTCAATCAATTGCAATTTATAGGCAATGTGTGCATAGGCAAGCATTTAAGAAAAGTTCAAAGGGTTCATTATTTTAAGGAGCTTAACTAGACAAAAAGGTCTATATTGTTCTAGCCTTTATATTGGTGAAAGTTGATGTTAAGACATAATTTAGATGTCATTCATATTGAGAAGAATTTTTGTGATAATCTTATTGGTACTATACTTAAGATCGAAGGAATGACAAAAGATACTTATAAGCCTATACTTGATTTAGAGAATCTTGGTATTAGAAAGAAATTATACCTAGTGAAGCAAGCTAACGGTAAGTATTCAATGCTATTTGCTAGCTGTAAATTAAATCCTTTAAAGAAAAGGAGATTCTATCAGTTCTTAAGAGATGTTAAGCTACTCGATGATTAGACATCACATATTTGTAGGTGTGTAAATGACTTAAGCACAAAGCTTTTTGATATAAAGAGCTATAGCATATTACCTAAAGTGTTTGAGAAGTTATGCAAACACATTCTCAATGTCAATAAGGTGCACCAAATGCAAAGTGATATTATTACAATATTGTATAAGTTAGAATTGACCATTCCTCCTATCTTCTTTAATGTGATACATTTAGCTAATATTTTCCTTAAGAAGCATTACTTGTCGAACTCGTTGCATATCAATGGATATTTCCTATAGAAAGGTATGAAAGTATATGTAGAAGGTAATTTTTTTATGTATTATTCAAGCTTTTTATCACTTATTTATTTTGTTAAATGTAGATACTTAAACTTCTTTAGGAGTTTTTCAAAAAACAATGCTTATTCAAATGGTTCAATTATAGAAGCTTACATTGTATATGAAAGTTTAACATAATACTTCTTCCATTTGCAAGACATCGAGACATTGTTCAATCATCCTAATAAGAATTGTAAACTAAGGACGATGGTGGTATTAATGTCTTTAGAAATAAGGGTTGGTTATATTTCATCTCTCACAAATGTGGCATTATCAAATGAGGAGGTAAAAGTAGCTAAGTGATACATTATTAATAATTGTTTAAAGGTTTAACATTATTTAGAGTAATTATTAATTAGTGTAATTTAAATTTTACGAGATAATGTAAATATGTCTATACATAGATTTCGAAGCATGTTATAGAGAACATATATGTATCTTATACGCACAATGCGGTGGCGACATCGATCAATGCCACAAATGAGAATTTCGTTAATAATTTATAGAGAATGTAATTTTACTTTCAAATAAGAATATTTCCCTAAGGCATCTAATGTTATAGTTTGCTTGATGTTGTTGTTGATGAGTACGTTATATGAAAGTTTAGATCTAATTATTAGTATCTTGTATACATTATTAAGTAAACCAATCTTGCGCTTTAAGAAATACAACAAATAGATTTATGACATTCAATATCACACATTCAACTTTGATACTCGAAAAAAGACATAAAATACTAGAGTACTTGTAGAAGGGAACCAACAAGCTATGAATTCTTTAGTAGAGTTTTATAGGGTTTTAACATACATACATATGTACATATATATATATGATTTTTTTTATATTTGATATAAAGGAGTTTTCTTATTTTAGTGTAAATGGTGGGATACAAATGAACACCATTGCAACATAAGAGTTAATCATAGGTTCAAAAATAGTAAGGTTATACGTACCCATATGTCTTGGTATTGTAAGTGAAATAAATTAGGCAATGATTGTCGCCTAATGCACCGTTTTAAATATTATCATCTCTATGATATAAGCTCTCTTATTAGTAGTGTTAATTTATTTGCTAATGTAGAGGCCTAATTGGCCAATGAGAGTATAGAGGATCCACTTGTGTATAGAGAAAGAGGAAATGCAGGATCTTCTGTAGTTGATTGTGATATATATATGATGTTAATAAAAGATGTATACCTTGAAAATATTATTGAAGATGCTATAGAGAGGACAATTTGGTAATCCAATAATTCACAGCATGATGTTGATGTCAGTTATGATGATCAAGATAAAGATAATGAAGTGGATGATACGCTTATTGACTATAATAATAGTGATGAAGAATGTAAGATGTTTTAATTATGTGAATGTAGTTAGCTTACTAATTCAATGATGTCTATATAACAAGTATGAGTTTAAGAGATTATAATAAGAGAAAGATAGGTATATATACAATTGGATATGATGGATAATATATATATAATTTAATATCAATATTATTGTCACACTACAAAACCTTAGCCAACGCTTAAATCAAGTTAAATAAAATGCTAAATTATTTTGCTTTGTAGTTATACAAAAAGTATTCATGTATCATTTTGTTATGCTTATATTCATATTGCTTTATTTAATTTTTCTTTATGTTTAATACCAAGATTAAAATGGTTGAAAGGCAAAAGTGTAAACAAAGAAGATGAGGAAGGATTTCTTGAGACACTTGATTGGTAGATAATATTTAATCAAATTCTCAATATATTGAGCAAAAAGAACATCTATCTCTATAAGTTATTAAACAATCAATGGCTTCCTCACAACAAACTTTACAAGATATATCAAATTTTTTTATACGTAATTCAATTGTAATAGATGCCTCTTTATGTATACTCATGTTGTAACCAACAATATTGTAAATGAGAGCAAATTGAATAGTTCTCCACCTACTTCTATTTTATCCTTGTGTATTTGATTGAAGTTTAATTATTTATATTATTTGCTAAATAAAAGTTTGTAAATATTGCAAAATAATTTATCCTCATGTTGCAGCTAATGTTGACAAATCATCCTCTTACAATAAGAGGTACATATCAAGGGTAAGCGCTAGAGAAGTAAAATAATAAACAGAAGGGTAAGATAGTAATAGAGTATAGAGTTTGATGCTACTATAAGCTGTTTAGTTACATTAGCTCAAACATCAAAGTTGGCCTTTAAGAATGGAATTATTATTAGGAACATGTTATCACTTTATATAAAGAGAGATTGGAGAATTTCCCCAATAAAAAAAGAAGAGAGCTTAAGTAAGTGTGGAGGCATGTAATATTAAATGTCATAATTCAATATTATAGTTACGTTTGTTTATATGTCCTTCATGCTTGAAGTAAGTGAAATTTACATATGTATGAAGGGTGCTATTATAGGTAGTGGTTGATAGAGCATAGATGTAGTTGGGGGTGGTTTTGCTTGTGGTTGTACTATTTTGTATTTTAGTTAGTTATTATAATTTACCTAATCTTGTTTATAAAATTATCGATTTATATTTGAGATATGTTTCTAACTATTATTTAGTGCAAATATACTATATATAGATCAGCTAAATGTAAGTGATGGGCAAATATCACTGATGTTCTTAGAAATATATGCAAGACATATTCTTGTGCACAAAATTATCATTATATATTTTATTTAAATGAAAAGTGGTTAATAGACATAGATATCAACAATTTACTATTATTATTGTTTTAAAATTCATTATATTTGACTATGTGAATCTATCCTTAATTTGTGGTTAGTTGAATGTAATGCCACTAATATGCCTATAGGTAAATGTTACATTGTGTACAAAACTCGTTATTTATACTAACTTTGTAATTCTTACAAGTAAATGTGAATCTCTTGTTAATGTATAGTTAATTGAATATAATGTTATTGAATGATTAATTTACTTTCCCATATTTATGTTAAATCTAATTGATATTTATCATATGGCTAATAATGTATCTAGCTTTTTATGCATTTATTAATGTATCAATTTCATATTAGTAGTATTTAAATATGTATTTATCATCTAATAGATGCAATACTACGAAAGTTTTGAATTTTAGACTATATTTTACTTTGATTTGGATGTTATCACTTCATCATTTATCAATTATCCTCTACTTTTAATAATAATTACTTTATTTTTTTTTTTTGTTTTTTGTCGAATTGGCTCAACATCAACAACATTATGAATGGTCCAAAAAAAAAATATCATACTTTTGATCAATGGATGGGACACCTTTTATGGAAAAAAAGTCAATGTAATAATCATAAGAAATGACAGACTGTGAATGATAAAGCTCGACTTAAGCCCTACAATGATGAGAATTGGAAGCAAGTTACTAATATATGAAACTATTAATGTAAATGAGAGATGAAAATTCTCAACTTTGAAAAGCCATCTGAGAAGGTAAGTTTTTATTTAGTAAATAGTATTTTTTTGGGGTTTGAGAAAATGATTTGAAAAATTATTTTTATTTTGACCGGTAGAAAACCAAGTCAATGATTAGAAAAGAAGTAAGTAAGTGTATTAAATATTTGCATAGGACTAGGATTAAATCCTTTAAAAGTAAAATGATTGAATATGTAAGTATTTTATGTAATTCTATGTATTTGATATTGAGTTTAGTTTTGTATTTATTTATTTATTTTATTGCTTATTATGTAATTAGGTTAAGCAATACCGTCTACCACCTGATGCTATTGAGCTCTTCAAGCAAACACGATTTTATGAGTCTAATAAGATAGTATTAGCAATTGGATATCTCAATAAGCCATTGATGATTATGTTAATATAAAGTATTTTTGTTTATTATAAATTTGTTATCAATTATAAAATATACTGACCATAGCTTTTCTTTTTGTTATTAATGATATAAGTAAAGATGCTGCATTTATTTTAAGAATCTTAATCTTGTAAAATGCTTAAGTCTTCAAGGAAGATATTGATAAATTTATGAATGCAAACATTATGAATAATTACCATCATGGTAGAGGTTATGAACCCTAACCTATTGGAAAATCTAAGCAAAACCAGATTTCCAAGAATGAGGAAATCGAAAGATCGAGACAAAATGAGATAAAATTGCGTAAAAAGTGAGATACTAAGATAAAAGAATTAGGTTTGTTACAGATAGCTCAAGATAACAAAGTATAACTTTAACCTATCTAAATTTGAAGTGTATTTCTCATTCCCTTTTAAAGTGTTTGTTTCTTCTTAAAATGGTGTTTGTGTTGTTGATTTTTAGCTTTAATGCATTTTTTGGTAAAAGCTAAATTGGGATTTAATTATATTAATCTTATATTGCTCAAATTAAAATTTTTTACAAATATCATTTACAATTGGTGAAATTTTTTTATTTCCTATAATGAGCTAAATATCTTCTCTTCATTAATATTTATTTAACTGATTTGATTTTAATGTTCTTATAATTGAATAAACTCTTTCAAGTATTACAAAGATTTTTTCTAGATTTACCATCTAATTCAGGTGATTTAGTAAATAAGCTATTATGTATAATATATGTTTATAAAAATGTTATTTTAATTTTTAATATATTTTGTGTTTTAAGGGATCTAAGTCATAAGCAATTTGTTGCTCTTTTGATGGCACTTTATCATGAAGACGATAATGAAATTGAAAACATGAGGAACGGAAGAAGATATTAAACCATGATATATAGTTAATAATAATTATAATGCACATTTTGGAAAAAATTGTTACCTTTTCTTTTCGTGCTAGAGAATAAATTATTAAATTTCAATAATGTGTTTTATAATATTTTGTAGACTTAGCAAAGGTGTGAAATGAATTAGTAAGAAGGTTGTTTTGTATTCTCTTTATTATTATGTGATGATATAAATATGTTTATTGTCATAATTTGAGTAATTATATTGTTTATATTTTCATTTAGCAAAATGCAAAAAAGGATAGAGCACCAGCTACTTATTTAGAGATGTATGTTGCCACTCGAAAAAGAAATTCAAAACAAGTATACAAGCAATCAAATGAAGACACACAAAATAAAATTGTAAGTATTATATACCTTTTCTTTTTTGTATTTACATTTCCACTTATTCATAAATATTAAAAATATACCTAGATATTCAATCATGCACTTATTAGAGTTTAGTTGTTTGGTTTACTCATTTTTTTATTAAGTATCTTGATACTTATGAATAGTTTGGATGATAATTAAATATAGAATTTTGGTGTAGAAATGGTTGATGTTTTTTTTTTTGTAATATTATCCCTTATAAAATCTATAGTTTTTTTTTTATTGTGAATGTAAAAAAATGTTACATATAAGTTTGTAAGTAATTATTGATATTACTTTTATAATATGATAACTTAATTTACAGGTTTTTTATTTTTAAAATCCAAAATATTATATATAATGTAAAACCATTGTCTTTATTTATCATTGAACCGTTACCTTTTATTAAAGGAACCGTTGGCTTCAACATGTACCAAATTGTTGCCTTTATCGAAAGAAACTGTTGCCTTTTAAATCTACAAACCATTAGCTTTTACTTAATTATCACTTACCAAAACTTTACATAAATTGTTACTTTTATAAAAAAAAAAAACATTACATTTTACTCCCTTCCAACTGTTGCTTTAAAGATCATAACTATTGTCAAATATTCTTATATAAACATTGCATTATCTCTCATAATTATTGCCTATATAATAGGATGAATCGTTGCCTATTCACATAAAAATGCTTGTCGCAAATTTGCACAAATCATTGCCATTTTATTTTAAAACCGTTACTTCAATTAAATAACATTTGTCCCTACTGTTGCAAGATCCGTTGTCTTAAATAAAAGGCAATAGTGATAAAATGTAATAGACATAAGTTTTATGGACATTAACTACAGTTTATTGTCATTTCCAAAAGTATAAAATAACGTAGTAAATTATGTGTGATGTTTAAATGTCACTAAATGTGAATCTTGTGACATTCCATGCTAATATATCAAATATTTGGTTATAGTTTAGTGATGTGGAAATGTAACTAATGGTAATTTATAAGTAACCTTTAAACGACATTGTATGTAATATTTTTGTGATGTTTAAACATCACTATATGTTATTCTTTTGTAATGTTTAAGCATAACTAATTATAATTTTTTGTGATGATTTATTGATAATATCACATACATAGTTCATTATTAGTAACGTTTAAACGTCATTGAATGCTATAGTATTTGTGACGTTTATATTTTTTGTAATGTTTACCTTTCAAATATTACATATTATTTTTTGTGATGAAACTTTTCTAATGTTTATTAGTAACCATTAATTAAGGTTACATAAAAGTTTTTGTGATATTTATCTTAGTTTAGTACTGGTTAATAAATGTTATTAAAGATCTAAATTCTTGTAATGATTTTCCAACTTTTTCATCATTTAATCTAAAATTTTAAGTTGCTCATTGAAAATTGCTGACTTTACTTATTGAATTTTTACTTATTTAATTTTGATCAGATTTTAATTTTTTTATGATTACTCTTTCTCCTTCTTATAATCCAAAAAGATGATTGTGAATTGTGAATAAACTCAAGTTTAATTCCTAATATGTGAAATACTACTTCCAAATTCATGATTTAATTTGTAGTAGTACCTTTGTTCAAAATAAATAAATAAATAATCTATTGGTATTGTTTTATCTTTATGTTAAATCTACCATCATTTGCATTATTGTTATTATAGAATTTAAAGCAAATATGTATATTGCATAAGGAAGCCCTAAGATTTACATACTGCAATATTGGGAAAAATAATTACACATGGTTAAGAAACAAATTTGATGTTGTATTAAAGATTTATGGAAACATTTTAAATTGCCTTCACAAAATACCGCTATATTATGACTTATTATGTGACTTAGTAACTTACTAGTAAGATGTAGTTGGAACACAATAATATGGTATCTTGATAGCTAAAGTGTTAGAATTATAACTTAAGGAGGAGCTTCTTAATGGGTAAAAATTGTTGTAATGGAATTCGTGATTAATTACTAGTATTATAGAATTCCTTCTATTTGCAACTTAGCTATTGAAGAGAATTATTGAGGACATATAAACTTACTTTCTTTAAGGAGTTTTGTCTGCTATACACAAGTCTATTAAGGATTTTTTTTAAAGCATGTCTCTTTTAGAATGCAACTAAGTGTTAGAATAGTAACTATGAATCTCACTTTTTGCTATCATATATATCAACAATTACATTATTCTTGTGCACCATTGATGTAAGATAGCAAAAGCGAATTAATATAAGGAAAGTAAATTATGTGTATAGATGTGAAAATTAAATCAAAAGATTAAATTATGCAAGAACTATAATAAAGAATGTTAAAAAATTTACCATAAGTAGTAGAGAATATCTCGAAGAATTTTCGATGCAATTGTAATATGTTTGGTATCTTCCTAAATGTGTTTACCCTTGATTGTCAAATCAATTTTTGAAACAATCGTAGCACAAGTCACACCCCAAAGAGATGGAGTCATAACAGACATACTGTGTGAACTATCATAGGGTAGAAATTGATCTTACAGTTGTTACCATAGACCTAGTTCACATCAGATATACTTAATTTAATTGCTTTGAAGTATCTAATTATGTACCTATTATTAGTGAAACTTATGTTAGAGCTTTTCAAAATACCTAATAAAAAACACTAGTAGTTTATAAATTAGTAAAATATTTGCATTTCCATTCAATTAAAATTTCGAGCATTCTTGAAATGTTTCAAAAACCATAAGTTTAGGCATTTACGTACAACACATTGGAAATAAGTGGCATCTTTAGAGTACCATATGTTAATTAGTTTCTGTAAAAGGTAAAAAATGGCCAAACAAAAGTTTGGTTTTTATAAGTTTTCAATTGTCCTTACTCCTCAATCGAAGTACACTATCTCAAGGGTAATTATGGCATAGCTTGCTTAATCATGAATTAACTTGTAGTAAAGTCTATAGAGATGTGAGTATAACTAGCTTAGTAAGTAGGACGGAGACAAAAGAGTACATCAAGCAAAAATAGTACAAACATGGTCTTCAATCAAATTATTTTAATGAAATGCAATGCAATGCAAACAAACAAATGCTATAGCACAACATTATCCAATTTGTTATGAGACTAGAAAAATTACACCATCTCTAATTTGGATTAAAGAGTTTGACGTAATATACTCATGAATCGAAACCAAATCGGGGCTTCTATAATAGAGTACACCCTCTGCTTATGACTACCTTCAAACCATGACCCCTACCTTTACCATGACCTCCTCGCTTATCATTTAGTTCAACAGAGGATAGAGAAAAAACTATTTCAACTATTCTCATCGAAGAAGGTCCATGTTTGGCTTGGGAATCCTAATTGTTTCCTTTTAGTGGTTGTAATGCATATCCAATTAGTAAAAGATTAGTTTTTAGTTACGTCAAATTAGGTAGTGATCAACCATTTCATAGAGCAATGTGAATCATATATGAACATATAAAGCAGTACTCTAAGTCCACAATTTAAATAACAATCACACATGAAGTATGCACACATTTAACCATGTTACAAGCACAACTAAAGCACTCCCAAGTCTCTGAGTGCTATAACATAGTATTTCAATATGCCACAAAGTATGGATCCTAACTTACTTGAAGTTTCTATTTTTTGTTACTCAAGTTTGATGTAAGTTGTATTGTTGTTGTTTGCTCCTATAATATAAATTTCATTTTAGTATTTATACTTTTATTATATATTAGATTCAAATCATTATTTTTAATTTAAATTTATAATTTTACTCAATTGTTTAAGTTCTACATTTCTTATAATTGAAGCTTTATTATATATATATATATATCATTCTATTATATATATACATGTTAAATATGTATTATCATTTCTATATTACTACTCGTATAACCTTTGTTCTATATATATATACATACATACATATATAATATTTTAACATAATGCTATTAGTGAAAATATCATCCAATAAGTAATGTATGTCTATAGTGTATGTGTATTTTTTTAAATAGTATTAATTATATTTAAAATATTGTACAATACGTAATTTACTTTATATATGGAATTATCATATTGTGCCATACGTATTAATGGTGAGATAAATTAGATGTCACTTTGAATATATGACTTATTTATATATATACGGAAAAGATGATTCATATAAATATATATATATTTAACTAGTTATTTTATGGGTTATTAAATGGAAATAATAAAAATATAATTATCAATATTTTAAGTTTAAAATTCGAAAAAGAAAAACTTTATATAATTGTACAAATAAAATACTCAATTTAAGAAAATAACAAAATTACAGATATATTTTTTTCTACGATAATTGAATATCAATTAAAAGAAATAATTCCTATAATTATGAAAAAAAAAGTTTCTAGGAACCATTAGACATTAGCAAAATTTGAACCCTTTAATCTTCTTCTTCTTTTTTTCTTTTTTTTTTTCCCCTTTCTTTCTTCTTCTTCTTCATTTTCTTTCTTTCTTTCTTTCTTTCTTTTTTTTTGCCCTCCTTCATCACTCTCCATCCTCTCTTTCTCTTACCCTCACCCTCACATCTCTTTGATTCTCATTATGGTTCAAGAATTGGCTTAAGCCATTTACATAGGAAAATTCATTGCCTAACTTTGGTTAAGGTGGTTGAAGTATTATATTCTTTTATTTTTTTCCTTTTGTTAGTCCAATTTTACGTGATCCTTCGAATATAATTTTATTATGATTTATTATTTATAAAGTTTCATAATATACTTCAATTTTATGATTTATTATTTATAAAGTTTTTATCCTAAACTAATTAAAATTTAACCTGATAAACTTTACGTTATAATCTATATTAGTTGTATTTTAACTTATTTTCAAAATCCGACTTTATAGGACTATTTTTTCTAACTTTTTGGAAACTCATATTACCATTTGGTTTTATTCGGATCTATTTTTTCATTAATCTTATGTTTTAAAATAAAGCCCTAATTACACTTTTCTTTAATATGCGATACATATAGATAGGTTCCATTAATTATTTAGGACTTATTTATATACATCTTATATACCATTTTACTCATTAATATTAATTATTAAAATCACATAGTTGATTTAAAAACATTTATTATAAGCTATATTTAAAATTACAAAACTCTATGGTATAACTACTAGGCCTAATAAACTTAATAATTCTAACAAATCGTATGTAAATGAGCTTAATTTAAGATATTAAAGCTATACAGTTATTTTTTTTTAATTTTTATTTCTTTCGCCATAAGGGTTTAACTTAATTTTAAGGATATTGATATAATTCATACTTTCTAAAGTGTATCTCAAATACTAAACTTTTCATTTTTTCTTATTAATTTATATACTTACTTATAATTTATCTTTAACGATTCATTAATTATCGAAACAAGTTTTACGTGTTTTCAATAAATAACCAATAATATACTTATAACCTAATAATTTAATATTTAATTATTTTATTGTTTTATTTTCCTAATTCTAAACTTATGAGATCATTTCTACTAACATTTTTCATTTTATCATAAAATTCTAGCTCAATCGAATGATTTATGTGATCGCCTGAAATTTTATAAACTATCTCTAAATTGATCAATTGTGAATTAATTGCCAATTTTTGCAGAATCTTACATTCCACCCCCTTTAAAAATAGTTTCATCCTCAAAACTACTGTATTTCAAATCTTCTCTAGAAAGAGGTGTATATATTCTTAAAATTACAACATGTTTCATATCTTTGGAACTATCTTTTGATTAGGCTTTTAAATCTCTCCTTTAATTGAGATTCTAAATCCTCCTCTAATCAAGCCTTTACTTTGACTCTTTGATTTATCTCTTAAATTCTCAATCCCATTTTCTTCTTTTACATTTGATAATTCGATTTCAATCATACCTTATTCCTTCATTGTAGTCCTTTAGTTATATTATACTATCTTATGACTTAACTCCAAAACTTTACAAATTTTCCTATTGGTTTAACTTCCATTTTGTTCTCGATTTCATAGATTCTTAGGTTTTACTCATGATCATCAATGGTTTTTAGCTTACCAAGCTTCCAACATTTTCTCTTATTCACAATCTTCTACTGATAATAAATATGCTGTTGTCGTAGTTTTTTTTTTTTTTCCAATTTTTTTTCCTCATACAAATTAGTATAGGGTTAATAGAAGTAAATTTGGCAAATCTTGACTTTCCTCTATCCTAGATTCAAATGAGATGGTTGAAAATTTAGATCAACTCAATTTGACTCTACTCAATAAGAATGAATATGACTCTTGACCAACAAATTCATTATGAGGGGTAGTATTGATAAGAGCTCATTACTTGACAAGACTAGACAAGACGAAATACACTTATAAGGTTAGCATGACAAGAAACTTAACAAACAAGAATTTAACCATTTAAATTTGCCATTCCTTTGTTGGATTTTCTATTGTAATTGCTCATATGAAGTGTATTTTTGTTTCTTATTTTTCTCATACATTCAATTACCTCAATGGATCTTCTTTCTGGGTAGTGTTTGTCAGTTATCTTTCCTCGATCCACTTTAACTTTTTCAGTATCTTTGGAAGTTTCTTCTCTACATAGAATTCATTTGAGGAAAGAAATATTATCCCATTCAAAAGTCATACTTCTTCAATTTGATATACCACTTATGGTTGCTTAACTTCAGTAATGTCTATATCATATTGTAGACATAGAGACTTCCTCCAACTTAATAAGAAATCGATAACTTTCCAACTAAAGTTACTTTGGAAAAATACTGTCGCTGCTTATAATTAATTAAACAATTTTTGAATTTGGAGTTGAAAATACTTATTTTGATTGATTCACTCGATCCTTCATCCTATCTTCCCAGTACCCTATATCTTGTCCTCTTCAAATAATACAGATATCTTTCGCAAATAATTACTTTCACATATACATCTCTCATCTAATAGTTCTTTAAAGCCACTCCTTTAACTTCTAAGGTCCCATTTGTAATACTTAATACAGGGTTTAGCTATATGTTTGATTCTTGGCTAATTTAATCATAAAGTTCAATTTCTTTTTAAGGATCAAGCTATACCAACTAAATCTTCAAAAATATATTTGAACATTTATATACAACTAGTAGATCTAGTACTTCTTGATACTTTCCTTAGTCTCTTACATATAAATATCTACAAAACTTCTAATTACCTACTCTTAGTAGCTTTTCTCCTAGGTTCTATTTTAATCATAATCTATAGCTCTTTGAGTTAATATCCTTCCTCTAAAAATAAGTTATAAGTTGACAGATAATGATAATCTTAATCACCTTAAATTATTTTTCATCCATTGACTTTTGTCTTGCAAGATATAAACACCTCAATATCAATATTGTAACTGCATTTCCATTTATATATACATTTATTATGCAATGATTATATATTATTCTTATTATTATCACACAATTCTCTTATTCATATATTATTCTTATGATTATCACCCAATTCTCTTATTCATAGAACTTGAATTCTAACTAGTTGGACTTAACTTACATGTCAGTAGTTACCTTAAAGTTAGGGATCCAAATACTTGTATATCATAAATTCTGCTGTGATTTTGCCTTCAACTCTCAAATTATTACATAGTCATCATGATAATATTCTTTCATCTTTTAGTGCAAGTCCCTTAATCAGCTAACATGTCTTTTATGACAAGCATTTGGACTATTAGGATTGGATTCCTTCATATCTCTAGTTCCTCTTCTATATGCGGATAATGTCTTAGAAGAACATTCACTCGTTTAACATCGATGACTCTTAACCAATTCCATTGCCATACCTTTACAATTTTTTGATTTGTGCTTTTATAGTATTTCTCTTTTAAGTTGAATACGATATATGAGGTTATAACATATTCCTTATTCCAATACTTAATACTTTCATCATTATCACTCAGCTAAGAGGAAGCGATTATCTTTAATTAAAATTCATTACTTATCTTCTAACTCTCTGAAACTTGGATCCCTTAAATAAATATCTCAAATCAATATTTCTTATCCATTAGGTGTCAAATAACAACTTTCTAACTCATATCACCTTATTAAACCAAATTTGTTAAGGAATAGTTTCCATATTGTCTTTGTCTAAACACCATTATAAAATGCTTTCCAACTTACTACCAAACACCTATTAAGTAATCCAATCCTTTCTTTTAATTGCCTCATTTTCAAATTTTCTAATACTCATAGTACTATCTTCAATATGATTGTACCATGAGCCAATCTTTAATATTATGAAATTCCCAGAGTTTAAAGCTTCTTTTTATTTGACAAACAAATTATCACTCAAAGTGACTTATTCATCTTATCTTATGATACTACAGTACTTGGTGAACTCAAACAATTTATCATCTCCTTAAAGTTTATGCACACTCCTCTTACCCCTTAAGACCTTTTAGCTCCTCTAGTCCTTTTTATAACAAGGTACTAGATCATTATTCCTTGTCATCATATTATAATAAATGTACTAATGGGTAACCTTCTTATAAAATTCACTTTTGAGTAATTATGTTTTATCTAGATTGATCTTGGAATATTGAAGAAACTTTTGATTAAAAGTCTTGATCCTCTCTAAACTTTTTGCTTTAATTTTCATTTCCATTGTCAATCATTACTCATCTTACTACTACTGTTTTAAGGTACTTGAATACATATTTAGTTATAGTTTATCTAACAATCCTATTTTACACCTCATGTATCATTTAATAATTATTCATCCCTTATAACAAAACATAAGTAGTACATAATATCATTTCATTTGCCTCAACACAACATAATGATCTCACTAACTTATTTTGCTTTACTTGTACTTGCCTACAGCTCCAAAGATATAAGTCTTCGATTCGTTATTTATTACAGGCTGAATGATTTATAACTTGATTATAGTTTCATATTACACTTTCTATAACTACTCTTACATATGTAAAGGACTTTCAATATTAGGTACTCAAAATACCTTTGATCCTTGTACATCCCTAACTACAAGTATATAAAAATTTTATAACATATGTACATAACCAAAAGAATATGCATTTGTCAAGTAGTACAACAATATCTATGAAGAGATTAGCAAAATGTTCACATAAATGAACAATAAACATAGGATTAACTTTAACATCACAATAAAACATAACTATTAATCATAATATGTCCATCATTCAAGTCACCAATAACAATCTTTTGTTCAAAAGAATTTCACCATATTTATCCTCTAGTTAAAGCATCATTATTTTTACTTATTGATTTAGTACTCTATATCTCCATAGAAAATTGAAAATAATAATTGCTTTCAATACCTTATTATTGTCAAATTCCTCAATGCTATTATTAACTATTATCTCATATGTCACACTCTCATTTTGTATAAGATCTATTTCTATGTTAGGTTTTAATTATTTTTTGAAAAAGCTTCTAACTTTTCCCCTCATTGTTTTGTCATTTTCAAGATTCTCTTCTACACCATGCATTATTCTACCCTCTACCATACTATCTTATATTTATATAAAACGCCAAGCTAATATTATAGTGAAATTCTTTAGGTTCCTAGTTCATTGGTAGTTCATCAAACTATTAGTTTAGGGTGAGATCCTTTTAGCCTTAAGGGTTTTTCTTACCTACTCCAATTGATCTAGGAAAATATGAGAAACCAGTTAATAATTCTCTAAGAGTAATGTCTAAAGATACATAATATGATAGTTAGAATATAAGTTATACTAATAGGGTAAGGTCTCTATCTTCTACCCTTACTAAAGCATCTTACTGACATTCTCTAAATCATAACCTTTTATTTTCCATCCATCTTTAATTAACAGCATTGATAACTCAGATTTTAAAAATATTTCACACGGTGATTTTATAGTATTTCCCTTACATTTTTTTTTCTTTAAAGAAATTGATACTTAATTGAGTAAAATTTTGATTTCAAGGTTTAAACGTGTTCTTGAATTGAAAACGAAAAAAAGGAATCAAGTTTCACTCAATTCAGAGTTCAAACGAAGAAGTTATGAAGTTTTGAAGTTTTGAAGTTACACAGTCTATGACATGACCATGTCCCCAGGCTGTGTCTATGCAGGGAAATTTGCCAGGATCAGAAAGTTACACGACCTGGGGATACGGTCGTGTCATAGGTCATGTTTGATAAAGAAAACGAAAACCTTTTAATACATTATAAAAGGACATATTAGGGTTTTACAAGATAGGAGAGACATTAGAGAAGAGAAGAGACTTGAAGAGAAGGAGAAGAAAAGGGCGAAAACAATACCGACTTCAAGATCGGAGAGATTTTTCATCAATCAAAGGGGTTTTTCATGTTTTATTTTATGTTTTTGATGAAACTCGTTTTTAGTTTCATTATGATAGCTTAGAATTCATGTATATAGGATTATGGAACCTAAGGTTTCATGTGACTCTTGGGTTGATTTATAATTCTCAATAAAGTTTCTATCTTTGCTTGATTCAATTATGTCGTTTAATTATTAATTGATATTTCTAGAATATCAATATATGATATTTCTAGAATATCAATATATGATATTATGCATGTTGATTGAAAAATTACATGTGTAATTAGATTTTTACATAATTGGAGAGAATTACATGTATACTTAAAGATAAGATACATGTTTCTTCCGGAAAGTTAATTATTTGTGTAGGAATTCATTATACATTAATGCAATTTTAAATTATATTACTAAGTGAAAAGATTCTGGTAAATAATTTAGGATTAGGGTTAATATGCTTGAGAAAGGTATTAACTTTAATTGTGAATCCCTTCGGTCAAGAATAATAGAAATTGAATTGAATATATTTTAAACGGTTACATGTTAAACACTAAGGGAAATAATTCCTAAATACGTTATTGCATACTTGAAGTCGTTCTTAGTTTTATTGCTTTCTAAACTGCTTAATCAAGTCCCATAATTAGTTTAGTTTGTTGATTTCATTATTTTTAATTCATTCAACTATCATAATTTTTTGGTTAGATAATAAAGTTAAGGTTAATATTAGTACTCGAAGTCTTTGAGGGATCGACTCGAACTCACATCCGTTATATTGAAACTGATAGGTGTACTTGCCTGATATCAAGCATCATCTTAGTATATCTATTATTTTAAAGACTCAATTCAATCTCCATTATTGTCCATGAGCCTCATTAATTATAACATATCCTATTAATGGACTTTTTAATAGTCCAATCTACGATATTGAATATATCCTAAGTAACCATTTCTAATAATAATCTTCACATCTTTGCTTTGTATTAGATAAGAGACTCTTCTCAATTCTACTTAAATCATTTCAACTAACTATTAATTCTTCATGTGATCCCATAACTAGATTTAAGATTAATTAACATTTATATTAGTTTAGTATTATAGTCATTTCTTACTTTATAATTTATGGTAAAATCCTTTACTACCCACTCTCAATATGTTTCTATAATGTCTTCTTTTTTTAATTATAACACTTTAAAAGGAATTTACTAGAACTATACTTTGATATCAACTGTAACAACTTGATTGTAACTCCTCTTATTAAGGTATTTTCTACTTCTATGCTTACAGTTTCATCCCCTAGTGCAATGACTTTCCAATAGTGTACCCATCCTAAGATCGCTCCAACTCAAGTACACTTAGCTTCAAAGTTTCGATGTACTCTAAGCCGTTACACTAAAAGACGTCTCAATGATTTAAAGTCGAGTCACCTAACATGTAAAGAAAATTACAATTTACCCCCTTATAGAGCTAACATCCTTTTTAGTTTAATTTTATAGGTCTAAGACTACTACTAGGTAAGGACTTGTCCTTCTAGTTAGTAAAATCCTCTGATATCACCTTTGAACTGTTACGCCCTACAAACGCCTCAATGATTTAAAGTTGAGTCACCTAGCATGTAAAGAGAATCATACCCGCTTTGATCTAGGTTGAGAAGTTTGCTGTAATGCATTCATGAATCGAAACCAAACTAGAGTTGATGTAAGGGAGTATACCTTCCACTCATGACCACCTTCGAACCACAACCCCCACTTTTATTACAAAATCTTTACCTGTCAGTTAGTTTGACTAAGAATGGAAAAAAAAAAAAATCATTTTAACTATCCTCATCGAAAGAGGTCTGTGTTTGGCATGAGAATCATAATCGTTTCCCCTTTGTAGTTGTTATGCATATCCAGTTAGTAAAAGATTAGTATTTAGTTACGTCTAATTACGTGATGATTAATCATTTCACAAAGTAATGTAAATCAAATATGAACATATAAAACAGCACTTCAAGTTTACGATTTAAGTACTAATCACATATAAAGTATGTGCACATTTAACTAAGTTACAAGTACAATCAAAGCACTCCTAAGTTTCTAATTACTATAACATGGTACTTCAACATACCACAAAGTATAGATCCTAACTTACTTAAAGTTTCCAATTTGCTCACTTAAGTTTGATATGAGTTGTATTGTTGTCGCTCGCTCTTATAATATAAATATCATTTTAGTATTTATTCATTTATTATATATAAGTTTCAAATCATTATTTTGAATTTAAATTTACAATTTTACTTAGTTGTTTAGGTTCTACATTTCTTATAATTAAATCTTTATTATATATATATATTGCTCTATTACATATATACATGTTAAATATGTACCATCATTTCTATATTATTATTCATATAACCCTTATTATATATATATATATATATAAAATTTTAACATAATGATATTAGCAAAAGTATCATTCAATAAGTAATGTACGTCTACAATATGTGTGTATAATTTTTTAAACAGTACTAATTAAGTTTAAAATATTATATAATATGTAAGTTATCTTATACGTAGAATTATCATATTATATTACATGTATCAATGGTAAGATAAATTAAATATGGTTTTAAATACATGACTTATTTATATATATATGGAAAAGATGATTTATACAAATATATATATATATATATTTAACTAGTTCCTTTATGAGTTATTAAATGGAAATAATAAAAATATAATTATCAATATTCTAAGATTAAAATTTGAAAAAGATGAAATTTATGTAATTGTACAAATAAAATATTCAATTTAGGAAAATAACGGAATTATGGATATATTTTTTTATGATAATTGAATATCAATTAAAAGAAATAATTCCTATAATTATGAAAACAAAGTTTTCTAGAACTACCAGACACTGGAAAAATTTGAATCCTCTAATCTTTTTCTTCTTTTACTTTTTTTTTATTCTTCTTCTTCTCTTTCTTTCTTTCTTTCTTTCTTTCTTTCTGTTTTTTTTTTTTTTACCTTCCTTCATCGCTCTCCATCCTCTCTCTCTCACTCTCATCCTTGCGTCTCTCAGATTCTCATTATAGTTCAACATATGGCTTAAGTCATTTACATAGGAAACTTCACTACCTGACTATGGTTAAGGTAGTTGAAGTATTGCATTCGTTATTTTTTTTTTTCCTTTTGTTAGTCCAATTTTACTTAGTCCTTTGAATATAATTTTATTATGGTTTATTATTTATAAAGTTTCAAAATGTACTTTAAAAATAGTATAACATTATATTATACATCTAATTTAAAATTTCTATTCTATACTAAGTAAAATTTAACTCAAGAAACTTTACATTATAATCTATATTAGTTGTATTTCAACTTATTTTCAAAATTCAACTTTATAAGACTATTGCTTATAACTTTTTAGGAACTTTTTAGCCCTACTTTTTCACTAGTCTTGTGCTCCAAAATAAAGTACTAACTACACGTTTCCTTAATATATGATACATATGGATATGTTTCATTAATTATTTGACATTTATTTATATACATTTTATATGGAATTTTATTTATTAATATTAATTATTAAGATTACGTAATTGATTTCAAAAGATTTATCATATGCTATATCTAAAATTACGAAACTCTATATTATAACTGCTAAGCTTAGTAAACTTAATAATTTTAATAAACCGTATATAAATGAGCTTAATTTGAAATATTAAAAATATACAGTTATTTTTTTTAATTTTTATTACTTTCACTACGAGGTTTCAACATAATTTAAGCACGTTGATATAATTTATACTTTCTAAAGTGTATCTCAATCATTAAACTTTTCATTTTTTTCTTATTTATTTATGTACTTACATATAATCTATCTCTAACGTTTCGTTATTATTGAAACTTATTTCATATGTTTTTGATAAATAACATATAAAATACTTATAACCTAATAATTAATATTTTATTATTTTATTGTTTTATTTTCCTAATTCTAAACTTATGAGGTTATTTCTACTAATATTTTTAACTTCATTGTAAAACTCTGACTCAATTGAATGAGTTTTATAATCGCCCCAAATTTTATAAACAGTCTCTAGATCAACCAATTGTGAATTAATTACTAATTTTTGTAAGGTCTCTCAACTAATGTTTTGCTCAAGGCCTTATTGTAAATTTGCAATCATGATATCCTTGGAGTAGTTAGAATTCATGTCCAACAAATATTGATAATAGTGAAGTAGTTCTATAATTTGTAGATGTTTCTTAGATGTATTTTAAGCAATACCAAGACTAAGGAAATAATATAGATATAGTTTCCTAAGATCTTGAAAGATAATAGAAAGAATTGATGGCTTTACACCATTAATGAATTTTATTGATAGCCTCATATCATCGATAATAAGAAGAATTACTCTACTCTTGAAAGAAGAAAATTTTATTCAATTCAATATTCCATCTCTTAATTGTTTAAAACCCTAAAAAGAGTACCATTTATATAAAGATAAGATAACCATGAGTCTTACAATATGAACCCAATTCAACGACTATTAATAAATCTCCAAAAATTCAATATTCCATCCCTTAATTGTTTAAAACTCTAAAAGAGTACTGTTTATATAAAGATAAGATAATCATACGAATATGATATTTTCTAGGCATTTCTAATAATATCAAGTGTTATTCCTATTTTGGCATTTCTAATTTCTAGAGTTTTAGCTCAGATTAGCAAAGGACTAGAGAAACTTTCAAGTTATGAATCTATAAACCCAATCCAATGACTATTAATAAATTTCCTAAAATAAAGGAAATTAAAATATCTTCCTAAATCGACAAAAAACTTACTAAAATATATTAATATATATCGTAAAATATAATAAAAATAAAAAAATTTTAAGTATAAAAAATTTCATGCGAAATATATTGATAACGTTGTGGTAAACTCCTACACTTGTATTGATTGTCCTATCATTTTGCTCCTATGGTTTGAAGATGGTAAGTTTGGTTTTTTAGATAAGGAAAAAACAATAGAATATGCAAAAATTAGAAGTAACTAAATACTTAAAAAAACCAATTGAATGTACCCATTCGATGGAGCACAACAATGAATCTTATCCTGTACTTACTTATATTATAAGCAATAGAGGATAGATTTCATGTAAATCCTAGGAAATTAGTAGTTTGAACCCTAATTCAAGTCCGAGTATCCTAAACTGTGTAATAAATCGACAAGGCTAGTAACAATAAAATATTATGAAATTTAATAAATCAAATATTGACACCGATAACAAAATTCTAGAAATTGATCGAAACCCTAAATCGCGTACTAAAACCCTAAAACTGATTTATGCACCATTAATGAAAATTGAACCTAAATTTATTCGAAATCTTAAAACTATAACTATAAGCCTATAAAATAGTGAAATATTATTCAATAGTGATATAATTATAGTCGATTATAATTATCGACTAAATTGCTTATTCGTATAAAATTTTAATGAAATCACTACAATAACTTATAAAAATTATAATTGTAATGGGTATTAATTAAATTGATAAATTTTTACAAAACTTTCAAAATTAATTTATGATGAGTATTGTTATAATTTATATGTTTAGAAAAATTACATATTTATTATTAATTTTTATTTTCTTCCTTTTTCTTTTTCTCTTTTTCTCTTTTCTTTCTTTTCTTCTTTTCTCCTTGTTGTACATCCTGGAACTGAAATAAAAATATCAAAATAGCAGCCCACATGAGGAAATCTAAATTGCCAAGTGTTGATTTTACAAAAAGAAAAAATTATTAAAATGATTACATTGTCTTATCTTAATAAATGTATAGATTAAGATAGGATTTTGTTTATTTTATTTCCTTCTCCAAATTGTTGATCACGTGGAATAATAGAAAGAAACAAATCTGGAAAAAATTGCAAAACAAATTGAAACCAAAAGAAGAAAAAAAAATCTTGGAAAGCTAAAAACGTGAAGAAGAAAGAAGAAAAGAAGAAGAAGAAGAAGAAAATCAAAAGTAATAGGTAAGTAAATTATTTTGCAAGTATAGATGTATATTATATAGTATGTACATGTATATATGTAGTATTTGTATTGTATTGTATTTTTATAAATATAACATTACTATTACATATATATATGCATAAGTACTTAAATTGAAATATATATGTATGTATAAAGATATGTATGTATATATGTATGTACATAGGTATAATATACAGTAGGAGTATGTAGTATGTATTTTTTTAGATTACATATAATAGGTATTAAGTATTTTTACAAAATAACTATAGGAATTTACATATATATATATATGTACACGTGAACTACATATTGATGTATATATGTATAAATTATTTTCGTATGTATATATATATGAATATGTAGTCGTATAGTATGCATAAGTATTTGTATATTATCTATATATGTTTATGTATTCGGTAGTTATATTTATATACACATGTAAACTATATTATATATACATATGAGTATACCTATATGTATAAATAAAAAATACATGAATATTTGTATGTGTACATAAGAGTATGTCAAATAAGTATTTATTGTTTTCATAAAATAAATATATACATATGTCTACATATGGCGTATAACATATAGTATATATATGTAGTATACCAAATATATATATAATATAATAATATTTACAAACTAAAATAAATTTATAATTATGTGAGAAGTAGGTATATATATATATAATACCATAAATTAGGAATTTCTCAAAAAAGTAAAATTATAAAATTTATCAAATATACTATAAGTCTGTATATATGTATGTGTATAAATTGTAAATATAAATGAATAATGACAAAATAAGAAATAATAAAAATAATAATGGCAATAATAATAATAAGAATAATCATAATAAGGTGAAAATCTCAAAAATAGGAAAAGTATGCTTAAAATAATAAAAATATCAATTATATGGTTTAAATAATTATTAAATCATAAATATATTAAGAAAAAGCTAAAATTAATATTTTATAATTTTTAAACTAAAATAATAAATTTTGTGATTTTTCACTGTGAGTCACAACATTTAAAACGGATCTCGTTATGAGAAAATACACTAAAAAACAATCAAAATAGAGTATAAATTCATAACAATCCGAGTTGAAACGAAAAAGTTACATGCAATTCGATAAAAAAGTTCGAATCGACAATTTTACATAACTAGGTGAGGTAGACCTTATAAATTATGATACTAGTTTAGCGTTAAATTCCTAAACTTATAAATTTTTATTATTCTTAGGTGATTTTGATATAGACTCTGAGCTGTCATCAAATTATTATGACCTTTGAGTTGGCTATATTTGAGTGAGTTTTTCCTAATGATTCCATATTTATTTGTGTTTGTAGTTAGTGAATATAAGTTATGATCAATAAATGAATGTGCATGGGGTTAGGTTACGCTTGTGTATGATAATTATTGTTAATGATGAATTTACTTTAAAATTTCAATAATGTAATGATTGTTACATAATAGATTCACTAAGAATTGATTGTTGCATAATAGATTCATTAAGAATTGATTATTTGTGACTTGGAATAATCATTGAATAAATAAGACTTAATTTTATTCTACTAGAAAAGTTAACTCGAATCACGCATAATCATGCACTGCATAACTAATTCTAGCAGTTATATTATACGGAGGTAGTGAGAGGCCATACGTGGGTTGATTATTAATTATTATAGATTTCCTACGGTGCACACGTACGATATGACCTTATCTTGGCCCGCGAGATGACTAGGCATTGGAGGCACCAGTTACCTAGCTAAAGGTCAAGTCTAGAAGCCTTCGTTTAGGAGTAAGTGAAAGCTGCGTGAACCTACTCATAATCATATGTAGAACTCGTTTTGATAAAACTGATAATGGATATACCATTACATTTTGAATACGAAACACGTAGTTTCGTTATGAGATCGATTCTAATATGATACCTGGATCTGATTGTGCCGATGTATCTCCAACCCTGACTTCGGAGGGTATTAAATCTAAGTTGCATGCAGTGTCTGATCACCTGTATGTATTTGTTTGGTATACTGATTGTCATGCATTCATTTGATTGAACTTAACTATTGTATAACTTGATTACTATATGATTGAGGAAAATTATCTCATTAAGCTAATTAACTTATATCCTTGTAGTTTTCTTTCACAGGCCGATCCATTTATGGAGTCGAGCCGTTGCATGCCCGAGTTTAGTGTTCCACATGGGGTCAATGTGGGAGCTGAATGTGATCAGAGAGTATTTTTGATAGTTTATAGAGCTGAATATGTAATCGATATACTAGTTTAACTTATAACATGTTTTAGACTTCTTATTTGTAAACTTTTATATAAATATACCATGTGTTATATTTTTATAATTTATTATTTATCATGAATTGATATTACTTATACTTGTGCATTCTTGGAAGTTAATTGTAGCCTTGTGTAACGATTGTAAGGAAAATTAATCTATAATCTTTTGTACGGTATACGGCGACTGTCGCGATTGGTACGACTAACCTCTCTCGGGACGTGACATTTTAACCTTAAAAAATAATAAAACACGAATGTATTGCATTAATTGATACAATGACACAATTAAAAGCCATAAAGTACGAGTATGTGTGAAATTCCATAAAAGACACGATTTGTTGGATCTTACTATTCGTTCAAATGTTTTAAAATTTAAATTATTGAATTTAAGATTTATTTAATAGTTTGGATTTAAAAGAGTATAAATCAAAGAAAAAAATGAACGGTAGTAATAATCGCATAAAAAAATAGACAAGATCCGAGGGAAATCCCTATCTTATTTGGAGTTTGTAGTATGTTGGTAAAAGGAGGCCTTTATTTTGTGTTTTTAGGATTAACATTTGCGGGTTGGCATCCGAGACATGTGAAGTAATTCTTTTTTGGCCATCTGGACATCTAAAGTCCAATGTTAATATGTCATCATCCTTTTCATAATAAAATCGAATTGAAACAACAGTAACTAATAAGCACATACACGTCAGTCGGACGTGCTGTGGGCGTCATGTATTGAAGTTGCGTATCTTTCAACCACCATTGAGTTCATCTTCTTCACCTACCACACCAATTTCTTCATGCTATCCATTGCTCACCAAACCCTTCTCCATTGTTTATTTCTCTAACCCCAACTTCGTTTATGTAATTTATTCATAATTATCATGACTTCATCATCTTTTAGTTTGGCCTAATAACACTACCAATTACACGATGATATGTTCTGAAAACATATAAAATAATAAAACAATAAAACATTAAAACTTTTTTATTTGACTACGTGTTTTTTCTTAATGTATCTAACTTGTATATATTAAAAAGTGTTACGAAATAAAAAAATGTTACCAAATGATTAAGCCATATGCACAATCTATTTTATGTTGAATATTAAAATTCGTTTTATGATTTTAGTAATACAAATTCAAAGATATATTACATCATATTCTCCTTATCCACAGCATATATTAGTCTGCAAATTATACTAAATCGAATTTCTTAACCTGCATAATATTACACAAAACTTCCATACAAATTAGATGAACGAGATTGAAGCAAAAGACATTTATAACTTGCTTTTCCTTCTTTCCAAGAAACACATTCGGGTTGGTTATTCTAGAGACGATATAATAATATGAACATGGATCCAATATTATTAGAAACACAGTTAAGGCGACGAAAACACAAAACCAACACGACAGACGATATAAAATTTGTGATTAATACAAATAAATATGATTATAATGTAAACTGATTTTTTCTTTATAATTTATACATATTCTTACTCTGCTACGAATCCAACATAAAAAAGCACACCAAATGAGAGTTTAGGTGGTTGGTGTGGACAGTGGCTTTTCTAGCAACCAACACTCAAGTTAACATTTAACTTTGTCGTCTTGAGAGTAAAATCCTTTCTTTTTCCTCATTCTTCAATGAGATTATCTCCCAAAAATAAACCCAATAAAAATATCCATCTAATCTAACTCAAGAACAACAGTTCAATGCATAGATAGTTGGCCAGAAAATCGACAATAAATTTATGCTTATGAATATCTATTCACACTTACCAGCAACTAGGCAGGCCATTAATATATATTGGAAAGAAGGAATAATGAAGAAGTTGACAGAGAGAGCTTAGCTCCAACTTTTCGTCTAAATTAATTAATAAAACCTATTTGAAGATATCTATTGCCCAGAATTTTTAATTTTGAGACGTGACTGCTCCTCATAAGAGTGATTGCAATGTACCATCTGTCTTGCCTTGACTTTGCAATCGAAAATCTGAGCCATGTATTTGTATAGGGTGCATATCATCTACCTCAAAATAGATGGTAGGGATTATGATATGATCAACTAAGAAATTGGATTGGGGAAATCATCATAATTTGTATAAAAAGATAAGCATATAAGATTTTGAAGATGGATGATAGATCATGCAATCCATTTATTTCCACCGTCACGCCTTTAAGTGATCGTAGAGAATAGAGATGTGGAACATAACTGATTCTACTTTTACATTAATTATGGAAGATAAGTGATTGTGGCATATAAAAGGAAGAAACTGAAGGATAGCCTAGCTAGGAAATTTTCGGCTAATTGGGTGAAAATAACGAATTAGTCACCTGTTACCTGAAATATTGACCACCATTGCCAACTGTGGCAACCCAACTCGAAGATCTAGGGATGGCATGCCAAGGAGGACGAAGATGTAATCCGCTTATAAAATCATATGATAAGGAAATCGAGCATTTAAGAGATAGAGAATGGTATACTGAATAGGGAACCAAAATGTAATTATTCAAGGGTCCTAACGGTTTATACGGTTTGGTTATTTGTTAGACCTATAAGGTTTATACGGTGCTTCCTAAGAAGTAAGAAGTTACTCTTTATGGTATAGACAAATTTGTTCCATGCATAAACTGTGCATGAGATTCATCACTGAAATGTAGGTTAAATTGAATATATATATATATATATATATAGGTTTTTAAAGACCGGATCCGTACTAGTTATATATTCCTTTTGATTGAACCATTGAGTGTGAGTATAAATTATGAGGAAATGTAAAAAAAATTTTAGCAAGAAATAGAGAGTAATTTTAGTGGTTTTTGCCTACCATTGAAGCTGGGTACCATTGCTATATATATCTAAATAAAAATTAAATCATTATTAATTGTATAAAAAATATTACCTAAATATTATGACTATATCATATTCTTAAGATACGATTTTTTTTTAATTACAAAGAAATTGCTGTGATTATCTTATTAGGTAGAAATCACATCTTAAAGATTTAATATAAGTAGAAGTACTAATATCCTATTTTAAAAATATAATATATATATACGTTAATAATATCATATTTTTAAAATTTAACACAATAATAATAAATATCTTTTATATACTTTATACTTATATAATATTTATCAATTTCAATTATAAACAAGCAAATTTTCCACCAAACCACCATGTCTGTTGCTGATTGTTTTCGTGGAGAACCCTGAGGAAATATAACCAGCCTATCATGAAAAAGACAGGTAGTAGGTAGTACCGGGGTTTTCTCAAATGTGGGGACGAAAAACAAAAAGGAAGACCATATATTATTTTCCACATTATTTTTCGCCTCCAATATGGATAAGTAATTGACTAAAGATTGAAATAATTACTTATATATATATATATATGGCATATTAACAAAATTGATTTTTTACTTGCAATGAACTTATCTATGTATATGTATATTATATATATTTATAATTAATGATCTTTTTTCCATTTTATTATGAATATTAAGTGCCTTGCTAAAGCCGTATGTGATATGCATCTGATCATAGAAAAGCCCCTAAATTGTGCACACAAATCAGAAGGATCCAAAAAATAAACCCTATATCCCTCTCTTTCGTCCGACTTGGAAGTTCTTTGCCTTGGGTTTTGAAATGAGGAAAGAAATCTCAAGTGACTGATAAAGGATTTTTGAGAATTTATATATGATCTGCAATTTTTTATGTATTTACCATGTGGCATTTTAATAAAGCACTTAACTATTGCATGCAGGGAAAAAGAAAACATTGATAATGAGGTTGTTAGACGGAAAAACACAAATCCTTTGTTTTGTAAAAGTATCAAAACATAAGTAACTTTTTCTGTATTTTTCTATATATATATATATTTATACACATACAATAACTAATGCCATATAAATTATGTTTGAACAACTTCCACCGGATCTTAAATTCAAAAATATTTGAGAAAATGACATCTGATAAAAATATTCTCCATGGCATTGTTTAAAAAAAAGTAATTCAAAAAGAGTCGTGCGAGTAAAAATTGTCATAGCAATACCCAGCCAGTAGAAAACACCGGAAAGTTAAAAATAAAATAAGGGGACAAATGAAAGTTAGAATAAATACCCATAATAAAGCGATATAGATCAAACGAGATACTATATTTATATCCTCTCTTTTTTGTTATGCTGTAGTCTTAGACCGATAGGAAGCTAAAACATTAATAATGAATTGACTGTATCATAAAATGTGGTTGGTGTGGCCGCAATAGTAGTAGCTAGGCGAGTCTTATTCACGTCACGTGTATTGATTCAATATTGGTGGCAAAAGATGTCAATGCTGGTGACGAATTCATTGCAAAGACAGAGAGAGCAACAATAACTCTAGAGGGAGAAAATAAGTGCAGTGCAACCGGATTTATTTTAGATTTACGTCTATCTTTTATATATATATATATATGTATATATGAGATAGCGGAGAATAGACATGGAAAAACAAAACCGCATATTGGTCCTCTTTGTCATATGTCGAATAACCAGTGAAAGATAAACATATTTCTGCATATACCTATTTTGAGTTTATAGGATCAACAATATCGTGAGGAAATTACTAGGTTTATCTCAAATTCGATCGTATTAGAGTATGATAAGTTTGCTGCAAAGGTTGTCAACGTGAAATATAGTAAATGGTGTTTCTAGGAAAAATATTTGTGTATACCAAAATTCTGAAATGGGATAAAATTTCTCAATTTCTTAATGGTAACGCATTTATTATCCTCCTAATCATGTATTATAAAAAATTATTAAATATTCTATAAGTAGCCGTATGTAATGAGAAGAGATAAGGACAAAAAAAAAAAAAAAGAAAGAAATTAATATGCAAATCAGCTACCAAGCTAATACCATACACACACAAAAAACAATTCTGATTATTAGTATCTATTGTGGTAGGTAAAACAGTAGTAACGATTATTGGTGGAGTGGTAGGATGGTTTTATACCTCTATATGTTAGGTTTTGCATAATCTGAGGTAAGAAATTATATAATTTATATTTCTATGGCCTTATGAAAAGAAGACAAATAAAATATATGTACAACACATACCAATTCAGATTTGGCATCTCATTTAAAGTTTATTTAATTTAATTTAATTTTTTCCCCATAAGCCACACCAACAGGAAGTCCAACTAGAGACAGACGTAACATCGTACCTTACAGTTACAGTTAATTTTCAGTGCCGATTCTATCCGCCGGCAATTTCCTGAAAGGCAGACGACAATGTCAATTAGGTAAGAACGTGACTTCAATAACTACTGTTGAGATGTTAAGATGTTCTACTTCTTCGACAATAATGACACCTAAATATCAAACATTCGACACCTAATATTAATAATTTCACTCTCTCCCTTTCTCTCTACCAATATTTTTTTTTTTCCTCTTTACCATAATATTAAATGAAATCAAAATTTCTAAAGCAGTAAATTAATTTACTGTGGATCGTTGTATTCGAATTCTTACACGAAATAACCATAAAGTTCGACAAGAACATTCATAGTTTATTTTCCATGATGTACATACAAAAATCTGAAAGACTGAACCTTCTCTAATGTATGTACCACCTCCATTTTTTTTTCTTTTTTCTCTCTCTCTCTCTTTTCTCCTTCCCTTTGCAGGTTAGCCATTGAAGAATTCACAAGAGAAGAAGAATAATGTAACGGAAAAATGAAATAATCGAACCAAGAACAAAAAAAAAAAAAAAAAAAAGAAGAAGAAGAAGAGCAAATTAAAACATATTAAATGTGCAAATACATTACACTTGCAATTTTCTTGGATATTTCTATAATTTTTTAATTTTACTTTTTCCCCCTATTCTCCTCTTGAAGGACACCAAGGAGTCATGTCCATAGGATAACTCCCTAAAACCCTCAAGAAAGAGGTGAATTCCTGAACTTCAGCCAATGCGTTCTGTGCCCTAACTTCTGCCAGAGAAGCTTCGAAATCAATATAAAACATGTACTCGAAGTGCTTCGCCGTTCCAACGTTAGCATCGTCCACCAACCTAATCGGTCTGTTCCGATGCGGTCTCGACTCGATCTTGGTCAAGCTTATATTCCTAAACGCGAAAGCGCTCAACACTTTGAAAAGTACGCTGGTGCCCTTATCATGCGCCGCAAAGACAATACTCGTTTTGAACGGCCTGTCGGTACGAGGAATAATAGGCTCACGAGCCAACATGACAAATCGCGTGACGTTACTCGAGTCGTCCTGAATTCCATCAGCTAGGATTTGGAGACCATAGAGCTCTGCGGCCCGTGCGCTGGCGATTG
Source organism: Lumnitzera racemosa (assembly GCA_024138005.1). NCBI lineage: Eukaryota > Viridiplantae > Streptophyta > Magnoliopsida > Myrtales > Combretaceae > Lumnitzera > Lumnitzera racemosa. The sequence continues at coordinate 56,757,851 of JAMXBC010000009.1, read as the reverse complement.
CAGCCGTGTCACGCAGATTGTTTGTAGCGATGAATTCTGCTGCTCCGGCCGTGTCGTCCACTGCCTCACGAGCCGCCTGAGGGGCGAGCTTTGTGAGAGTGTGCTCGCATTGAGATAGGGCCTGTGGATGTGAGATCACGCGCGAGAGATATTCCACTCGGGTCCCCGGGAGAGCAAGGAGGCAATGGTGGACCGGGAGCTGGACCTCTCCCACGATGTGGAGGCGGTGGCGGAGGAGGAGGTCGTAGTTCCGGTGAATGGAGCCTCCGAGAGAGTTTTCCACAGGTAACACGGCACGATCGGCTATCCACAGCTCAACGGCTTGGAAAGCGACTTCGAATTGGTCACAAGGAATGGCTTCGCAATTCGGGTACGCTTTTCCGGCTGCCGCCTCTGAGTAAGCTCCAGGAACACCCTGATACGCCACGCGAAGTTGTGAGCCGTGAGTGGGAGCTGGGCTCAAGTCCGTGATTGTGAGCGGCTTAGGTGGTTGGGGTGCCACCGGAGGGTTCTTGTTGGCGGTATCGATAGGAACAAGGTTGAGATCCACGGCAGCGTTGTGTCCGTTGACAGCGGCGACATGATCGGCGCCGCTGCTGTCGGGGGTGTTAGTTTGGTGGTCGGCTTCTTGGGAGAGGATTTTGCCGGCAAGTATAGCGCATGAACTCTGCCAGTCGGTACGGCAGGAGCCGACGCAGTTGGGGACGTGGACAGGATCCGAGCGGTAGACGCATCGAATGAGTTGGCTCGGGCGCGTTGGCGGCCGAGTTAGGGACTTGAAATTAGTTGGGATTGGTGGGGATGGAGAAAGTGCTTGCATGACCATGTGTATTATTTTCTATTCCCCCTAATGGAAGTAAAATGAAAATAGTGAATTAATTTTAAAATGTGAAAATTAGGAAGAGAGAATATGAAAGCTTGGAGTTCTCTTGAGAAGGAACCTCAAGCTGAGAGAAAAAGAGTCCGGTATGGGGTTTTATACAAGGGAAGCGGAAGAGGAAAGTAGGAAACATCAGAGAAGAGTAGCGAGAGACGAAAGTGGTTTGGTCAGGATCACACCTACCCCCAATCGATGTACAGTGTAAATATATATATATATATATATATATACGCACTTTTGGGCAATAAAATATGAGCCTTTTGTTAAACGATCTATATATTTACTTTTACCTTAACGAGTTAAAAATAGCGAATTTATACCATTGATATTTATCACAGAAGAATACTCCCCTCATCACATTCAAGATTGAACCCGAGTTGTTTGAGCAGATTAGATCAATGCTTCAATTTATGAGGCCCTTATGAATTATACGAATATATAAGCAGTTGTGGAATATGCATATACCCAATAAATTAATAATACATGGAAAATGCAATGTTTTTGACAATTTAGGAAAAATAACGTTAAACACTCTAGATTAGGGTTACTTATTTTCTAAAACAAATTATAAGAAAATCATCTGGACAATAGGAGTGTAATTAAATCGAGTGAAATTGAACTATATTAGGTTCGAGCTTGAACTTAATTTAAAAATATATACGGCAAGTTCGAGCTCAAATCAATTAAATTTAAATATTTTATAAATTTTTTCTAATTAATATTGAATTAGTTTATATTTAAATAAATTAAAAATTATATTAAGCTCGATTAGGCTCGCAAACCTAGCGAGTTTAATATTTTGAAACTTAAACTTGATTTGATTTATTATTTAAGTAACTTGCACGAGCTCGAACTCAACTCAACTGTTACCAAAATAAATTCGAATAAAACTCAAGTTGATCTAATTAATTTTGTAGAGTTATAAGATTGAATGTAACCTTATTCAAGTCAATATAGATATGCTCATAGAAAAATGTTCACTTATCATTGGAATTGCGATACATCTTATATATACAAAATTGACATCATTAAAAAAAAAAGAGGGAATGCAACATTTTTTAATGTAAAAAAGAAATAACCTAGATTTTTTAGACAAAATATAATCAGCAACCGGATCAGATAAAAAATTTTGATTTGGTTTCCTAATATTTTCGAGTGGTTGGAAGTTATTGCAGTTACTACTTTGCTTAGAAACTTATTGTATATATTGTCTAAATAGTTCTATTACTAAAATTATATTAACAATTTTGTACAAGGTATTAAAATTAATAAAAACTCAAGAATAATGTAATTATGGAGAAAAGAAGAAGAAGAAAATAATGGAAATGGAAATATGTTATTCATAATTATGTGAATGAAAGGAAAAAAAAAAAAAGGAAAAAAGTTGAGAAACAAAGAAGACAAGAAAAGTGAAAAGCAATTTCTTAAAGAGTCGGTGAAAAATAAGTTTGATGGGAATTAAACCCTTATCCTCAAGAATTAAAATAACCATTCGTGTTATTTACTTCTTCTAAACATACATATAAAACATCTTTTAATTTTTTTTCCATATAAAAATAATAGTTAATTTTTCTCAAAGATTGGGGTCGGGGGCCCTGTTGACCCTCACTAAGTCCGTCCCTAGTTACAAAATTAATTAGATCGAGATTCTTTGGTAAATTTATAAATATGTAGTCTCAAAAGGCTTAAACATCGAGAAAGTGTTCAGTATTGTCATATTTTTATACCGAAGCTAAGATATCTATACACTTAAAGATATTTATTTTTCATCATAATTGGGTTAAGAAATAATATTTATTTTTCATCCTTTCCGTAAAATGGTTGGCTAACGTGTTATTTTTCTTTTATTTTTACCGAATGATGGCAATGTCACATGTTTCTGTTGGTAAATTCACCCAGTTCTACAGTATCCATTTTAGGGACGTTCAGTGCCAAAGGCAGTAGATGGGCAAACGGTGGAGCAATATTTAACTATTCTCTATTTTCGTTTAAGTAGTAATTGCATCTTGTTCTTTTACTATTTAGCAGTAGGTTATCTGATTTGAGTCTATCTGGCTTTATGAAATTTTATTAAAATCAAGATTAGTTGGTCTCGTTATGTAATATTTAAATAAATATTAAATCTTTTCAAAAGATTTGAGGAAGAGTATTTTTTACTTATCCAAAATTTGAACCCACTCTCCCACAACAACATATCCATATCCCACTTCGCTCTCTCTATTCTCTCTCTTACTCCACTTTTCTTTTCTTTTTACATTATTCTTTTACCTTCCCAATAGTTAATTGTCTTCCTCATCAATCTAAAATGAAATGTAGTGATATCCTACAAGAAAATTGAAGGAAATTTGATATAAAGGTTGTTTGTGGTGAGACAAGAACAATTAGGGATTGTTGGGAGTAAGACACCTATGTTAGACTAGGACAAATGTAAGGGAGGTGGAGTCTAATTCAATTTCGATGGTGATTTACTCGAGGATTCTATTGTTCATGTCGACTAGATGTTTCATTAGATGGGTCGAGAGCCCATGGCCCCTTAGGGCCACTACACAGTTTATAAGTTAAAATAAATAAGTTGGCATGCATATGGCATTCCTATGGCTAGAAAATAGATGTTAGCAATCCTAAAACATCATTCTATAATTTAGATATTAGTATATTACAACACACGGTTTGTAACTAATTGGTGATGTAGCGCATGTGCACCAATACCAAAATATCCTTATCCATTAGGAGGCTATTACTTATAAATACCACTCCTATGTACATAAAAATCTAATGAAAAATCACAAAAATATTCTCCTTCCATATTCTTTATCTCGTGTAAATTGTGTATGTTATTTTGTGTGTGAAATTTTGAGCTTACCACAATTGATATTAGAGCCAACTATGAATGATGGCTACCATTAATGAACTTGTAAGGAAGTTCAAAGCAACCATTGCTAAGAGCCTAAAACCCATTACAGATAATATGTATCGACCACAAGAATGTTTAGACAAGATTAATATGTCCGTTACCAAACTCCAAGCATAGTAACTTGCAAATCGAATTGCAACTATATCTTTTACACCTGATTTGAGAAAGTCACCTACAATAGAGGATGCATATAAGTTAGCAAATGTATTACAAGCACCAACCCATCTACCATTACAAACTCAACTCCTTAGAGTTGAATTTCTAACCTTCGATGGTGAAGGGATAAAGGATTGGCTATATAAGGTAGAACAATACTTTGAGCTAGACGAGACTCCTAAAGAGTAGAAAGTTAGAATGTTCTCCATGCACTTAAGTGGTATCACCACTACTTACAAAATACTAATAATATGCAAGAGTTAAGTTGACAAGAGCTAGCGACAATCATGTTGTAGAGATTCAAGAGGATGGCTTACAAAGACCCTACGACTAAACTGAAGTAGCTTATGCAAATAAATACCCTTCAAGAGTATATGGAAGAGTTTGAGTACCTTATTGCCCTAATATAACTATTAGAACCTACCCTTATCAACTTTTTCTTAAGCAAACTAAAACCCAGCATTTAATACCTAGTACGAATGTTTAAATCCACTACACTAGAAGATGCCTTCACCCTAGCTAAGCTATAGGAAGTTAATCTCCTTTTATCTAGCTAACCCCTGAAAGGTACCAAAAATTTTCCCACCAACCCAGTTTTTAAAACACAACCAAGGCCTAAACCAAACACCAACAACATTCGCCTACCATGACCTATAAACATTAATGCAACCTATAATTTTCCACAACCTTGCAGCCAAAACCCATCCTAAGGCATTTAGAGAATTGTTAGATGCTTCACCCCTAAAGAATTAGATGAGAAAAGAAGGAAAAAAGATCTGCTTTTGGTGTGATGAACTCTTCACACCAATTCATAAGTGTAGAAACAAAAGACTCAACATGTTGGTTATTGAAGAAGAATTGGAGGAAGATAGTGAGCTACCAAAATAGGAGACTATAAAGGTATTGGAGATTAAGCCATCTAAGCTCACCATTTGCGCTTGAAGTGGAGACCTAAATAGGGAAGGTGGAAGTATGAAGGTTATTGGGTATTTAAAAAAAAAAAAAAGGAGACCTAATGTGTTAATTAACATGGGGAATTCTACTAAGTCAATTAAATTAGAACAACATAAAAGTCAAATTGGAAGAAGATAAGGCAATTGTCTAATCAAATTAATGCACAATAATTTCCCTATATGTCTATAAATAGAAAAAAAAATAGAGAACTCCTTTGGACAGTTAAGGATTTGAAAAAAATAGAGAGACTTGAAAATTCAAGGGAAAAATTAGAGAAAAAAGAAAAGAAAAGGAAAACTGTGCAGTTAGGGCCACAAAGGAGAACCTAGACTCGATAAGCAGCTGGGAGTGAACGGCCACCACCACCATACGGTGGTAGCATCACCCAGGTGAGCCGACACACCCATGGCCATCGACGGTGGCCGGAGCTACCCAAGTCAGTGAGTTTGATTTCTAGCCAGATTTTGTGTAATTTTTTTAAAATAGTAAATATTATTATAAAATTATGAATTTTGTTATTATGGAATATTTTTGTATGTAGTTTTTAGGGAAAATATTATTTTGATGAAAATATGTCTCATAATATAGTGTCCTTAAGAAATCGTGTAAAACCAAGCATGTTTCGGTTTAGAAATAAATAACCTTAGGAGTGTAGTTTTGAACCCAAAATTTTTGTGTAGATTACTTAGATGATATAGAATAGTGCTATGAAACCCGTTTTTAAAAATTAAATTTTGAAAATTTTAGATAACTTTTAGGCCCTAAAATGAGGCATAAAATGGGTAATTTAGGGTTAATTAAGTAATTAAATGGTTAATTACTAATTTAGTGAATAAGTATATGTTTTAGGATGTTGAAATCTGATGGAGTATGATACTTGTAGCATTTAGGGTGTTAGATGTAATTATTAGGTTAATTATGTAGTAAATAAGTAATATGGAAAAATAATATATTTTAAGTTAATTTTGTAAATTAGGGTAATTAGGTGTAAAATCTGATTTAGGATGAATTTAGACATTTTGAAATGA